>CM075022.1:17984074-18019270 GCA_037576675.1 Pangasius sanitwongsei
GGTGGAAGAGAGCGCTGCTCATTCACTCCCCCCACCTACAATCCCTGCCGGACCTGAGACTCAAACCCACGACCTTCGGGTTACAAGTCCGACTTTATTGGAAGATGGATGAAAAATATCAAGGAGGAAGATCGGTACGCGTTAAAGCCCAACACAATGGGAGAGTTTTAACTGGCCTGTGTACAAATCTGATTTCACGACAGAACGAACTGTCCTAAAGATTAGGCAACTAAACCTGTTTGTTATTTTTGTTCTTCATTTTTAATTTGGTGGGATAAAGTGTGAGAACTGAGCCGCATGTGGTTACTACCGTCACTGGATTGTATCTTTAAATACCAGAATAATACAGTGACACAGATGCTACACCACACTGTAGCCACTAGGTGTCGGTACAGTCCTCGGAGAAAACGCCGCCATACGGCGCAAGAAAAGAACACACCTGCAATCACAAGAAGAGAACTTGTGCTGATTTTGTAAACGGTAATCAAAACGCTGGCAGTGAATCAAACACCTGCTCCACTCCACAGCAGCGGGGAAGGAGGGAGGATACTGACCTGCAGGAAGGCCGGCGTGAGGGAGGCTGTAGGGAGTGACGGGCTGGACAGGTTGAGAGGGCTCAAGTCCGAGCTGCTCACCAACAGCGTGGGCATGAGCTCCAGTCCATGGGGCTTCTTCGACGTTTTGCCGCTCTGACTACGGGACACTGACACGTCCGAAGAGCCGGATTCAGACGAGGGCTGAACCTGGGGCAAAAAAAAAAAAAAAGTGTCAAAGATTCAGCATTTACGGAAGGAGTCTCCAGCGTCAGTGCATTGTTAGAGGCGACTTTACATTTTCCACCAGGGGAAAGTCTTCAGGACGGGAGTTTACACTTTGTGGTTTCTCTGTAACTTGACAAGCTGCGTTTTTTGGTCTTATTATCTTCAAAAAAAAAAAAGAGAGAGAATTTGGCGAGGGAAGGCCGGTTTATAGCTGCCAAAGCATAAGTAATAATAATAATAATAATAATAATAATAATAATAATAAGGAACTAACTTGTTCCACAGCATTATACATAACTTTAAGAAATAAATGAAAAGAAACTGTACTTGTTGCCAGATTGATGCTAGCCAGTCTCAGATATCTTTTAAGTGTTGTGTGCGGACAGAACACCACAACTCATAACCAAAACCTGGCCAGTGACATGCTAACTTTCTGTCAAATGCCTGTATTAGCCTGTATTTATGCCCTTAACTAGCAATCTAGCAACAGCTGCCACTTTTTTTGCCCCATCAATTAGGCTTCCAGGCAACCAAAACGTGGGACTTAGCCGCACCGGGTTGTTACCTGAACTAATGAATTTATCATTTCATCCATCCCTGGATTAAGTATAAACACTTTTGCTGTAAATATGAGACCCCTCAATGATAACTTTCTCAATGAAAGAATATATAAGTGAAGTTTATCACATTCTAGTGATCATTCGTCTCATCGCCACATTAAACATGGCATAAACATCTCATCTTTCAACCGAATGATTCTCCTAAAAATAGCAAATATTATTTTTTTAAAAATGTAAAAAGTATATATATATTTCCAGAAAGTATTTGTGGACTTTACCTGTAGCTGCAGCTCTGTAGGCTGAGAGGAAACCGACTCGCCATCCGTGTCGATGATAAGCTCCTTGGAGTCGGCGAGTGTGCTGGGAGAGGGCGAGGGACATCCCAGAGAAGGAGAAATCCCTGAGAGGATGATGCTCATTGGTGGCGCGTCAGTACCGGAGTTCACCTCGAGCGGCGTGGTGGGAGTGAGCTGCTCTTCCTCAGGCTCTGACGTCTGGATCGGGGGCTGCGCCGGCGGAGTCAGCTTCTCCGTCATGCCCTGCGTAGGCGTTCTCGTCGAAGGCGAAGTCCCGAATTTGATGACCGACGGAGGCTGGGCGGCTTCCTTCTTCTCTGCCATCTTCTCTCCGGGGTTTTCCATCTTGATGGACTTGAAGAGCTGCGTTCCTGACTGCAGAGAAGTCAGAGTGAAGGATGTGTACAGACCTGAGTGGATGTAGTCATTCCGGCTGGATTTGGACTGGCTCGGAGCTGCGCCGCCTTGTTTGAAGGCGTCCTTGGTTGGTTTGTTGCTGGTGGGTTGGCCTTTGTTTGGTTGTTGCTCGGGAGAAGGAAGGGGACTCGCTTCGGCTCCCTCAGCTCGGGCTGCGTAATCGGCTTTTAAAATGTCCGGATAGGAGACGAAGCGGTATACAAACTTCTGGCCGTTTACTTTCTTAATTATGTTCTGGGAGGAAAGAAAAAAAAATTTACTCAGAGGAGAAGCAACTTTCTGTATGAACTTATTTATGGACATGGATGTGTATATATACACTTTATGGATACACAACCTCCATTTTTAATTAAAACCCTGTCTTTTTGTTCAACCCTTTAATGCTAATCAGTGCATGTTGTATCTCATCCATCCTGTCGATAATGAGATCCAATACTCCTACCACAGAGGTGCACAATTCCTGACTGTAGCTCATCTGTCGCGATGTATACGTTTGTGTGTATATACATACATATATACACATACACACCATCCATTTTATTAGGAACACCTAATCTGTGTAAACTCTAGAGACTGTCGTGTGTAAAGATCCCAGGAGATCAGCAGTTTCAACAATCGTGCCATGATTAAAGTCACAGAGTCGCAAACGATTACTTGCTAATCATCACTGCCACTACAGTTGTGGCTGAGTGCGTACCTTATCGTAGTAGTAGCGCAGGGCTCGGCTCAGCTTGTCGTAGTTCATGCTGGGCTTGTTCTTGCGAGCGCCCCACAGCTTGGCCACCTGCTCGGCCTGCAGCAGCTTGAACTCGCCGTCCTCATTGGTCCAGCAGATGAGCTGCTCATTGCCCGGGTCCAGCAGCAGCTGCAGCAGGAACTGCCACAGGGTCACTGAGCTGTCCATGCTCTCCTCTACGAGACAGGAAAACAGCCTGCGTTACATATAGCCCCCTTGCTAGCAACCAACTCTAGGAAGCGGAAAGTGTAGTTAGCTATTTCTAACAAACGTCACAGAGGTGACACTGTTGACCGTTTTATCAGCGCGTTAATCCGCCACGCCTACAGTTCACAGTGAGGTCACTGGTCGTGACTTAATTCTCACATTATCTCAGCTTTTCTGAGATATGTTGGTAAAGATCATTGCGTTTTTGTTAGGCACAGACATGACGAAAAATTCTTGGCCCTCATCAACAACATTAAACACTGGTCATGACAGATCCGGAAGGGGACAGACACTGAAAACTGAGCTCGAACCGGGGACGTCTGTACAGAGTTCTGCAGATGGCAAGCTTCAGACACAAGCGAAAGAGAACTGTCTTTGTTGTTGAGTTGTGTTTGTCTTCTGCACTCGTGGCTCAGTTGGCATATAAGCGTGCGTCTCACGGTTCGAGGCTCGATTCAGGTTTACTTCATAAGCATACATCTTTCTGTGTAAGTTATGTAAACCACCATAAAACTTTGTCAGACGGCACTGGTGGCAGCACGCCACGCCACGCCTCAGTGTCATATTCACGGATCTGAACTCTGAGCTCTCACCTTGGGTGAGGCTTGGACGAATACGCAGACACCTCTGGCGGCGTTGCGGGTTCAAGTGGTTTGAGGGTGTGGTCAGGCATGGTGCTATGAGGAACACAGGATCAAGATCGCCTGCAGGCGAGATCATATGTAACTGATCTAATTTATCATCCTGTCCTATTCTGTTCTTCGTGTCTTCGGTATTCATTCATCCATCTTCAGTAAGCGCTTTATCCTGGTCCGGGTGCTGGTGGATCTGGGGCCTCTCCTGGGAATGCTGTGCACGAGGCAGGGATTCGCCCTGGATGGGACGCCGGTCCATCGCATGGCACCACACACACACACACTCATTCCTATCACAATATATGTCCGTTTTTAAAACTTTAAAACAGACTCAAGGTCATTTGCTGAGAGAGCTCGGTACGTTTGCTGAAGTCTGAAAGCTCTTTTTGAGACCCGGAGAGGTCCTCAGACCGGATCACTGGTCCTCTTGAAAACAGTGGTCCAGAACCGTGATCCAAACCATGGTGCGGTCCACTCTTGGCGCCACATGCCGAATAACATGACTGCTTCAACTTGGATCAACAGGTTACTTCCTGTTTCGAGTTTCATGGTGGCACCTGCACTGAGAACATCATGAATACACCACAAAAATCTTACTGGTCCTGCAAGATGTTCTTCAAATGCTTGAGTGTTGGTATCAAAGGAAAGTCATTTTTAAAAAATGTAATAAATAAATGGATGAACCTAGTGTCTACCATTCTGTAAACCTGTGTGCACGAAAGTGACTTATGGATTGAATCTATGGTTCAGAAAGAATGCTGCGTTCGACTCACCTCGTAAGTGGTCAATCGCTGGTCGGAAATGACGTCATTTTCTACCTCGGCACAGACGAAGTGTAGAAAAACACGGACGCCTCCACGTTCATCTTTCTTAGGAACAAGCTAGCTAGCTGAGTGTGATTAGTGACGTATATTTACCTTTAACATGCAGATATTTCTGTACGCTGACTGATCGAAAGCAAATACTTGTCTATGCAGTAAAACTCATTTCATGGTAAGAAGTGCTACTTCGCAGCCATGTTGATTTGACGCTATAAGTGAGTAAAATCAATTTAAGTTATATTTATATATTTAAAAACTGAAAATGACATAGCCAACATACGTTTCATGTTCTTTTGAGGAATAGAAAGCATTCTCTGTTAACTGCGTCTCCCGAAAACTTTTTGAATCATTCAGTTATCGCAAGCCCTTTCGATATGTATATCTCGATATTTACATATTTGCGATATTTTGATAATTTCGATATATTGCGCAGCCCTACTGTGAAGACTACCCCAAGATTTCGAGTAGGGACTTCCAGTCGAGGGGGTGTTTTATTTGGCTTTTTACTGGTTAGAGGTTGGAACTACTAGGCTGCTACTTCTTATGTTTACACCTACAACTTAGATTGTACTCTTTTTGCACTATTGTCACTGGATTCACTTTCTAACAGAACTGTGTACTGGTCGGCGCTGCACTGGGACTTAGTGTGCTAATTGTCTATCCCAGTAGTCACTGTACTGTCTTGTGCTGTCTGCACATGTGCACTTTATGTATAAATTTAGTAGTTCCTTGTAGTTCTGTGTCTGTCTTATGTAGCACCTTGGTCCTGGAGGAACGTCGTTTCGTTTCACTATGTACTAACAGGCTGGTTGAAATGACAATAAACTCCACTTGACTTGACTTGAAGTTACAAGTTGCGACTTTGAGTCAAGCAAAATTCTTCTACGGGAAATGAAAGCAAACGTGCAAACAAGCCCAGAATCGGTCCTGCGTGCACACTCAGGAACTCAGGCCAAGGGTTTACAGTCACCAATCCAGCTACGGGAACGTTTTTGGGAGCTGGGAGGAAACAGGAGGAAACCCAGAGGGACATGGGTAGACGTGTCACAGAGCTCGGGATCGAACCGGGAACACTGGAGCTGTGAGGAAACGACCCGTGCCACCGTGCCTCAGATCTGAGCATCTCTACGTCTTTTCAGTTTCTTCAAGCACCATGTAGGGTTCTTCATCACCCTCTCCCCTTTCGGGAAAGGTTTCGAACTCCTTTAGAAAGCTAGAACCATCCACAGAACCCTTTTTCAGTGTACGCAGGCTTTGGAAGGACACAATATTGACTTCAACCTGAACAAAATCATTCAGATCATGAAAATGAATGAACAGTGAAACTGAACCTGTTCATTTGATTATGTTATGATTGTACACAACACTATAGGTGTAATGCTTTGAACAGAATGCAAATAAACAGCTAGTTAGGAATATTATTCTCTTTTTTAGACATGGACTAGATTAACCAGCTGGTTCATGGAGCTAACATGAGCTAATATGGCTAGCAAAGGTGCACACGTCGCAGTCTGACCAAAGTTCACTGGCTAGCTAGCAACTCAGTTAGCCACTTAGCTTAGCTAACCAGCACAACTACTAGCCACAAAGTATTCCTTACTGCTTGTTTAAGATAACTATTTTGCATCAGGAAAAAAAAATAACACCATGTACAGCTGAGCTTTCAGTTTCCCAACAGTTCCCAAGCAACCTGTCAGCTAGCTAGCAAACACTTAGCGCGCTAGCTGGGTAACTCTTGCTAACTTAGCTAGCTTTCCAGGTAAACAAACACAGCTAGTTAGAGTTAGCAGTCTGATATTCACCAATATTTATGTTTTAACTTGTTTTTCTGGAGCGAGTTGATAAATTGGGAAAACATATGCCGAAAGGAGACTAGCTAACTAGCTAGGTAGCTAGCTAAACGACTCACCTTGCTAGCTACGCTAAGTTAGTTATGAATATTCCGCTCAATTATTCATCATCATCATCATCATCATCGTCATGATCATACCTGCCAAATTCGATCCATCCAATATATCTGATTTCTCACGTCTTAACAAATAAAAGCAGCCTTCAGTCCAACTAAAGGATTAAAACTCCGAAATGATGATTTTGTTTTAATCCCATCCCAATGTTTTCTCTCAAACCAAAAACAGGAAGTCTGCGTTTCATTCCTGCACTGAGTGAAGCCGCGGCTTGGGCTGTATCCCAAATTCCTCCCTACTCCCTACACACAGTACACTTCACACTGCACTAAGTAAGGTCTCTAACCGCCTAAGAAGTGCACTATGTTTCACTTCATGGCCGTATTTAAGACGCAACCCACAACTCTCACTATAAAGGTAAGGAAAATGGTTGAAAATGGTTAAAAAAAAACTAGCAAGTGGGGTGGCAAGGTTTATTTCAGGAATGGCAGCTGCCACCCTGAGCCACTTCTCAATCCTCAGTCACTCATAAATGTAGGATTTGAACAACAAAGTCCAGAAATAACACTAATTTGACATGGATGTGTGTATTTATCTGAGATGGTATGTAAAAAATAATCCACTGGATTATATTAATATTTGTGGACTCTTTTCAGGGCAAAGTTACTGATGGTTGCTCAAAAAAGTCGCTGCTGCCACCGGATGACATCACGGACGGATCGGCAGATTGACCGAGTCGTCATGATCATCTGCATATCGAAACGTGTTACGTAACAAGGGCGATTTTCTGAAGAAACGTAGAACAGAATCAAATAGAATAGAGTTTTATCAGAATAGAGAATAATAGATTAAAACCTATTTCTTATAGAAAGTGGTCTTATTTTGTCACAGCACCAAAAACGAACAGTTTTGTATTTGTAAAATTCTATAATTTCTATCAAGAACGCAGACAGAAGGAAGCCGTGGTAGTGAGGATTCAGTTACGGATGGAATAACTCACTTTACTGTTTGTAAATTTGAAGAGAGTTTAAAATGAAGAACAAAGAAGTGTGTGTGGTGATCAGTGATTGGTTGTTGGGAAAAAATCATGATCAGTGATTGGTCATCAGGAACAATAGTGATGTTATTGGTTGTTGGGAACAATGGTGCTCAGCGATTGGTTGTTGGGAACAATGGTGCTCAGCGATTGGTTGTTGGGAACAATGGTGCTCAGCGATTGGTTGGTGGGAACAATGGTGATCAGTGATTGGTCGTTGGGAAAAATGGTGATCAGTGATTGGTCGTTGGGGAGAATGGTTATCAGTGATTGGTCGTTGGGAAGAATGGTTATCAGTGATTGGTCGTTGGGAAGAATGGTTATCAGTGATTGGTCGTTGGAAACAATAGTGATCAGTGATTGGTTGTTGGGAACATCATTGGGTTCATGCAAAGGTGATTCAGTCAGCTCAAAAAGTCACCAGGCTCTTTTTTGAAATAAAATCGCTAAAAGGGTCTAAAAAGTCTAAAAATCTAACAACAAGGTATTATGGGTATTATAATAGGTAAAAATTATCGTTTGGAATTTAATCTAGCACTAAAGAGCTGTACTATATACAGCAGGCCTACAGCTTTCAGCAGACTTTTTTACCAATCGGATATTTTTTATTCAGTCCCTACACCAGTCAAAATCTGGTGATTCATCAACAGGTCTGAGTGTATCAACAACAAAATTATACATAACACCACATATCTATTTGAAATGGGGACATTTTTTGTTGACTGTTAAACCTAAGTATCAAAAATTGGCTAAAATGGGCATAATGCATAAAAAATACAGTACAATGTGCCATGACTGTAAACGAACATTACAGTAAGAATGCTGTAAATGTTAATACCAGTACCTCCCTGCCAACTCCACTGCCAGTAAATGTACAGATTTTTTTTAACAGTGTGCATGTTGGCTCACTGAATCAAAATCGAATCAAACGTTGAAACCCCAAGTTCACCATGCTGAACGGCTTAATCTTTTACAAATACCCAAATGTTTCATGTTGGAATGGTATTTTAAATGAAAACAACCGCTGGCTTCTGAAGCTGCCAGTTATTCTGAGTCTGCTACGCTGTTTAAACCCACTCCAGGCCTTAAAAATTCACCACAGAGAGCCAGACATTCCTGTGTAACAGGCTGTCCAGCTTGCAGAGCTGATACTCGGATTCCTTTCCCACATGCTTTCTATACCCACTACATAAAGCCCCCACCTACTGCTCCAGAGGCGATCTGCTTCAGAAAAAGCCTCAAAACAGCAGAAAACAGCTTCAATTCTGAGCCTCTGGGTGGGAAAGATGGAAACTTGATTTGATAAACATATAATCCAATACAATATGCAATACATTACATTGTCTACTTACCATGTTTTACCATGTTTTCATTTTTCAATGTTAAAGATTCAAAGATTTCAAAGGTATGATATTAAATGATGTGTAACTCTGCGACGATGTCAGGATTATATTATTATCGGGATCCAAATTTTGAAAACTGAGCTGCTTAATCTCTGGTAATTTATCAGAACAATCCAGAAATAATTTTCTCTGACTTTTGCCTGAGGAGGTTCATCTTTAAGAAGCAGGCAACCACATTTTAAAAGAAAATACATGACAAATTTAAGGGTACCTACATAGGGCCTTCATAAGATATTCATTAGCATTGTATATACGTATATCCCTCATAAAGCAACGCTGGAGGATTTATATAAAGATCATGTCAAAAAAAATCACATTAGAGGTTTGTATATAATATGTGACTGTCTTTACATGGAAGTGAATAACCCTGTTATAATGCGTCACAGAACAGAAATCATTTTCTCTGACATTTGCCTGATGAGTTTGGTTTTTACGAAGCAGGCCTCCACTTTTTAAAAGTACATTTAGATATTTTAATGGGTACCTACATAGGGCCTTCATAACATATTCATAAGCTCTGCATAAATCTCATAAAGCAACGCAGGAGGATTCATGTAAAACTTATGTCAAAAATTTTGCAGTCACATTAGAGGTTTTATATAACCTGTGACTGTCTTTACATGAAAGTGAATAACCCTGTTATAATGCATAACAGAACAATGTTTACTCCCAGACATAATGCAGAAATCATTTTCTCTGACTATTCCCTGATGATTTTGGTCTTTAAGAAACAGGCTGCTGTGTTACAATGATTTAACGGGTGTCTACACAGGCCCTTCATAACACACTCATAATCACTGCATAAATCTCTCATAAAGACATGATGGAGGATTCGTGTATGTTTATGAAGCATTAATTTCATTCCCATTTATATAGCGACATAGATGGGCTTCTTAAATATGTAAATTTGTAGAAAGTATACACTAGTGCTTCATAACAGTGTTATAAAGGCATAATTGATTAGTTTGAGAACAATATGGGCTTCTTAAAAAAAAATAAAGTAGAAGCTGTACATTACAATGGCATGGTGCTTTATACTAGTTTTCTAAACCCAAATTAACACAAGCGACTCTATGAAGTAGACATATAAATACAAAAGCTGACATAACAGGTCAATACTTTGAAAAAAAAAAAAAAAAAGTCATAAAGCATCATGAATGTTGAACTGAGAGCTCTTCTATAACCTAAAACATGTCACCTCACAAGTGGTGTGGAAAAAGCCTTACATAAATCCTCCACCATTATAAGAGAATGCTTGCTCTTGCTTTATAAGAGAATTATGCAGTGCTTATAAATGTGTTATGAACAGTCAATGAATTGAAAAGTGCGATATGTGTTTATGGTCTTTAAAAAACAAGCTACTATATTTTAAAAAGGACACATTTCAAGCTCCATACGGTACTTTTAAATACTAACAATGTAGCTACATTGACCCTTCATAACACATTCATTACATATATATATGTTATGAATATATAAAGGAATCCAGAGGATTTATAAAAATGTGCAAATTATAAGATAGCTTTTATTATTGATGTCACCAAATGAGTTTGGATAAGCCTTTCAGAAATCCTCAAGAAGGGATGTATAGATGTATAAAGGACTTATGAATGCTTATGAACATGAGACAAACTAACAACTTGTAAAATTTGGAAAAATAATTTAGTGTAAATTTAATGTAAAAAAAAAACAACAACAACAACAACATACTACATAAAACCTCAGTTTTTCATATTTCATAAATAAAAATCCATCAGCTTTCCTTTAATGAAGTTTTTTTTTAATGCTTATGAATGTGTTATGAAGGCCCGGTGTAGGTATCCTTCAAAAGAAGTGTTACTGCATAACAGTTAAAAGGTTACATCCATACGTCAGATGACACAACATTTTTATCCTACATAAAAGTACAAGGAGATGTATAAAACAATAACTGCTAGAAAAATGGCCCAAATGAGCTTTTCAGTGAATTGCTTCTTACTTGTTTTATTGTCGTACATAGGAAAATAACATTTATTTTTTTTCAGTTACTCAAAAAAATATAACCTAGACATCTCCAGCTACATGGCTGAGCAGCTATACTGGATGGCTTTACTGACGAAATGATAAGTGTTAATGCATTAATGTGAAAGGTGAAGGAGAGAGAGTGAGAGAGAGAGAGAGAGAGAGAGAGGGAACAGGCAAGAAGATGGCCAGCTGTTGAGAAAAAAAAGCACATCTCTTCCAAAAAGAAGAGAAAAATAAAGAGGTCATGAGACGTGTGTGTTTCAATACTGTTTTAAAGATGCCCTCGTTGACGTCCTCTTAGTGATTTGCGCATGAACTTGTGACACAAAATCCAGTTTGAACGTAGAAATTCGAATGTTACATACACTGCCAGTCAAAAGTTTAGGAACATGCTAGTTTATTTTGTCATGTTAAATTCCTGAAAATGTAAAAATTAACCAGAACTAGCTGTAAGTGAAAAAAAAAAAAAAAAACCAAACAACAATAAACAGAAATGTTTCTTATTAAATGTTTGGTGAATTGGGAAATATCAGAAATGACTTTTATATTGGAACAATCTAGATCTAATGTAAAATCTTAATTTATTCTAATCTAATTAATAAGAGTCTGTGATATGCCAAAAATATCATACCATGATTCACAAAGACATTTCTACGATAGGCGATAAATGTCACGATATTACGAACTTTGAGCAGGACAGTAGTAGTGCTGCTTCAAATAAAAATGTATTTATTTATCAATTTTTTCATCAATGCAAAAACTTGTTTTGTAGATTTTATGTCTACAAAAATAAATTACTTGGGAATTTTTTTTTTATAGCTTTAGAATTTTTGAAAAAAAATAATTAAGTAAAAAATGATCATAAAAAAAGTTTTAAATTATTTAAAAAAAAATAAAATATTTATAAAATGGTATGACAATATCTATGATATCTCAGAAAAGTGTATTGTGACGTAATTTATCATGATATCGATGTTATATCGTCACACTGCCCAGCTCTTCTAATTAGGCACTTCAGGCACCACACATTTATGTTTTACAGTTAATACTAACGCTGTCTTTCAGTCTTTTATCTACAGGCTTAACATTTTTTACCCTCCAAGTGCATCCGCCTTTAATAAAGCACTCATTCAGAGTCACATTAGGATCTGAGGGCGAGACACTAATTTAATTTCATTTATTCTGCATCATTTTATTTGGTCTGTGGCAATAACAGTGAATTGAACTAAAGCATCCAGGTGTTCAAAAAATTTCTGACTGGCAGTGACTTCAGTATTTGTTATTTTAATTTATACCACAGCGCTGCAGGATTCTGGATTCTGATTGGTCAGAAGGCGTTGATTCATTTTCTATTACGGCCAGTAGTGCAGCTGCAAATCACACGATTCATATAAACGGATAAAAAAAATGTGTATAATTATTGATTCTGTGAGGAGACGTTTATGTAACATTTACGGAAGGAGTCTCCAGTGTCAGCACTTTGTAACAGTCAGAGGTAAAGCTGGAACAGAGGAGTTTGCATTTTGCGGTTTCACGGTAACATGACGAGCTGTGGGGGTTTTTTCCGTCGTATTAACTTCGAGAGATGGTGAAGGAATGACTGTTTATAGCTACTATAACGTAAGTGATAACAGGAAATAACATTAAATGACGTCTCATTTTTTAATGAATGAAAACTGGATTTGTTGATAAATAGCTGTGGTATAAAAGGAATAAAACGCTTCAGTACGTATACCTAGAACATCACGAATGTTGGGGTTTTTTTTATTCCTTACGTTTTTTTTTAACTGCTCTGGCTTTTAAAACAGCTTTGTCCGCCGTTTTATTTTTGTTCATTTGAAAATAAAATCGTGTCAGAACGCGGCGATTTCTGGACTTACAGCTGACAGCCTTCCCAAGATTCCGCCCAAGGGGAAATAACGAGGGCAAGTTGACGAGGATGTGGTAAATACAGTACTGAAACTGAAGAGTAACAATGTAAAGCACCCTCATTACGTGAGCACCACTGATCACTGTGACGTGTTATTCGTCATGCAGTCGTATAAGAGCTGGAGTTAGTAGTTAACCAGTGAAGCATCTTTGTGTTCATGACTTCTCTCAACAACAAGAAGAAAAATTTAATTAAGCTTAACACCAGGTTACAAAAAAGGCAAAGGCAATAGTGAGCTTTATAAGCTACTGATCAGCTCTCTTTCAAAGAACGAAACCTTAAGGACAGAGTTAAAAAAAAAAAAAAAAAAAAAAACAACTTCACTGATTTATGATTTACAATCATAACAAGATAGCTTCATTGATATTGAAACGTGAGAATACGAAACATTCATCTGCCCCTGATGAATCGAAACACAATACAGCTCTGCTCTTAAATGTAGCTTATAAACCTCAAGTTTTTAGTTACTGTCCCTAGCAGGGATGCATCGATACCATTTTTTTTCAAAACGTTAATGTTACCGATACGGATACTGATACTACACACACGGAACATTTACCTTAGCTCCGTTTAAGTTTGCCTGGTTTAAATAGCGACCTTGAAAAGCGCACACGTGTGTGTTCATGCATTTAGGTTACTGAGCACGTTCTTTATAACGTTAGCTACGTTATTTTAAATGAAGTGCATTAGCTAGCTACATTAGTTAGGTTGTATCGAATAGGGTTGCAGTGGAGCAGAGCGGGTTTTGGGTCACGTCGGAAAAAGTGCTTTTGTACAGCTGTACTTAAAGTACATTTTTATTTTTATTTTCATTGCGTTTCATTGCGTATTCTCTCGGCGGCAATGACTGATAGCGGCTGATCATCAAGAACAGCGTACTGGGTAAGTGTTGTTATTTTCACTCACCTAGCTTTGTCTGTAAGCATTTTTTTTCTGCCCATCTAGCATCTACTATTTCTATTTAAGATGTTTTATCAGGTTACTCATACTGTAGGAGTATAGCCACAGTTTGCTTTGAATGCCATCATTAATAATGAAAATACGTCCAGATCATTTCCCGTCATCTGTCCGTTAACTCGACAACGTACGTTATTCTTACGTCACACGGTATCACCTGGTATCAGAGGGTTTTTTTTCCAGTCAGAGTAAATAAGCACAGTATCAGACCGACACCTGATACCAGTATCAGTATCGATGCATCCCTCTTCCCTAGCTTATCTGCGTTTTTACAGTACGTGAGCGGTAATTCCTTAAACATAGTGAATGCCGTACGCCGAAGTCCGACCGATGACTGGGATCTCTGGTTTGGCATTAGCCTCTCTCAGTAGTCTGAAAGAGATGTGAGGCACAGGATAGACGCACTTTAACATGATTTGGTTCAATCAGGGATGTGATTGGGCCGTAAAAGAGGACAGGTAGCGTTTTTGCAAAAGATGAAAGAAAAAAGGGAAATGAAGTCAGTAACATCAGGCGTTAGTACAAAAAAGGTAAGAAAGTAAGACACATCAAGGTAAAAAAAAAAAAAACAATCACACTGGACCTTGCATTGATTTTCAGAGGCAGGGAATTTAAGTGCTATACATTAGGTACTATTCCATGATAGTATAACGATAGGCATTATCCGATCCAAGCTGACAATGCAGTGCATATCTAGGAAAAATCGGGATTATCTTCGGCTCTCGGTTTTAGCATACATAGCATACACGAGACTTTTTTTTTCACCTTTGCAAGCAGGTATACATGAAGCTTAGGAAAGACACTGTTTTAAATGTAAGGCAGTCTGGAGACATGCTCACGTTTGGACTTCAAAGTTTGTACGAAGTCTTGCCGATTCAGATTACTAGGGAATATTCACAAAATGCACAAATTTAGCACCGTGCTTATCCTCACGCTGGATTTTTGCATGGAAATCTCTCCCAAATCTGATTTACACCAAGAGTGTACAAGGGTAGTGAGTAGTGTGCAGCGTGTAGCGGCGCAAATCTGCTTCGGGGCTGAACAATCACATCCCTGAGGTTCAAATTAGCCAACGTTAGCACCGAGAAAAGCACAGATCTGGAGAAAACCAAGCAAGAGGAGGAAAGAAAGTGAAATAAAGGAAGAGCTAGCTTTTCCAGGTTTAGTGGAGGGATCGTGCTGCTTCAGACGCTCGGTCTGGCCAGTCTGCTCGCACGCGGGCTCCTGTGCACCTTGGTGTGTTTGGACAGATGGTCGCTCCTGGCGAACTTCTTATCACACATCGTGCATTTGTAAGGCTTCACTCCCGAGTGCGAGCGACGGTGACGGGATAATTCATCCGACCGGGAGAACCTGTGGGTGTAGCAAGATGAAAAAAATATGGAAATAAAGCATGCAAGAAGGACAACACCTGCCACCTGAACAAGGAAATGTATTTAGGTGTGATTATTTATACATCTACAGACAGCTTCAGAAATATTAGCACCCTTCATGTAAATAAATGACAAATTAATATATAATATAAAATGAAAAACACATAAAACAAGCGATATTTTGATGTTGCATGCACAAGGACACTAAATACTTTTATTTATTAACATAAAAAGTTGAAGTCGTGCAATTTATTCCCGTTACGTTAAAAAATATATATTGGCACCCCAATTTAAATTCATGTGTTAAAACTACATATTTTAAATAAACTACTTAATTCAGAAATAGATTTATATAGATGTTTAATTATATATATATTTTATATATATATATATATATATATATATATATATATATATATTAATATTAATTTATGCTTTTATTTCAACCAATTCAGTAGTAATGCTTTCAAAATTATTGGCACTCCAATTTGAATACACATGTTAAAATTATTTGTTTTAAATTAAATATACATCTTAAGTCTTAAAGTGAAATATTAATCATTTTTATGTTATAATTTCAGCCTTTCTAGTGGTCATGGTTTCAAAATTATTGGCAAAAAGAAGGCATGAACTAAATTTATAAAATAAAATAACACATTGTAAAGTGGCAAAATCTATTTAAAATCAATTAAAAACTAATTGAAAGAGCACTACAGAGCAGTCACCCACTTAGAAGGCTTAGAATTGAAATCTGAAAAAAATATTAAATATGTTAAAAAAAAAATATGTTGTAATATTAAATAATGTCAATAACTGAAACTGAACTCCAAACAGATTAAAACAATATATGAATAAAACACATTTAAAAAATAGAGTAATAAGCCTGTAATAAGCCTCACCTCCAGCCGCAGTCTGGCCAGCTGCACAGGTACGGCTTCTCGCCTGTGTGTCTGCGGAAGTGAGCTTTCAGGTGGCTGCTCTTGGTGTACATCTTCTCGCACCCTGGATGGGAACACTTGTGCACACGCAGGTTTTCCGTGGAGGGCCTGGGTGGGCGTGGAGGGATGGCTTTGACCAAGCTGGTCCCTGCTATCCCAACCGCCCTGAACGCGATGGGCAGCGGGGCGATCTTCACATACTTTTGGTCTTGGCATCCAGTCTCACCCACGACGGGCAGCACGGTCGCAGAGGGCACCGGAGGGTAGAGCAGGGCGACGTTCTGCCCACCCTGGACACCTAGCACCAGGTGGGCCACCCGCAGTCCGTTGGCAGGGGGGCTCGTTTGGGGAAGCGGGTGGCTGATCTGCACGGGCTGAATCTGCAGCACCACTGGAGCTCCAACTAACACTGGAGCAGGGCTAGCTGTAGCGCTAGCGGTCTGACTAGCGGGGGTTTGGGCGGAAGATTTGACTGTCGGATCGTTTAGCTGACTCGCAGGAGATGGCGTGTCTTTATCAACGACCTGCTCTGTTTTTGCATCTGGAATGACGAGGCCCTTTTCCACCTGCTCCATCTTCTCCATCAAGAACTCCTCGATGTCCTCAAGAGTCGGAGAGAAGCTGCTCGAAACATGCAAGGTGAAATCAGGAAATCTGGGATCCTCCTCTGTGTCTGAAGTGAAGTCAAAGTTCAAGAGTCCATCCTCATCATCTTCTTCTTCTTCTTCTTCTTCTTCTTCTTCTTCTTCACCCAGACCGGCAGCAGTGTCGCCCGTCTCAGGGCTGGAGCAGGAGGCTGAGCTGCCCCCCTCACGGCCCCCCGCCTCCATGCAGGGCAGCGTGAGCAGCATAAGCGAGTCATTAGCAACGGCCACTGGTTTATCACTTAATGAAACCATTTATTACAGTCCGGATCAAAAGTGAGCAGGTGAGTGAGGGAGTGTACCAGCGCAGACCCCTCGCTTTAAAACCCCTAGAGCACAGGAGGAAAAGAAACAAAATTACAATGAAATAAATAACACATAAAGCAATTCAAAGTGCATGTAATATTAACATGGAACACACAAATGTAAAAAAAATGAAATAAATGTAAATATAACAGAAAAAAAAATCTTATAATCTTATACGCAACTAAAACTTTTGCAATCAGGGTTTAAAAATGACATTCCTTAAAAAAACAAAACTTTAAAAATTATGTGAAGAAAACTCAAAGAAAAAGTGATGTAATGTAAAATGCAATGAAATACAAATAAGCGGGAAAAAAGTCAAATCAAAAAGCACTCTTATAATTATCTTTCATCTTGAAATCAAAGTTTGCAGAAAAAAATTTACACGAGTGAAAACTTAAAGAAGCAAAAATTTAAAAAGTATGCGTAAATGTAAAAACTATGTAAACTCTAAGTCAAATGGGAAATTATTGGCACACAGTGACATACACGGGGTGCCAATAATTTTGAAATGAGCGTTTCGCAGAAAAAAAAAAAACATTAAACTAGTTAACATTAAACTAAAAACATTAAACGAAAACTTAATGCATTATGTGAAGAAAATTTAGTGCAAAAGAAAACCCAAAAGAATGTTAACTAAAATTAATGCAAAATGCACAATTGAAATAAATACAAACAAAAAATATGTAAAATCTTATAGTCAACTGCAAAATTATTGGCGCACACATTGCCTCAAACTGGGGTGCCAATAATTTTGCAACTTGGGTTTTATAATGCATTAAAATGAAACTATTCAACGTCACCATATGTTTAAGCTTTAAATATCACTCAGTGCATGTTAGTCATAGTTTTTCTCGCAAAAATCTGAAGTTAACTGAATATTATAAATGTCAGATAATCCTATAAACATTTAATAGATTTTTTATATTGGATTTCTGTTGCTTAAAATGTATAAATGTCTTTTTTTTTATTTTTAAATCACTACTTTTTTTGAACGTCTGTTCTGCGTAAAACGTGCGCAGCCACAATCCCAGTTACGCAAAAGTGCGTCAGCGCTCCGGATTTGCAGGTTGTTTGCGAAAAATTCGCGACGGGATTAAACGGAAAATCGTCGCTAGTTAACGATTTTCTCAGCAAGGTTCCCCAAAAACAGCCCACACACGTGTCGCAGCGGAAAAGCGCATGACCAAAGAAAAAACAAAAACAACAAAAAAAAAGAAGTCTGCGTTTTTTCTACGCAGGGTCATGGACAAGCGCGCCCCTTCCTTCTCCTAAACCCCGCGTGCGACTTTAAACATTAGGCATTTAACCGTTACAAAATGACGTGTTGTTGTTCATTACCTCAAAACTGAGACGGATGGAGATGTCCAGTGTGTAATTAAACGAAACTTGGCCTGGACTTAGGTCCCTTTTTCGTATTATTGTAGCTGAAGATCTCGTCCTTGCCTCGGTTCCATGTTGGCATTTTCTCGGAGGCCCCCGTCACATGACGACACGGATCCGGTTCCTTCGCTCTGATTGGCTGCTCTTCCGGAGGCTCGCCTTGAGACGACGCGTCTGATTGGTCGCGCCGCCACGTTTCATGCATTATTTATTTTGAGGAAAGCCAGGCGAAAGCACGAGGCCACACTGAAAACAGTGCCAGTGGGACATGCAGCACAGCAAGGGCACGTGCGTGGACAAATACACTGCCCGGCCACTTTATTAGGAACACCACACTAATACTGGGTGCTTTACAGCACTCACATACCCAGCTGCACCTACAAGGACCTGGACTGTTCCATCATAACATTCATTCCAACAGCACACACACACACACAAAATCAGGACATTCATGTACATAATGTGTATGTATGCATATACTGCATTGTGCATTCTGTCCAAAGATATTTATTATTATTTTCCCTGCACTGTATTGTCCTGCACTGCATTGTGCAGCTTTATGTCTTGCACAGTTCAGGAACCTGCAAGTAATAATTTCACTGCAAGAATTATACACTGTCTAACTCTCTGTATGTGAAATTCTATGGATAGCAGAGTAGACAGACTCTTTCTCTCTATAGACAGAAAGTCTCTATTTAATTTGGAAAAGTAAGGAATTGGCAGTGTAGTGATGAATTTGAACCAAGTGCCAGTCTATATCATCATAATTATATGGCTAGTGCCTGTTAAAAACACCTACAGATCACTCATAGACACAAATTAGTGACTAAAATTTCTTTATTTACATATCTTTGCAGTCATTAGAAACAGTCAGTAATAATAATAATAATAATAATAATAATAATTGTAATAGCTGAGTATCTAAAGCTCTGAAATCTGTTCCAGCTTGCCATATTTTTATCCCATGAATGCATAAATAAATAAATACGTTGTTTAATAATTTGACTTAATGTTACCTCAGACATAAAAGTAGTCTGAAGCATGTGAAATTCTATAGACAGCAGCAGAACGAAACTTCCTAAACAAACCTAAGTGTTGCAGTAACAAAAATAGTCCTACAACTAGCAACAAAATGTGAACATACCACCTGTTATTGAAGATGTATTATTCAATATAGCTTTAAAAAAGTACATGCCTTAAGCAAAAGTATTCACCCCCTTGAATACTTATTTGATCGTGTATTTTTCTTTTTTTTTAATCTGTAAATAATTTTACAAACTATATTAACTCCCATACCCCCCCCCCCCAACACACACACACACGTACACACACTTCCCCAATTGTAATATTATGTGCTATTTCGTGTACATTTGTGATGTAAACATCCCTATTAAGTCCATGTTTTTTCTGGTTGTAACTACAAAAGGCGGAAAGCTTCAAGGGGGCAAATACTTATGCAATGCACTGTATAAACATGCTGTAATATAACAGAGAAAACAGACTAAAGTCTATTGCTTATGCTTCAGCCTTACTAATATACTTACAGAATCCGGCCTCTGAGGTGAAATTATAATAAGTGTGATAATAAAGGAGTAGGCAGTTACAATAAAATAAATATAATGACAGTGAGTTGCATATTTTCATCCAAATTCATCATGAGTAAGCAAAATATACACATAAACTCGTTTTAAAAAGAATTAGTTCAGCAGATTACTGAATTTTCACACCCACCCCAAATGTAGTCAATTAAGTGTTTAATATTTGCTCATTCTTTACATTTGAACGTTTATTGGTGTGTTAACGTGTAAATTCTTGATTCTGAAAAGAGAAGGATGTCAAACACTGTTGCTAGGCAACTGGGGAACATGGACACCAAGCACAAGGCTATTATTTCGCTACGTAGTTTGTAGAAGTATCTTCTGCAGACAACATAAAGACAGCATGACAGTATAAATGACACAGAACTGTGAGGAATATCAACCTTTCCCTCAGATATGTTGGTAAATTTCCAAGTACAAGGTCTACGTGTGCATTATCACACTACTTACAATTAGCATAGAGTGCTAATCAAATTTCAGTAGGCTCTGCTATTTTGGGAAACATCAAACTCGTGAATTCGGTGCTGTGAGAAAATTTTTTATTTCAAAAGTCATGAGTACCACAAGTCTATCATCCGGATGCTTATGTCGGGGACTGAATTATTAAAATATTAAGCACCTTATTTAATATTTCACAGGAGCAATGGAGCTTTTTTTAATTCCTGAACTTTCCACCAAGAACGCAGTAGATCTAAGTTGATATTACTTATAGGTTGACTTGTTGGAGCTACTCAGGTTTGAATTAAACCCGTTCAATTCAAGTGACCAGTCAAACAAACAAAAAAAAACCTTCAATAATAACTTGGATGAAGGTGCGCTGTGATTTCCACTATTGTAACAAAATTAAAGAGATCAGGAACCCCACTTTAAGAACCAGTGTCTTATATACCACATGATAAAAGATTATTCCCAAACTCATATGGTTAACAAAGCTTAAACATCAAACTTCATTTCAGTTCTTAACTCCACATTCTATAAAGTGGCAAAATCCAGAATTCTAAAGAGCAGAATTCCCAGAACAAAATCTCTTCAATACGTCTTCCAGTCTCAACATATATAGTTTTAAAAATATATCGAATACAACTTCCAGTCTCAAAATATATAGAAACAGTAATCTCTACAAATATTCACTGACTGAGTCCAGGAGTCAGCATGGCACAAAAAGGCCAAATAAATACATTATACATTCAAATAAGTTATGAAAGTGAATTAGTAAGTGTCTGTGAATGAAATGAACTCAAACCGTCAATGCATCAATAACACTATATTCATTTTCTACGTACACGCGAAACACGGAGCTGAAATTTCAGCGACAAGTGACATTTAAATTGAAATTTTCTCAATTCTTTGCAAACTAGGTATGACACAGAAAAGAGACAAATCCAAATAAAAAAAAAAAAAATGTCAAAAGGGTCACATTTCACTTCACTACTTTTATTACGGTGTAAAAACAGTGTTTTGAAACTTTTTTCCTGCTTGTTTATCAGCTAGATTGGTCTGGCTTAGTTCATCCATGATTGGATAGATAACATTCAAATTCACTGGCACTCAAATCCAGTAGGTGGAGCTCATTATCACTTTAGAGTGATAATCGGTCAGAATTCCTTCGGGAGTGGGTAAGATTGGTCGGAATTCCTTCGAGAGTGGGTGAGATTGGTTGTAATTCCTTGGGGAGCTAGCAGGATTGGACAGAATTGTGTTGGGAGTGGGAGAGATTCGTCAGAATTCTGTCGGGAGTGGGTGAAACCGGACAGAATTACATTGGGAGTGGACAAGATTAGTGCGAATTCCATCAGGAGTGAGTGGAATTGGAAAGAATTCTTTCAGGAGCAGGTAGGATTGGTCATACTTCTGTAGGGAGTGGGCAAGATTGGTTAAAATTCCTTAGGGAGAGGAGGACATTTGTTAGAATTCCACCAAGTGTGGATGACATTAGTCAGAATTCTCTCGGGAGTAGACGAGATTGGTGAGAATACCATTGGGAGTAGGCAAGATTGGTCAGAATTCCTTTGGGAGTGGGTGAGATTGGTCAGAATTCCTTCGGGAATGGGCGAGATCAGTGAGAATTCCTTTGGGAGTGGGTGAGATTGGTCAGAATTCCTTTGGGAGTGGGTGAGATCAGTGAGAATTCCTTTGGGAGTGGGATTAATATACCACATGCACACCTCTAAGGTCGTGGCACCTGTGCTCATTTGGATCTCAAGCACATTTAAGGCACTTGTAAACATGACCATGCTCTGCTGATCCCTGGTCAGAAAGCACTTGATATGATATTTATTTAAGCTTTAAATGCTATAGATACTATCAGTCTACAGATGAGTCACTTTAGCATTTCCATTTCTTGCCTGGTGAAGACGATCTTGCTGGAAAAGACGACAGCGAGCAGGCTGAGGACCGAAGCACACACCATGTAGGCTGTGACACTGCTGAAAAGCTGCACGATGGAGCCCATGAAGAGCGAAGGTCCGACCTGCGACAGGAGATATGCACTGTCCAGGATGGCGATGTCCAGACACATTCCTCTCTGAGGCTGGTAGGAGCTGGGCGATGTGTCCACGTCCAGGGAAACATGGGAATTAAGGGGATTAAGGGGAATTGGGGATTTGGTCGTGGAGGGTACTCCAGCATGGCCATTCAAACACCCGTTTGTGTTTCGGTACATGGCAGAAATCTGCTTATGAGTTGATTCAGCCAGGTCACCCCTGATGGATAGGCGTTTGGGTCTACTCCTGGAAAAGAACACCTGAGGGGGAAAAAAAAAAAAAAGAGTGCGATTATGTGAAAAAGTTATGGAAAAATCACATACATTTCACATGTAAGTAATATGTGATCACCTGTGAAAAACATGTGAAGGTGCATTTCAACATGTTATGTCCTGAAGATGCACGTGTGAACTCGAGTGAACACATGATGACAAACATGTGCCAAATAAACCACAATTGTAAAATAAACCAAATGTGAACATAAAAATCATTTAGAAAAATGTATCATATGAAAATTTAATGAATCACATGGCAACAAAATATGTAAAAATAGTAATAATAATAATAATAATAATAATGAATCGTGTAAAAATATCGTGAAAAATAAATGAATTGTGTAAAAATCACATGAACAAAAAGAATCATATGTGAAAGTCACACGTGAAAATAAATAAATCATGCAGAAAAATGTCTACAGACCACATGCATAAATTTCATATGAACCATGTGCTTATTCAGGTGTGACGTTTCTGTAAGACAGAGAATGTTTCCTGCAGCTCACCTGCTTGTCTGAGTGATATAGACAGGTGAGTGTGTACGGCAGGATCTGCAGAGTACAGAAGGTGTAACCCGTCAATGCCGCCATCACGGTCACCAGGATGACGTTCTTAGAGACGGTCATTACAGCTGTGCTCAACGCCAGCAGTGCCAAGCTACTCAGATAGAGTACACGTGCACCAACGCACGCCACCATCCGCTCCATCAGTATAGAGAAGGTCACTGAGGTCACACACTGCAGGAACAGGCCGAGACTGGCCACGCGCACACCTGACGAAATCAAACAGGTAATCTGATTAATCCCCTACACCTGTATACTGTAATGATTTCTAATCTCACTCGCAGGCGTCACTCAGAAGAGGACAGGTTTCATTTAGAGTCTGGCTCCTCTCACGGTTTCTCTCACGGGACCTAAATCTAAAGCTGATTTGTGACAATGTCTGTTGTTAGAAGCACTATGTCAATACAATTCCTACTTTCAGGTTTGTCTAGAATGACCTAGCTTGAAGTTTGCTAAATGAAGGAAGGGCGTCTTGTATTTATCCTCAAGCTGCATGTAATCTATAATATCCAAAACTTTTTCTAAAAAAAAAAAAAAATGCAGTTAATGTGAAAAGAAAAGCTACGGATTTGTGTAGCTATGGATTTATTTGAAGAAAAAAAATCCAAACTAATTATATTTTTGAAAAAAAAAAAAAACAGATATAAATATGAATATATATCTTTATATATAATATATCTTTAAATATTTTAAAAAAACAAGGCAGAGGTAGAGGCTCCTTTAACTGTAAAATAAATACATGAATGAATGAATGAATGAATGAATGAATGAATAATCAATCCATGGACCTGTTCAGTCCAGACTTGTTTTATAAATTAATCAAACTACTCAAATATTAGACTAATTATTTAAATGTGCCCATTAATGTTTAGAATATTAATTGAAGATAGAGAGTTTTTTCCCAATGCATTTTTGTTAAATTTGTATGAAATTGTAGCTGACATTATTTTAGACATAATTTTTTTTTTAAATATATATAAATGATTGAAATGACAGGTTAAACAGATTAATAGCTATAAGAAGTCAATATTAATGGACTGTGATGGCAAGACAATACCTTCCTCGTAGCGAAGTCTCTCTGGAGAGCCTGGTTTAGCGCTGGGCACGCCGTCATACAATCCCTCCCCCACAAAGTCCGTATAAAACAGCACAAACGTCATCAGAGCCATCCAGCTGCACAGCTCGGCCACAAACAGCCTAGCGATCACCCTGGGAATGTTGCTGCACAGTGACCAGAGTCTGGGCATGACTGCGAACAGGCTAACCACGGCATGCTTCAGCATCTGCGCCCTGGAGAACAACCCGAACGGCCAACAGCACACACCGTACGAGCTCGGAGATCTCCTGGATGATTCCGTCACCAGTCTGGCCGTCTGCTCCTCCGAGATCAAGGCTGTGGTCATCAGGCATATGAGGAAGAGCCCAGTGAGGAGTGCATAGATGAAAGCCTCCTGGCCTCCCAGGTAAGAGGACGCACCCAGGCCTGTCCAGTCGACGGCTGGGAGCAGATAGCCGATGCATCCTCCCAGGCTGAGCATGATGGAGTAGATGGAGAAAGCCTGACGGCTCTCCTCTTCTCCAGGGTAGAGATCAGACACCAGCGCCTCCAGAGGGGTGAAGCAGGCCTGACCGCAGAACTGCAATACACAGATGGACGACACCAACAGCAGAACCTCCAACCTGGTACGGAAAATCAAAATTAACCACCAAATATCACAGTATCTGCTGGACAATTGGGTGCAAAAATATGTACACCCTTAAGACAAAATGAATTACTCAAGCGATTTAAAGGTAGCATATACAGTCAAGGGCATACAAACTTTTACACCCAGGACAAAATAATGGAATTTATACCAACAAGATATTTAGCGTGGTAGGGCTTAAAAACAGCATATACATTACAGTGCAAAAGTTTGCACACCCTTAAGAAAATTAAAGTAATTTATACCAAAACCATTTATGGATAGTGTGTACAGTCATGGGTGTACCAACTTTTGCACTCATGACTAGGGATGCAATGATACACATACTAGTATCAGGTATCAATCTGACACCTTGCCAGTTTCCTTGTAGAAATGCATTTACATGATTAAGTAAAGTGAACGCACCCACGCTGATGCTGTTCAGAGAACAGAGAGGCGATCTGAGAAGCACGAGGAATAACCACAAGGCCGAGCAGCACACCGACACACAGGGCCCAGATGAAGGGACGCCGGCGCCCATAACGACTGCTCCATCTGTCGCTGGCTGAACCGAGTGGAGGGACGAATATTAAACCCAGTACAGGGCCCACACCTGCATAACAAGGAACAATGCAAATGAATAAAACATTCAAGATTGTGCATGAACAGTTCCATCTGTAAATACACTCATGGTAAATCAAATACAAAATGTATGAGAGATCATTTCTCAGTGCTGCTCCTTCTATACCTATTTCCATGTCATAAAGTTCATGAAGGCTACATTCTTGTGGGAGAAATGTTAATAACTACTGACTTCTTAAAAAAAAAAAAAAAAAAAAAAGGAAAACAGGCATCTTTCTGACAGCAGAAAGATTAACAAGAAATGTGCTAACGTCTAACATGAACACAGATATATGCAAATCAGATAAAAAAAAAAAAAAAAAAAAAAAAAACAGTTACAACTACGATTTTTATCTAATTAATAAATAACAATGTGTGAACTTTTTCAAGTTGGAATAACAGGAAGTTTTCCCATCCTCCTGAATTCTCCCACTTGGTCAATAATGTTGCATTCATGTCATATGGAAAAAAATGTCATGTGGGAAAACCACCTTCTGACACTAGGCTGAAATTTCTAGCTGGTAAATGGAGCTTTCTGAGAACACCGATTTCTCCAACTAAACCAACTAGAAACAAGAACACGCCATGGGCATGTGGGAAATATAGCCTCAAAATAGGAATTGTACAAATTGAGATGTGCTGATGTTTAACGTGAACACAGCTTTACGTGAATTGCCAGCTCATGCTACATAGAAACTACAACCACTACATCTACAATCAAGTAAAAATTCTAAAGTTGAAAAGATGGAAGTTTTACCAGTCCCCTGAATTTTCCCACCTGGTCAAGAATGCTGCATTCATGTTATACGGGAAAACCACCGTCTGACTGGAGAAAAACAGTACACGTCGACCACCAAATTGGAATTTTCAAGTCGGATATTTGGGAACTTTCTGACAGTACCGATTTCTCCAGCATGAACTCATATGTAAAAAGTTGTCCTCCTGAATTCTCATATTTTGCCTGGAATAATGTCATTTTGGAATAGTTACTGGAATACTGGAATTTTGCTACATTAACAATATATAGGAAAAGCATCTTCTGAATGGAAAAAAAAAGCTAAAAATCAATAAAATCAACCTCAACTAAACCCAGATATGAGGTAACTAGAAACAAGATGGGAAAACTACCTTCTGATTAGGGGAAGAATGTCTGCATTGACAGGAAGGTTGGAATTCCGAGTCAAAAATTTGGAAACTAATCCAGGAAATGGATAACCAGAAACAAGAACATGCCATGCGTCCAAGAAAACAAAGTTTTAAAATAAGAATTGGACCGTCAGCTTCAGGTTCAGGTTGATTAAGCTGAGATGTGACAATGCTAATGCTAAAGCAGTGCTGAGGAACCCCTGCATTAGTGGGCACATAAATTTTAAATAAATTTCCCAAATTCCTGTTTAATTTCCAGCTCTCATGCTCTCACTCACCAAGCACCATGGTCATGAAGCGTTCCTGCACTCCGGCCTCCAGGAGCATGGGGGGAATGTAGATGGTGCCGGTGGCCATGCATATCTCCAGCCCACACGTCAACACGTTGACCAGGAACAAGTCCAAGAGCCTGCTACGCATGGCCAGAAGATCAACTCATACACTTTTCTTCACACTAATACTGCTGGTGGGTGAAGAACGCTCTGACTGTGGATTTGAACACTTTCTGGAGGGTCATCCTTGACCATGAATCCTCCATGGCATTGCCTGGAAAACACAACTCAGTTATAGTCTTAACCTTCGCTTTCACAGCTTTCATTGTGTAACTTGATCATGCAGATTTAGGACTTGGTAAACCGTGAGAAATGAAGGATTAGAGTGTGTCACAGGTGTCATTAACTAAGCACACCTTCAACTGCTTTGCAGGCTTAATTGGGAAGTAGGTGGGAAGTAAAAAAGAAAAAAAAAAAAAGTACAATGTGACTGTACTTGTCTGGTTTTAAAGTATTTTATTTCACACAATTACTTACATTTCAAAAGCAAAATCTCTACTTTCTACTCGCCACGTTTACAATTTATTCACTACATTTCTCTGCAATCATATATTTGTAAAGTCATCAGGTGACCTTTTAGCACTTAAACTTTAACAGATGTGACAGTGAGAATAAGACAAAATCCGTCTGCTGCTACATGCATTTTTGTATCAACAGCTAGCTAGCATTCAGCCAGTATGATATAAACTGGCTAACACTTGAGATATTAGGAAGAACTTTTAATCACAGCCTTGCTGTAATCAAACTCCAGTTGTGTGACATTCCTGTGGTTGTATGCTGTAGTTTTTCCACTAATCAGCATTGGTTAGCGTAAATAAAAGCTCACCGCAATGATATCTGAACAAGCGAAGGCTGTTATTAAACTGGCAATCTAGTGGGACACTTTACAGGAAACGCTTCCAAACACAAGTTCCAAAACAGCCTTCATGAACTTGTGTTTGGAAGCGTTTCCTGTAAAGTGTCCCACTAGATTGGATGAGTTATTGTGTTAACAATAATGTTCCGTTTATAGAAACCCAACAACGTCACCGAATAAAGTAGCAGTATCTACTACAAAGTAGTTACTCAACTGTAATATGAGAAATTTTGCGGCTAATTTCCTTTTTGGTCCGCTTCATTTTGTATAATCTGGGCTGTTCTAAAAATGTGCCAAATTTTAATACATAGTACACTACAGTTTTTTTTTTTTGTTGTTGTTGTTTTTTGTAATGAATTATCATCAATCTTTTAGGCATTATTACATAGGGAGTGTTCTTCATTATTACGTAAGGAGTCATTGATTTTTTTACAAGGTGTTTATTACACATATGACACATGCCTCTCTCACACCCTGAAATGCTTTTAAAAAGATAATATTGTGTAAGTGTATTTAACCCTGTGACTGATTACTTTCCTAAAACGGCATGGCACACAGTGTTTTTATTCCTTTCTAAACGTTTTTGGAGTCAAATAATGTAAGTTCGTTAGATTGTGAAATAAACATTATCCTTTGCATTAAATCTTTTTACTTGTAGATCCCTTAGATTCATTATTTCATTAATTCTTTATTCACTGCGTTACTGTACAGTAGTGCAGTTGTAACCTTAGCTGGATTTAATTAGCATACTCTTTTACTGAATATGATTAATGATGTAGAACTAACCCAATCACAGAGCTGGTCAACAATCGAATGGCGTGTCACCAAACAGTGAACCACACTGCAGATGAGACAAATATATGTGATAATACACTATAAAAGCAATAATAGAGTCCTGCACATAACTGTGATCAGTCACCTGAACAGATAATCGCACAGCAAAGAGAACAGACAGGTACATACTTCACACACACACACGGCTCTGTAGGATTTACTTAATGATTAAATGATTCACGAGATAGATCCTGCTGTTATGGTTAATGATTCAGAAAGAGTTAATCTGAGCCACTGTAATACTGACAGTAATACCACCTTCATCAACAGTTACAACGGATTTAGCAACGAGACATTTATTTCCTAAAAAATGTCCTACTTCTAAAATACTGTATGTACAAAGAAATTGCCAGTTATTGATAGAAATGCGTAATTTTTAAACAATAATCCAGACTCTGGAAACTAAACTAACCACACATAAATAGTATAAATGGCACGGTACCAATTCTTCTTCTCTGATACTGATACCTTGAATATCTGCGATATTGATAACCCATACACATGATATTTTATTATTTAAAAATGACTAGGCTTTAAAATGATTTTTTAAACTCATGCACTTAAAAATAGAGGTGAAACACATCGCTAAAAGCGCGACTGTAGAAGTACGTAATATACTGTATGCATGTGAATAAAGAACAATGACACCTATAGGTGAATCTGTGAATCTTAGTTTGCAAAGAGGGTCAAAGGTCAAATGCACACCATGTGTTGTTTTGGAATGGTTTGAATGGAGGAAGGTGCTAGAAGGCTTAAGTTTTCAAACTTTCTCACCTTTTGTCACTCTCTCTTTCTCTTAGAATCGATTGATTAATTTATCATATATATTTTAATTTACCATAAATTATATTTTTCCATATATTGTGCAACACAATGACTTTCACAAAAGAATCACTTACACTGCAAATTTAAGAAACTCTAAAGGAAAAATACTGTATAATACAGCTCTAAAAGAAATCCTTTCCAAATCCAATTCCAATCTTTTCCGTTTCCAGTACATTCTTTTTCTCCGATATCTGATCCATCCTGGGTATTGGGCCAGTGCCAGCTCTAATAGGTGTTGTATTTTTCATTTTTCAGCTTAAAACCACCCAGGTGGTCCGTTTGTTTCCTAATACACACTGTTCTGTAGTGTACGCGCAGGAATTTCCTTAAATAGCGTAATGATTTGAGCTGCAAAGTTCCAAGCGTAATCCTGTTAGAAAAACATTTTTGTGTGATGCAAATCAGCTCTTATTTTGTAAACTATTTCCTCATTTTGTACTTTCAAATACGTTTTTATAACAAAAATATAAAATATCAGACAGGTCTTGAGTGTTGCAGCATGTGTCTTTCTCGCCTTATCTTGTGCGCCTGGGCACGCCTTAATTAATTCCTTCAGATAATCACCTTTTCAAGGCGAGTGTGCAGAGATGACAGGAAGAACCACTTTTATTCACTTTACCGGGTCTGACATATTCGCCTTAGGAAAATATCATATTTCACAATATATATCCACTTGGGGATCAATAAAGTACATCCATCCATCCATCTATCTATCTTTTTTAGTGGATGGGTGAATTATTAATTAGTTATTGTTTAGTTTTTATAATAATATTATTAGCAACATTATTATTATTATTATTATTATTATTATTATTATTATTAATGGCTGCTTTCAGCCATCAGATCCTTTGGAAAAGGAATTTATTTCTGGAACTGGAAAGGTTTCCATTTAAAAAGTGACTGGACTGTTTTTTTTTTTTTCTTCTGTTAGGATTGATTTTAATATATTTATACTGTATTATTATATTTATTATATTTACAGTGATTTTTGTGTGAAAGATTTTAACTGTGAAGTGCTTCAATAAACAAAAAGTTTTTAAAGAAAACAGTATCGGATGGGTCTCGGTATCGGCTGGTATTCAAAGCTTCAGTATTGATATCTGTATCAGAAAAGAAAAAGTGATATCATGCCATCTCTAATAAGAACAACACTAATAATGATAATTATTTTAGCGCCTTTCAGCGTATCTATGGCCAATGTACGGATACGTACAAGCCTTTAATATAAATAATAGTAATAAATATATTTATTTAGAAATATATATAAGTAATAATACAACTAAAAGAAAAAAGAATTAAAAAATGGATACACTGAAAAAAAAAAGTTGTTTTTTTTTAAGTCTCAGAAGAAAGTTCATGTGCTCTAGTGTCTTCATAAAAAAAATAAATAAATAAAAAATAAAAAAAAAGATACAACATGGACATGTCTGTCAATGTGGCTTTTTTGTTTTCATGTCCACTCAGTGACTCGGTCCGCAACAGTAACAGTTTCTACTGTATCATGTCCGTAATCGAGCTGCTGTCTCATTATAAAACTACTTTTCTTACTCACTGTATTCTTCTTCCTGGCAACGTCGCCATGAGGAAACGTTAAATATAACTCTTATGAAATTCTTTTTCTGCCACACTGCCTGGAAAACTACTGGCGTGTCACAGTGTGGTTTTATTTGCACCGTAAAGTTGGCCTGCATTACCAGGAACAAGTGACTAAGGATCTCTGAAGCATACAAGCAGGAAGCTGAAAACTGTGCAACTGCCACAGAAGCATCACCACCCATTTAGTCAACTCAAGTCACACTGCTGTGCAAACACACACGGACTATAATCACAGCAGATTAAAGAGTGTCTATATACTGTACCGTATATGCCTCAGAGATGCTGGTGGGATGTTTGCTGGTGTCTGAGCCACTAACTGCACACTCTTACTTTTCTGCCAAGCCACAGCCCTAAGGGCATCTAAAGCACTCCGTATGGATTTATTGTTATTATATTGTATAACATCTGAAGGTATACTGTAATGACATATAATCGCACTATCCAGCATCACTCAGAACAGGACGGGTTCCATTTCGAGTCTGGTTCCTCTCAAGGTTTCCTCCTCAGGGGAGTTTTTCTTGTTTTGGATCTAAACCTACATCTGGATTTCTGTAGCTGCTTTGTGACAATGTCTACTGCTGCTGTGCTGTTAAAGGAAAACCATCCACGATGATGTTTTATTCCTCTTATACTACAGCAATTTGCCAGTGATTACATTTTTTAAAAAGATTTATTAAAGAACACGTTAATGTTAATGAGCAAGTTAGTTCCTGTTCTCACTTACATTATAGCAACTATGCATAAACAGTCGTTCCCTCACCAGCCTCTCTTTTTTCTCTCTCGTGTAGTTAATGAGAAAAAAAAAAACAGCTCGTAATGTTACAGAGAAACCGCAAAGCATAAACTCATCTGTCCTGAAGAGAAACAAAGCACTTACACTGGAGACTCCTTCCGTCATCATATACGACCGATTATATATACATACGTTTTTCTTTGTTTAATAGCAGCAAATGCATTTTGGTAATGAGCAGAAATAGGCACAGACTTCTAAGGTTTAATAAAGATCAGAGCTTTCCTACCCAAAGTCTTAGACAGGAAAGGTGCTTTGGAGCTTGAACACTAACTAGATGGGTCAATTGGCTAGCTCGGAAAACTCAACGATAAGGGCTCATAATTCTGATCGTTCCCAGGCTGATAGACGCTCCACCAAACCCTTCTTATTCGCTTTCTTGCACTGTGCTATTTGAACAGGCAGAATCATACTGCGGTGATGAAAATGAACATGACTTGGAGTTTTGAAATCATGCGGCACAGGAAACACACAGCTGAGTTTTACTGTCTATTATAAAGCTAGGTGTGACACAGACGTGGCTGAGAACTCAACACACAAATACATAATAAATACTGAGAGATGTTTAATTATCTGACAGGTCCATGTACGTTGCGTTCTTCATGAAAATGGGAAAACAAGGAAATGGTCTTTTAGTATAAGTTTTTTTTTCTTGGCATGCACTAAAACAGGAAGTTCAAATCAAATGAAATATACATGAAAAAAAACAACAACATGCCAATGCAGTACATTTCAGCGTGAACAGAGTTGAGCTCGAACGTAGCTCGTCTACAGAATATCCTCTAGAGCCTTGTTCTGTTTTCATAAAAATGGTATCGACGTATACAGAAATCAATTTTTGGCCGATTCAGATATTCAGTCGCCACCTTGCTATTTAAAAAGGCGCCAGCGGTGATCTTTAATCTACCCTGTACTGTATTGGCTGATACACATCCAGGTCATTCAAGATCGTTCATTAGTTTTCACTCCGCAAAAATGATATATGGAATGAAATGATGAAAAATAAAACAAGCAGATGTGAAATACGAGAACTTTTTTGTAATATGTACTGCTTTAAAGCTTAAAACGGTTTTCAATGTCTCACTGCATGTAATTTTTTTGAAAAATGAATTAACATAACATACATATGGACCTTGATCCCCGACTGGTCCTATAAGTTTACAGAGAAAATCATAATTATTCATTTTAAATATATAATATTCTCCATATTATAAAATATACAGTCCAAGCTTACATCTTTTAATTATTTACAATAATTTAAAAAAAGAATTCATATACATATTCTAGATGATTAAACTTATGTTTTCTCATATTATTCGTTTGTATAACATTTGGTTAAATTTATAATAATTTACTTGTTAATGTTTCATAAATATATATTAAAGCTAAACTGTACATTTATGAATAGTAATATTTATTCATTTAATATGACTGAATTTAACGCGTTTATGCATAAATTATTTTAAAACGTATCCAGATGTTTATATGGTTTTATGATGTAAAAATCACATATCACATGAATTTTGGATTTTGTCTAAATACCACAAATATTTAAAAAAAGAAAGAAAGAAAAAATTTAAGCCTGGCACATTCATTTGGTCATTCATTTTTTTTTTTTTTATTAGTTTTCATTATGTTTTACTGAATTTGTGTAGATATCACACACATGCTGCACTGAGAATGGCAAATAATCTAGACAGCAAAAGCTAATGATTTATGTTAAATTACAGAAAAATGAGTAAGTGACTTGCAGGTGATTTACATCTCATATTTTCTTATAAATCCTTAAACTGTTTCTCAGTAAGTGTGGACACTGTAAATGATGGCATTATGTTACCTAGTTTTAGCCACAATTTCACCCAAATTTTAAAAATATTGTCTAATTCTAGTTAAAAGCTGAACAGAAATACACAATACGTACGTGCGATGAGGATCCTTATCTTCAGTCGTCTTCTCACACGCAGAGAGAGTCACAATGTGACCTGGAGTTTGATCACAAGAATCAACACAGCTGAAAGGAGGAGTCTAATAAGGAAGTCTTGTACTGCTGAGGAGGAGAGAGAAAAAAAAAAAAAAAAAAAACAACTCTATGAGTACAGAACCTGAAATTCAGCTTTTAAAGTGCTGACATCGAAGCGTGCGTCATCGCTCACAGAACAAGAGCGCATGAATATGAGAAATCACGTAGAAGAGAATCTGACCTGTTAAATGATAAACGACGCGTTTCATTGAAAATTTTGAAATTATTACAGCAAATAGATTCTTCCATAAGCTACTCTGACATCAGTTTAATATCACTGACTTGAATATTTTTAGTTTACAGGACAATCCAAGTTACCCGCTGATTTCAGTCGCTAAAAATAGGACGTTTCACAACAGTTTTTTTTTTTAAAAAGTTGGCTTTTAAAACTCACAGAATTTGATTTCATATTAAAGTAGTATAAGAAGTCCTTTACAACAATATACCATTTATTTTGTCTTCTTGTTGAAATCCAACACTGTGTAGACTTTTAAAGTGATAGATTAGAGATCTCACCATTAATAAATCATCTACTTTATCTAGTTATACGCGATAGAACGGAGATGTTCATTATTTTGTATTTTACAGTCTAATTATATAAAAAATGGACTGTTTTCATTGAGCAATCCTAAGCTAAATGAAAGATTCTATTCTAGGAAAAAGATAGAGTTGTGTGCAAAGGTTTGAGCACCCCTGGCCAAATTACACATCTTGTTGAGAAGTGAAAAGTAGTTACCACAATGTCTGCAGCAAACTATTTTAAAAATTTGGCTAATATTAATGCAAAGTTACCTTTTAAGTTTTACTTTTGCAATATACGGGAAAACAAAGTAATTGTGGCGAGTGTAAATATTTGGACACCCTTCAAGCCGTAAAGTCTCAGAACTTGAGAATTCACGTAGGACTCGTTAGGCAGGTCAAGAACCATCAACAGGAATCATCAGCTGAGGACAATTCGATAGCGTAATAAAGTCTCTGAATCTTCAACATTTGTGCTAAAACTCAACCTCTAAGCAGCTGACTGAGGATCTGAAAATGAAGCTAATGGATGCCTACAAAGCAGAGGAAGCCTATAAAAAGATATCAAAGCACCTCCACCCCAGTTTCCATTGTCCAAAATGTCATTAAGAAATGGCAGTTAAGAGGAACTGTGGAAGTCAAGGCAAGCTGAAGGGAAGACCAAGAACACTCGCAGATATACACTATATTACCAAAAGTATTCGGTCACCCATCCAAATGATCAGAATCAGGTGTCCTAATCACTTGG
>CM075022.1:18019370-18096572 GCA_037576675.1 Pangasius sanitwongsei
GGGTTAGGAATGGGATGGCACTTAAGTTCATATGTGAGTCAAGGCAGGTGACCGAATACTTTTGGTAATATAGTGTAACTGCCTGTATGCTGGGCAGAAAGGCAAAGCAAAACCCCCTGCAAGAAGGTTTAACCGACACAGGAGTAGTGATGGAGCGTCCTACTTTGAGTGTTGCTTGTACAAACATGACCTGCATGGAAGAGTCATCAGAAGGAAAGCTTACCATCACAAAAGTCAGCATCTGAAGTATGTAAAACAATATCCAGATAAACGACAGGCCTTCTGGAAACAAGTGCTGTGGAAAGGAACCCTTTGGCCACCATCGCCAAAGGTGTATTCGGGGAAAAAAAAGGGTGGACCTGTTATGCTTTGCGGTTGTGTGGCAGCCAGTGCTACAGGAAACACTGAACCGGTGGAAGATTGGATTCCAGTAAATATCAACAATTTCTGGAAGCAAATGTGACAAGTGTGAAAAGAGATTGAAATGCATCCTGGGGAGTCCTGATCTTGAACACATCTTCTTTTATTTCCATCAAAACACTGCAGCGTTCATACCAAAAGTATCTGAGCCATATCTGCGCAGAGGACTTTTTTTTTATACTCATAAGAAAAGAGTGCAGTAAAACCACCCGATCCATGTAAGACTTTAATTTGCATAAACAGTTACAGTAGAGTGCTACTGCTATTTTCAATTTGCTGATTGGTTTCACAGTTGGTTTATTTCTCGATGACTCAGACGTGCCGTTTTTCACAAGGAAGTGGATGGTTTGTTGAGAAGAACGGCTGACAAAAGACATGAGGCTAAAAAAAAAAAAAAAAAAACAAGACAAACATTTAAAACTTCCAAATGCCATTTTTATATACAATAAAACATGCAAAATATCTACGAGTGTAAATGTAAAATGGAGATACCACTGCATTACTGAATTCTCGATTCCGACTGGTCAGGTGTCGACTCAATTTCTCTAACAGCAGCTCTGACAGTAGCGCAGCTGCCAATCACATTAATAACGCAATATTAATACGCTCTGATACCTTCTGATACGCTATCGTTTCTATAGTAACAGCTCTTTCACGGGGACTTGTACAGTGGACGTTCAAGATAAACAGTTTTTTTTTAAAAATGTGTGTAATTGTTGATATGGTGAGATTTTCTGGAAGGAAACGTTTATTAAACATTTATAGAAGGAGTCTCCAGCGTCAGCACATTGTAACAGCTGGTAGGTTTTCCAACATCTTCAGGACAGAAGTTGTTTATTCACACAAGTGTTTTTTTTTGTTTGTTTTTTTAAAAATGCACTTCAACAGAGAGAGAAAAAAAAAACAGAGGGCGGTGAGGGAACAACTGTTTCTGTTTGCTACAACATTAACACATATTCCTCAACATTGTATACAACTATAAATGGATAAAAAGTATAACTTGCCAGTTTTAAATAAATAAAAGTGATTATTCGGATCTTTCGCAAATTGCTGTGGCGCAAGAACAACAAAACACTTGGTGCCATGCAGTTATAGGAAAATAATCATCAACTTTAGAGTGGTAATAGTAACTCCAGATCATCACACCACTGCATCATTGATTATTTTCTTATAACAGCATGCTCCCAAGTGTGTTACTCCTTACATAGTGAACATGTAATAATAATAACGTGTTAATTACGCTGCAGTTTGGATTTTGTTGTCATGGTCTTTACAAAATTGCATCATAAAATAGATTTTGTACCTTTTATCATAAGACACAAAAACTTGAGCCTAAGGACAAAAACGGATGTACTGGTTTTTTTTGTTTTTTTTTAAAGCCAGTTCCTGTTCACTGAATCCATTCAAAACAAGCGATCCATAAAAACACTTCCTTATGGATAGCATTACTCAAGGAAGTTAAGCAGACACGCAGCATTTAACACTCACAGTATAGAGCACAATACACTTTTCTGAGATATCAAGATACCTTTTTGACATTTTTTAAATATCAATTCGATTGGAAGCAGCTGATTTATGTTACAGTTTTGTCCTGAAGATTTACAACTGTTAACATGAAATTATTTAAGTGAATATTTTTTTCCTTTAAATTTGAGAAAGAGTGACACCATGTGGTCCTGAATGAACAAAGAAGAAGGAGGAGGAGGAGGAGGAGGAGGAGGAGAAGGTGGTTCCCTCCAGCACCATTAAGAGGATCTCAGCTTGTCTTTCAGACCAGGTCCTGAGTAGAAGAACTCCAAACTATCCAAAGAGCATCGCAAACACTGTTCTTAGGTTCTACAGTGAACATTAAATGGTTCTTCCAAAGGAAGAACCGAAAGGGTTTTGAACTCTCTCTCTCTCTCTCTCAGCCACTGATTTATTAACTTCTTAGAGTAACACTAGAATATCTATTTATATAATTATTCTATATATCTTTTCTTTTTATATAAAGAACCAGAGATTCATAGAGATAATTTTCCTAAAATGCCGATTTACCAATAAAAGACGTACTTTTTTTTTTTTTTTAAATCAAGATACATTTTTATTTCTTTTCTTAAAAAAAAACAAAAAACAAAAAAATTACAAAAATTCTGAGGAGAATGACAGAAAATAAAAAAGCATCATTTTTTTGAGGGGGTGAGGGGGTGGGGTGGATTTGAGGGTTGAAAAACAATGAGACAACACACTTGCTGGGAAACCGGAAGGGTTAAGGAGTTAGGGTACGGTACATTACGGTACAGGAGATACGCAGTGATGCCTGGCACAAAAATGACAGAACCGTGTTGTTAGGTCGCTATTAAGCCTCATGAGGAGTTCATGCACATGAACAGACTGTACAGATGAAGTAATGATCATAGTCCATCATGTTAAAAGCGCTGAAGCTGGAACGGGAGGCAGAGGGTGAACAGGACGTTACAAACTCCTCGATCTGGTTTAGATAAATTCACCTTCACTTCAACGCCGCGAGGAAAAACGAGTTCCTCGGCTTTCCAGCGCTTACGGCTATGAAAGAAACTCCTCAGTGCAGGCTGCAAGAAGTCAGATCTCGGTTTAAAACGTTAATAATGCAGCAAATAAAGCACGTTCTTGCTGCTGGAGTCCAATGAGAAATATTTTCCAGAGCGTTAAAGCATTTACATTTACATCTCTGGCTAAAAGCAGAGTGTGTAAAAAGCGTGCAAGGGCTCAAATCAACACCAAAAAGAAGAAGAAGAAGAAGAAGAAGAAGAAGAAGAAGGAGGAAAAAACCTTCTTTTTAAAACATCCTATACGGTTACATCTCTCTCTCACTCACACACACAAACACACTTACAAACACAAACTGCAACACTCACGCAATGTACGTTAAAACCGCAGAGACGTTTTCGCTATGAGATGACGTAGTGGATGAAATGAAAACTACAAATTAAAAGGACAAAAAACAAACAAACAAACAAAGGAAGCTCTCACAACAAAGTTACGTGGATTAACACAAGTGTGTGCTGGACGCTGTGCGACGCTGTTGTACCGCCTTCATTCGCTCGAAATGACAAAATTTGTCGTTATTTTCGGAAAAGGAACCAATTAAGCTAGTTTAAAAAATATATATATATTAAAGTCACACGCATGGCTCTGGTTTTAAATGACTAACGCTCATATTTTAGGAAATGAAAACAAAAGGGGGAGTCACGTGCACATCTCTGGTTTAAAAGACTAATTTTAGAAGTTCAATGCAAAATATTGAAGGATTAAAAAAAATAAATCAGGACGTGGACTTTACTGTCTGAAATTGTGTCATAATTGAAAACCATTAGTGTAACGAACGCTAATTTCCTAGCAGTCACAGCATTTGGGGGGGGGTAATTAAAAATTCGGAAAAGGGGCGTTTAATAAATCCTGGCTCTGTTATAACCTTCTGCTACATATCTCAGAGTTTTCCTGCTCAAACCCTCCACCACTAACTTTTATTGTTTTTAATGTGCTTTAGAAATAAAATCCACTTACTCCTGGATCACACACACCACACGGAAGGCGAGTCGGATCAGACTGACCACTCGACGTGTAAAAGGCTCAGACTGGTTGTAAAGCAGTGTTTAGACATCACTCACAGTTTAAAGGATTATTAAAAGGCCCTGAAACAATTTGTTGGTTCATTTTTTTTAAAAAAAAAATAGCATTTTCATTATTCTTACCAAAATGGACTGTTCTTGATATTACACTATTAAACTGCACAGACAGGCGGGATTAGTAGTTATGACTCACGCAGCATAGCCATTACTTATTTATTCAGTATATGATCAACTGGAAAAGGTTTTAAAACCGTAATTCGTTGTAACCTGTGATTTCTGTGATCTGGCAACCCTAACATCAGTATATATATTAGCTGGCTGTTTGCGTGCTAAGTTATGATTCTGACTTGCTGCAGCGTTTGGGGCTGTTTACTGTAAAACCCTGTACCTTTACACGCACGCCAATCTCGCCACCATGTTTTGAAACACTTTCCAATTATAACTAGGACTGAAATTATTTGACACCTCGCTGACGGCTGATTTAATTTTCAGCTGAAATGGTCAAAAAGTCCATGGCATCTTTACTAAATATATTTACTTGCTGTTGAATATATAATTGTCTAAACTCACACACTGACAGATTTTATTTCACATTAATGTACTTGAAACATTCTTTATTTGCCGTGACAGAAAACTTCAGCGCATCTTTCAAGCGAGAAAATCAAGCACCAGCTGAAAGCTTCCCAATATGAGCTGTGGACAAGGGGGCGGGGCTTCCACGAAGCGAAAGTTACGCAACTGTCAGTCATTCCAGATTCATAAAATGATTTGGAATGACGATGTTTGTAGGTGTGTGTTTCTACCGCTTGAAGGAGCTGGAAAAAGTCAAGGCAAGTGTGTTAGAGCAGGAAAAACACCAGGACCAGCGTCGGGAAACACCAGGAAGTATGTGGAGATGATACCAGAACTCAAGAAGAACCGTTAGAGCAGCAGCCCATTAGCAGTGGAGGAGCGTCGGGCTTTCCTTATAGTTCTTACCTATAAATAAAAAAAACAAATCCATCACACACACACACAGACACATATACACACACACACACACACACCTCCCACTCTCGCTCTCTCACACACACACGCGGTTTGATGCATCCCGGGACAATGCGGTTTTATGATACAGAAACTGTAGGTTTTAAAAAAGCCAGGTCACCACAGAGAAAAAAAAAACCTCCAAAGGAGAGAAAAAAAAAAAAAAAAAAAAAAAAAAAAACAGACAGAAAAAGAAAGGAGAGAGAGTGAATGAGAAGCAAGGTGGCTAATCTTCCCCAGATGGCGCGTCTTCTTCTGAACCGTCCTCCTCCTCCTCGTCTTCCTCATCATCAGGGGTGTTTTTCTTCTTTTTGGCGGACGGCAGCGGCGAGCTCTTCTTCTCCACCTCGTCCTCCTCCTCGTCCTCTGGCGGGCTCTCGGGCTCCTCCTCCTCTTTAGGCGAGGACTTCTCCAGGGCCTTCGCTGCACTCGGGCGACCTTTGCCCTTTCCCTTCATGGGGCTCGGGGTGACTGTGAGATGGACACGTGAGTTAGTCTGGGGCAAAAATGAGCAGTTTTTAAATCTGTTCAACCAAAAACGACATTTCCAGCACCAAGCGTTCATGTTAGTGAGAGGACCTTCAGGGAATTTTCACTGGAGAGCAACAAGACGGAGGAAAAATCCTGCTCTGTAAATATGAAACAATAAAAAGATGATTTTCTCATTCTCTACATCTACCTGTCTGTCTATCCGTCTCTCAGTTCATCAGTCCGTCTTTCAGTACGTCCCTCAGTTCGTCTGACACTCCATCTGTCTTTCTATCTGTACACCTCTCTATCTTTATCCTTCCATCAGTCTCTCCATCCCTGTCTGTCCATGTCCAACCATCTATCTGTCCCTCTCTCTCCCCATCCGTGTCCACTCGTCTCACCATCCCGCCATCTCTCTGTCTCATCATCCCTGTCCGTCTGTCCTTTTCTGCATCCTTCAGTATCTCCATCCATATCTCTCCATTTGTACGCCTGTCTCTCTTTCTGTCTGTGTTTGTCAATCTCTCTGTCTCTGGGTCCGTCTGTCTGTCTTTCTCGCCATCATTCTATCTCTCTGTCCTTGTCTGCGTCTCCGTCCCTGTCTCTCCGTTTGCGTGTCCGTCTCTACATCCCTCTGTCACTCACTCTCTCCGTCTCAGAGTCCATCCATCTCTCTTTCTCTGTCTGCGCCCTTCAATCTCTCTCTGTCTCTACAAACCACAAATCTCAACACGACCAGAGAGAGACAAAAACACCGTGAGGAGAAGCACGCTCCGTACCTGTGGCCTTTAGTCTGGGTTTAGGGGATTTCTTCTCCTTCTTTTCCACCTTGCGTCCTCTCTGGCTCACTTTCTTGCCCTTCTTTTTGGAATGACCGTAGTCGCTGTCGTCATCGTCGTCCACCATGAAGTCCTCATCACTACCGGACTCTTCTGTAACACACGAGTGTAATGACGAGGGTCAGGATTAAACATTAGGAGCTCAAAAATACAGAAATAAAGCCCAAAAGCGGAGAAGAAACCACAACTCCAATAAAACACAGAACACTCGGGGGCTGTTTGTAAATTTAATACGGTTATTTATTATCACTGCCATCAGAAATCACTCGTAGGCTAAACCTGGCGTCCGGGTTTACGAGCTCAGTAACACAGAGACTCGGAAGTGAATCACGCTTAGAGCTGCAAATCCTCATGGAACGAACGATGCAGCAGTCATTTTTAGGAAGCTGAAAAAAGAATTTCTCAGAAAGAAATCCGTTTCATGTTAAAATCGACCAGTCACCTCGTTCAAGTACAGATGACTCAGTGGAGACGGAGAGAGAGAGAGACGGAGAAACAGATACCCTGTCAGAGAAATAGAGGTACACAGAGACACACACAGACAGGAACAAGTGACACTGAAAGACAGGAATAGGAAGAGAAATGAGGAGGAGGAAGACCGGGAGAAGAGACAAACAAGAAGAGAGACAGGAAAAAAGGAGAAACAGACAAAGAAGAAGAGGAGAAACAGGCAGACTGAGAAACACAGAGAGACAGATAAACAGAGAAATACAGACTGACAGAGAGACACAAATAGATAAAGAGACAGACAGATGAAGAAACAGACAGACAGACAGACAATGAGACCGAGAACACAAGCACACAGAGAGAGAGAGAGAGAGAGAGAGACAGAGAGCGAGAGCGAGAGAGAGAGAAAGAGAGACAGACACACAATATTTTTTGACTCAAACAGGATGAAACTTCTGGAGAGAATTTACTACATTAACGCTCAGACAACATGCTGAATCCTGATTGGTCAACGCTCTAGCGGGATTTCAGAAGATTCTGAACGGACCCATGTTTGAATTATTAACCTGCGTTAACTGGTGAACAGCGCTGTGTTCAGAAAAATACGAAAATTGTGATTCAATGCCAACGATCTGAATTCATCTCGGGTTTATTTATTTTAATCGGAGGAAATCGTTCAGGTCTTTGTTGTAAGACAAGAAAACAACAACAAAAAAAAACAAAAAACATGCAGACTCACGGTCCATGTATGCGTGCTCATCTTCGTCTTTATCCTCATCCTCGCTCCCTCGGTCCCCGAGCAGGATCTCTCTCTGTTTGGACGCAGCCTTGGAGGCGGCTTGTCTCACCTGCCTGGGCTTCCGGCTCACCTCCTTATCCTCATCGCTCTCATCTGCTGAGAGAAATACAACACACACACACACACACACACACACGCAGTGTCATACACACCTCTGACAAGCACTACTAAAGAACGTGTCTGTAATAAACCAAACAAAACTAACGGCAATGTGAGGAAAAGTAATGGCACCCACCTGAATCCCGTTTCCTCTTCAGTGACCTTCTGCTAGACTTCTCCACTTTACCCTTCTTCCCCTTCTTCCCCTTTTTGGCTTCATAATCACTTCCTCCGTCTTCGTCCTCCTCCTCTTCCTCCCCAAAGTCGTTGTCTTCATCGCTACCGAAATCATCTGACAGGCAAAAGAAAAAAGGGGAGGGAGGGGAGAGATTTTAATTCTGAGACGGTGTTAAAATATTTCAGAATCAGGGCTGTATGGCTCAGACCGTCTCGCTCACCTGCTGAATCGTTTTTAGGTTTGGAGAGTTTGTCATCGGAGTCCTCACTGAAAAAAAAAAGATTTTTTTTTTTTTTATTAGATTTTTGGCAGAATTAGTGTTAGCTCAAGCACCTTGACAAGTGTTTTATCTAAAAGCTAAAAAGAGAGACAGAATTCAAATCAAGTGCCTCGATTATACGTTTAAGAGGTTTTTTTTTTTTTGGCTGACATTTGATCTTTTTCATTTGGGTTACCATAGCAACGATTTCTTGCAGCATGGCTTGGCTTTGATTGGTCAGGACAGATGAGTTTACGTTTTGCACTCCCTCAGCTTTAACATGACAAGCCGTGTTGACTTTTCTGCCGTATTAACCATGAGAGTGAGAAATAAATGAGAGACTAAAAAGAGAAAAAAAAGTATTATGGTGGCGTTTAATTAATAGATAAATGCAACTTGGCTAATTGCTGTGGTATAAAAGAATGAAATAAATAAATAAAAACCACATGGGGTTGTGCAGTTATAGGAAAATAATCAACGTCAGGGTGGTAACAGTGAGTCCGCTTCCTCATACCATCCTGTCAGTGATTAATTTCCTGTAACAGCATGACACAGTGTTTTATTCCTTATTGATTTTAAATGTTTATTGACTGAATTCAACATCTTCGCCTAGAGTCACGTAAACAGGCTTTCTGTTCTTTTCTCAGTACAGGAGATATGTTAAGTTTCTTGTCAATGGTAACCACACACACACACAGACACACACAGACACACACAGACACACACAGACACACACAGACACACACAGACACACACCAGATACAATAAATAAAAAATAGAAAGTAAAGTGGTGTATTCCATTAAGCAACAAAAAGCCCACCTTTCCTCCTGTGAGTTCTTGGACTTCTTGTGCTTGATTTCACGCGGCGCTGCGCGCATCTTCTTGGGCTTATCCGTGCCTTGCTCATACTCCTCTGGAATCGTAACAAAACAATCAACCGGAAGATTTAATGTTCAGCTTTTCATTACAGTCCGAATATTTTTCAGTTTCACAGCATTCTTTCAAGATGCGAAGAAAATTTACCTTAAAAACAACATTTCAAACACTTTTCAAACAACATGGAAGGGAAAAAGCCTTCAGGTCCTCCTCGGATGTGTTCGGAGGCGGTGACTGCGATGTGAGGTGTGTTCACGTAATGGGCGGAGTGAGATTTTTTTTTTTTTTGGTATCAACAATGACAAGAAAACGAAGAACTGAACAGCTAACATGCAAAATTACTGCTTAAATCTTGCCGTCTGCTCTAGACGTCACATTCGTGTGCATTCTTGTGCATTCACCTCGTAATTATGAGATTTCTGACAGGCAGCAAAAAGTTAAGTTAAAAAAGTTAAGTGAGCAAGAGTTAAGTGAGATGCAGCATAATTTCTGCATGAAATGGCAGATTTGGGTGGGCGGGACTTTGGTTTTATCTGTCGGACTTTGATTGGCTTGTGAAAAGTGGGCGTTCCAAAACTCTGACCTCTTTCTACAGATCATATCAGACTTTAAAGCATTGTTAAAGCAAGAGAGAGAGAGCTGCATTATTACCAGCAACTTTCTAACAAGTGAATGTCATTGTAGAATATTTATTTCTGTCAACAGCCTGCCTGGTGCGTGGCTCACGCTACTGTTTAATATATTAATCCGTTTCTTTGTTAGCGATGATTTAGAGACTTTTGGCTCTTCAACCAAGATAACAATTTAATCCATTTTACACAATATTACACTACTACGATATCCAGTGACATTTACTCTGATTATATTGTAGTACCAGACCTGCCAACCTTTACGCATTTACACTCCACAATTTACCACCAGAGTACGCTAGAAAGAGTCACTCGAAAAATATACCAAAAGGGTCGACCTTCTCTCTCCAATAAAACAGGAGATGAGCCAATCGACAGAAGAAACTGGAATGAATTGAGTGGGTGCTTTGCACTCTCCGAAATTAACTGATACTGCCTAGAAGCCCCGCCCACTTCGCCTTATCTAGGTCGTGGAGTGTTCTTGCTTTCTGTCACAGCAAGTGGAAAATGTTTTGAGCTTTTAATATTAAATAAAATCTATTGGCATATATTTGGCTTTATACTTTTAGTTAGTTAAATATATTTATGGACAAAAATGGACAAAATAATTTTTGACTTAGAATAATCAAACAGGCCTACAACAAAGTGTCAAATCTAACACTTTTTTTTTTTTTTTTTTTGCTTTCCTATGCAGAGTTTGAGCAGCAGATCAACAGTGAAAATCTCTGCCATGTGGACATTATATGCCATTACATTATATGGAAAATGCTCTGTTATGTTTTTTTTTTCTTCTGTTTACTTCATATAACTGCAGAATTATCTAAAAATCCACCATCCTGCCTTCCAGCTTTCATGATTGCTGCCACTGCCAGCAAGCAGCTCCTGACTGCACAGCTAATATTATTACATACTCTCCTTAAACCTAAAATGGTGGAAATATTCATTCCTGCAAGCCTAGCACACATCTCAGCTGATTGCTCTATGAAAACCGGATGTGGGCGAGGTTCAGGTGTAACATGACATGAAACGAAATGACTGGCTATCATTTTTGTCCCGCCCAGCATTCTACAGCAATGCAATCAAAAATCAGAGTGAAAAAATTTGCCGCACTTTAGTGTAGACAAAGAGGAATTCTTTTCTTAGAAGTGATTATTACAGATGAATCGTGCACATGGACGCAAGTTAACAGGGTTTTTTAAAAAAAAAAAAAAAAAACACGTTTTCATGACTGATTTTCTAGGCAGAAATGATTCATTTATGGAGTAATGCAACCAAGGATCTGTTTTTATCTGTGCACAAAAATCTAAAGAATTAAAATACGACGTTACCTGCGTCATCAGATTCGTTGAACTGTGAATAATTCACCACCTTTCTGTTCCTGTAGAATGAACACAACAATAATGTTAAATTGGTCACAGTGACAAAAAGCCTGGACGCTCCAGACAGCACAGAGACACAAAAATTTTAATTCTCACAAAACATCAGCTTCATTAATGACCCTCCAAACGACTCCATTAAAACCCGCTTCACGTCAAAGGCACCGGAAACCGAATTCAGTCCAACCCCATACTCGCAGAACCTGACTTTCCAAGAAGTGCTTGTGAAAGTCTCTCCGATGGGACGTCGTGGTGGAGAAAGAAAAAAAAATTATTCTGAGCAGCTTTCCTTTAATCATGAGAGCTGACAGATGTGTCCAGCTCGCGTCCCTGCACAGACTGATCACAACTTCAATGCTAACAAATCCGATTCAGGAAACAGCGAGGACGTGAATCAGTTAACCCAAACCACACGTCCTCTTCTCACGCGCTTCCTCGCGCTCGGTACCGGACCTCCTTTTCTGGTCACTGGAACTAAATAAAGATGCAGCAGAAGCGCTGATCGTACGAGTGTAATGGCCTACAGCCGTCTGGGCCGAGTAATCTCGCGTCTCGGCTGAGTAAAGACGAAATATCAGCAGAGCCGTGAAAGATAAACCCGTCCCTAATGGGTTCAGTTACAGAGGAAAGGATAAGCAGCGATCTACTACTAAGCTTAGGGTTGTTTTTTTTAAATTTGTAAATCTGTAATTTTTCTATATTACTTTGCAATACTTTATTACACATTATGTACTGTATTATTTACACAATACATTGTATTATTATTTATTTATTATTTAAGCAATATTAAAATTATTGTTAATTATTTTTATAGTACTTAAGCAATTGCGATATTATTTAAAAAAAATATATATATCAAATTATAAATGGCGATTATATAAATTGTTCTTTATTGTTTGTTTAATTTAAAGGACTGTTTAAATGGTTTAATTTTGTTTTTATAATGTGTTATTTTCTGTTTTATTTTGCAAGGCTACTACATGACACTTTTTTTTTTGCATTATTTAAATAGTTGTGTGTGTGTGTTAGCTTAATTCTTCTGTAATTTTTCTGGAAATTTTTACTATTTTCTATAAAGACTTTGGATTATATATTGTTCAGTTAAATAATGTTATACATTATTTCATTTCGGTTGTGTGTGTGTGTGTGTGTGGGGTGTTAATGTTTAATATTTAATTTTCTATATTATTTTGCATATTTTCCATATATTCAAAATTAGCGCAGATTTTTGATATTGTAAATTACTTGTATTTTTACATTATTATGGATTATATATTAATTATGTATTATATTTAAATATTTTCGGGACAGTAGATAAATTCTTACTTTTTGTAATTTGCTATGTTCTTTTGCAATCTTTACATTACGAATATGAATTGCAATTGCATTATTTAAACAACAATAACGATATACTATATATTTAATTGCTAAGTGATACGGTATATATATATATATATATATATATATATATATATATATATATATATATATAAAAAATCACTGACTGCCTTTCCGTGTTCAGTTTCGATGGCGTTAAGCGTCAGAGCTCTACATACTGTAGATAATTAACTTATCCAGCCCGATGTTTAATTACATTTCGAATTTCATCCCTGAAGGTTGAATTTGTATAATCGTATTTTTACATTTATACATCGTGGACTTTCACAAGTGACTCTTTATCTCATTCTGAACATTAGCTCTGTGTCAGAAGAACTTTTAAGGATAAATGATTTGGTATTTGATTTGAATTTTTTTTTTGGAAATTCGCCATATATTAGCGTGATTAGACATTTTGTTCTTTAATTTCATATTTGAAATTAACATTAAATTGTCATGATAATTTAATGTAATAAATTAAACACATTAACGGGCATACTGCTTACTAACTCTTTATTTGGGCGTGATGTTTATCAGCACATTAAAGTTTTTAACAAAATTTTCTTTTTTTTCCCCCCCAGTGTAGTTTCACTGACTGTGAATTTACAGATCACGCGCAAAATATAAATAAACAAAATAAATAAATAGATAAAATAAAATAAATAAATAAATAAATAAATAACACCCCAGTAGTGTTCACCATTATTTTTTGTATTTACTTTCCAAAAAAAAAAAAAAAAAAAGAAAGAAAAACAATTAGAAACATTATTTTATTTACATTTTGAGATAAAGATAAAACGTTTTAGATGCTTATCTGAACGGCTTGCAGATGTTGTCTTTAAATAAACGAGTTTTAATTATGATACATTTTAAATAAATTAAATAAACATAGATATAAATAAAAACGTTACATTTATATATTTACGTTTTAAAAAAACCAAAAAAAAAACCCCACCTTTGATTAGATTAGAGAGCAAAGGGGGTGTGGTCACTAGATATGCCCCGCCCCTTTGTTGCGTCACTCCGTCATGTTAATTGGGCGCGAGCCGCAGCAGTGTCTTTTTTTTTTTTTGTAACCAAACGCGTTTTGAACATAAATAAATAAATAAATAAATAATCTATATATTAATCGTCGATTGGTACAAAATCGATTATTTAGGCATGGGGGAAATAACGCTGCGTCTTTTGCACAGCCAGACATAAAAAAACATCTCATCCATAGACCTTCAGTGTAGAGATTTTATTCCCGTTCCTGAGCCTAGTATGAATGGGAGGCCATGTTCTTGCTCGGGGAAAGAAAAAAAAAAATCTGAACCTGATTGCATTTCTCAGACATAAATGGCTGCACACTGCGTTGTAGCTGCATGATTCATGCACATTTATTAGGAGGGGGAAAAATAAAGCATGCAAGACAGATTTGCAGATATGCATCCTGCACAGGATGAGCAAAAGGCGTGAATAAATACCATCAGAATACACAGAAATAAAAATAACAGTAAAACCAGGTTATTAAGCAAAGCAACGCAACGCAACGCTGGCACATGCGTGAAAGCCAACAAACTCCTGAGTGCACGCGAGCAATCAATGCAGCAGCGCACGAGGAGGACATTTTAAATCCAACCTACCTCACTGGTCTTGACATTTTTGCAGGAACACTGTGGAGGATTTGTTTTGTTTTGTTTTTTTTTTTAAAAAAAGGGAGAAAATAAAAAAATAGGTTCACCAACTGACAGAGTAACGTCGCATAAAAAAAAACACCACCACCCCCTTTTTCCCCGAATCGCAGAAGTAAATAAAACGGGTGGAAAGCTCTGCTGCGCTGAAGGCTTTTACTTTAATATTTTACCTTCAGCTACACAAAATGGTGAATAAAACAAACTGAAACTGCAGCCCTCGCGCAACCTAACGCTCGAGCTCAATGGGCGGAGCTTGTCCAGCTAAAAACCCGCCCGTTCCCAGTACTCGCGGCGCGCGCTTTTCGATCCCACGGCGCCATTGGCCCGTTCGAACGAGCGTTCGCGTTCTGATTGGCCGTCCCTGTTGTCCGTCAAATCAGCGCGCGTGACCCTCCCCCTTCCCCCCTCCCTCCCGCTCCTCTCTCTCCCTATGTGCGCAGATAGGTTGCGCCGTCACTGCTTCAGAAAACAAAAAGAGGCCCCGTTAGAGATGTGGAGTCGCCTCAGTTTACGTGTAAAAACAGAAATTGTGCGGTTTGGACACTTCAGAATGTTGTTCTTTAGTCACCTAGGTCGATTTACAATCCAGGAGATGTATTTATATGCGTTTACGATGCAGTTTTCCCCTAAACTGTGACCTATTTTGGCTTACACAGTGTGTCCAAAATGGCATCCTACTCCCAAATCCTTTTCTCTACTCACTTAAATGTATATAATAGAAGCACAGGATCTCCTAGAATACTCTGTTTGGTCAATAACCTACTGCAGTGCATTGTGGGATTTCATGAGTGTTATATATATTCTACATTAAGTGATATATATTCAATAATCAATGTGCCCTGATTCCCTACAAATGACAAAGTGTAATAAAGTTTTCACACATTAGGACTGTTTTGTGGGATTTCATGATATTTTGATATTATCAAAATATTTCATTGATATTTGATATCCACAAAGTCTTTAGACATATTTATATAATAGCGCACTATAGTGAATAGGTAAATAGTGGAAAACTGGAAATTATGGGCTTTTTCCAAGTATTTATTCCAGTTTTTTTTTTGTCAAATTGTCTGTTATTATTATTGTTGTTGTTAATAATAATAATAATAATAATAATAATAATAATAATAATAATAATTGTTGATGACCACATTCACATGTGCATATTTTTTTTCTCTCATTTCTCTCAATTTAAATAAATAAAAAAAAAAATTAAAAATATTTCTCTCTCTCTCTAATCTGATGCTGGTGACAGGTTTTTAAAACAAAGGAAATCAAAGCTCAAAATCGTCACACACTCTTAAAATGGGTTCCTTAAGCTTTCATTGGATAAATAAGGGTTCTTAGCTTCCAAAAAAAGGGTTTTATTTCTACGTAGAAACTTTAACGGTTCCCCCAGTGGGAAAACTGACCCAAACCGAACCCTGAAATACCCCGAAGAGTATACTGTACTGTAGTGTTCATCTTCAGCTGAAAACGTGACTCTGCAGCTATAAACCTAGGAGATATGTTTTGTAAGCCACTGTGTATTGCATTTCAAATCCCTGTGAGACTCTATAGTTCATCTGAACCGTGCATTCTGTACCTGATGTGGATGTAAAGCCTCTCTAAACTGTGCGTCACTGAAAACCATCACCCTTATGATAGCAGAGCTGCGAAGAGAGCTTGTTATGTTCAAATTAATCTGACCTGGCCATGATGTCAGCACTCCAAATCCTGCATTTTTTTCCATGAAAATAAGAAAGAAAAATTCATGCTTCTCGCCGTTACTCACTGAGTATAGAAGTGAGGAGAGAGACTGTTTCCATGGCAACCAGGTGAGGCAGCGCTTTCTCCTCGCCCGCTCTCTCTCGTTCAGTCTCTGTTTTTCCAATCTGTGTGCTGTTTACCGCCACTAACCTTCAGACGGGCCTCTCTGTGTGTCTCGGGTTTATTTACGTTCACAATGCTGATTAACACACAGGAGATGCAGAAATTGTATCATCTTAATGCATGCACACACGTGTACGATAGAATGAAATGCTTCTGGGCCGGTTTAGGTGCACATCAGCATTTCAACACACAACATAATGTGAGAGCAGAAACCCAGAAGAAGCAGAAGCACAATGCATCATGAACATTAAAAACAAAAACAAACAAACAGACAAAACCCAAACTGGCAACCTGACTGCAATGTTAGGTGCACTGTAAGTGTTAAGGTTTTACAGTGGAGAGAAATAAATTGGCAGTGCAGTCTGTATAATAGAGTGTTGTGAGATTTAACGAGATGCTATTATTCAGCAGGAAGTGAATAGATTCATTCATTTGGCAGACACTTTTATCCAGAGCACAAAGCAAAGGAGCTAAGTTCAGTATACTTTATTTATAATGTTTCATTAAAACTTATGGACAAATTTCTAAATGTTTGTAGTTTGTATTACTGACATTGGCAAATCCTATTTTTTATGGTATATATTTGTTAAAAAAAAAAAAAAAAGCCAATTTTGTATTTTTTTAAAACCTAAAAAAAAAAATTATCCAAAAAAAAAAAAAAACAATTTTCCATCCATCCATTCTCCATACTGCTTATCCTACACAGAAGCCTACACAGGAATCTATCCCAGGGAACTTGGGGCACAAGGCGGGGGACACCCTGGACACACACTCACACACCCTTCACACACTACGGACAATTTGGAAATGCCAATCAGCCTACAATGCATGTCTTTGGACTGGGGAAGGAAACCAGAGCAAACGTGCCACTATATCTCAAAAGAGCCAATTTTGTATTTTTTAAATAAATTATTTTAAAAAATCTGTATGCTGTTAAAAAAGCTAACATGAAGTAAAAGACTTTTTTTTTTTTAGATTAAAAACATTATTGAGGATTTCTGGGATTTGACCTGCAGAGACAAAAGCAAGTGAACGTCAGTGTTTAAAGAAGAACCATGTCAAGTTCTAAAAATGCTTCTGATTTCCATCTGATTTTCTTAGAAAACCTTCTTTAAGAACATGTTTACCTCGTCAAAGGCAAAGGCTGGACATACCAAATATTGATTTTGTTTAACTTTTTGTAATGCTTTTATGCTTTTAATATGGTATTTTTTTTTAGAATACTTATCATGTTTTATACTACTTTTGATATTTAATATTGTATTTATAATAGAATGTTTGTTATAGTATTTTTTAAAAGTATATTTAGTATAATATTTTTTTTACTGAGAAACTTCTCATCATTTTTAAGTGTCTTTACTGTGCAGATTCTTTACAGTATTGCATGCCTTTCTAAGATGACCTAATGCGATCCACAACTGTCATGTATTAAAGTACTGGAAAAGAAATTTCTAAAAAAAAAAAAAAAAAACACTGACAAGTCTGCTTTTTTTCCATTGGTGTTTGAACAAAACTCTGTAGTAATCAGCCAGTAAAATGAAATACAGGCCTAGTTTTTATTTCATATATTTGGTTTTGCCTTGAGGAATTGAAAACTTTTTTGTTTTGAGTATATGAAGGACACCACGCTAAGACTCTCCTCTCAGAAATGCTCAAAAAAAAAAAAAAAATCAGAACGGCTCTAAACACATTTAATAGAAACCAGTTGAGGACAATTGGAAATGTGATATGGATGGAATTCCCCAGGAATTTTCAACACAGGGGTTTCAACTGCAGACTTCAGGCCCTTCGGCCTTGTGGAGGTTCAGGTTTTCCTGCCCCCAACATTCCACATTCAGCTGGTGTAAGGCCTCGTAATTAGCATATGAGCTGTGGAAATTGTGCTAGTTCGAAATTTGACTACCACATCAACACAATTGCAAAACCTTACTTCCATGAGGAATATTGCAAAACTCCAGCTCAAGTATCATAAACCGTTCTCATTCATCATCACGTTCTTTTCCCAGTGAGATTGTTGCAATTCCCAATGCTCCATTCTACCCAAATCATTAATCAAACACCTGCGACTTGAACAAAATTCAACTGAGGGATTCCACAGGGTTCCAGTCTTGGACCTTATTTTTTTATTTTTTTATTTAATAACCCCATCACTGCCATTTTGCACCACTTGCACTGGCTGTCACTCTTATAGAATTAGCCTGAACTGTGTAGAATGCCTAAAAAGAAGAGTACTAACTTATTAGTGCCACTTGGATCAAGCAGGACAAGCAAAGTGGTGTATCCTTCCTTGACAGACAATCAGGAAGTCATTAGATCCTGTAACCTGCTTCTAAATCCTGACTGCAATGACTTACACACATACACATTTAATAAAAAGTACTACAAAATAAGAGCAACAGCTCTCTGAAAGCTCAGTGAGGGATAGATTCAGTAAATTTAATACATCGCCAAATCTAAGTGCTGTGTTGAGCAGGCCAAAACTCCTGTACAGTACAGTAGAGACGCATCTGGATAGGGCAGATTTCTAAACAGTCTTCTAAACAAATACAAATACAGATACGAATAGTAGGTGCACAATTAAATTTTTTAGAAAGCTTGTCAGAAAGCTTCACACTAACACACACACAAGGTTTTTGATGCTTGTGTCAAGGGTTGGCAGGTTTCAGCAACATTCTCACACTAAATACATCTCAAAAACACACAAAACACTTTGGGCATTGAACAAGGAAGACACATTTTTCTTATCTCTCTCAGTCTTTGCATGGGAAGCAAGATAACAGTGGTGCGCACGCATTTCTGATATATTTATAAAGCCATCATTCCACACAGAATCCGAATATGAAAACTGATATGAATATTTGAGGCACTAAACAAATACCCATACAGATGCAGATACACTGCGTTGTACCCTGATGACGTTGATGATGCAGTCGAATGATGGAAAGATGTAGAAAGATGTAAAATACAGCAGGGTCTTTGAGGACCCTCACTGCCGGAGGCAGAGTGACAAATTTAAAGCCAGTAAATCTACAAGTCTCATAATTATTTAAGAATAAATTATTATTTGTAATGTCAGTGGCACCGAATGGCCATCAGAGGTCAGTAGAACATTATATTCTACAGATACAACTCAGCAATATACAGAATTTCCTTTCGGGGACAAATAAAGTTTATCCTATCCTAACAGTGTATGGAGGAAATAAATTAATTAACCTGACAACAATACAGTGTTTGTGTAATTGTGCTTTTTTTTTGAAGCCAGTATGTCCATTTTTTTTCTCGCTCTTCATCTGAAAATGGTATTTAATTTTTTTTTTTAAATTTTATAACACTTATTTCCAATATGTGTATTTCAGCATGACAGTGTGATAGTATATCAGAAGTCTGATATAGTTATAGCATTAATGTTAATATTTACCAGGATTATTTATGACATCAACACTACACCCTGATTTCCAACAAGCTGAAAAATGATCTCAGAGCTCTGAGATAATGGTATTTATTGGATTAGTGTTTAAAAAAGACCACATTTTAGTAAAGTAACTAAGAATAAGAAACACTGACAAGTTTCTCATTTACACTTCTATAAATACTGTTTATTAATGTACACCATCCCTGATGTATAAATGCGTAAAATTCTCCACTTTAAAAATGTGAAGCTGGAACCTGATACTGTGGAAAAGCAAAACCCCTGATAATTAGTTGTACACTGACTATAGCATGAATTAAAAAAAAAAAAAAAAAAATCCTCCCCTATGAACAGCTGTTTACTTTTTATTATAAAGTCTTTTAACAGATAAATGATTTACTTCCTTAATGTGGATTGTAACTTGACTTTGGCAACTTAAAGCTTAAGCTAATGAGTTACCATAAATTGTTACTTCAAATAAAATAAAACAAACTTCCTAAATCATTTGAAATATTTACATTTAGATAATTATTTAAATCTGAACTTTCAGATCTTTTTTTAAAAAAATTAGATTTTGGACATTTTTTTGCCATGACTTTTTTTCTCTATTAAAAAATTCACTAAACTGAAACTGAAGAAACCTTCCAAAGCTCCAGTTAAGAGCAAGTGCATTTATTTATGTATCGAAGCATTGACTGACCTGTGCTGATGATATTTATGACCTGATGCCCATTGTGCTGTTGTAGAAGCTTCATCCTGAGCTCGATGTCTTCCTCAATGAGAGAAATGAGCTCAACTTGAAAAAGTCCGACTGTGTTCAGAGGAAATTTTTCTTCTTTAAAGATTAACTAATAAATGTGCAATTTGAATATATCCTGTACAATTAAAATAGCCTGGGGCTGTAATGACTTTGTTCTAAATGAAGTGAGTTGCTTGAGGGGGAAAAGCTTTTCCCACTTTTTTATCACTTTTATTTTTCCTCATGTCGCTTTCAGAGTCCTGCTGGGAGCCATCTGGAGCTCGCCTCCAATTATAAACCAGCGCTGCATCTAGGAAATGTTTGAAAAAGATTTATTTGGTGGGGAAACTCTCAGAACACATGGACTGACACGACACATCTGTGTAGGGGAAACGTCACGCCAGGACTCTTCGGTTCTTCTGTTCCTCTGCAGTGCTGATTTTAACACACAGCACTGGTGAAGTCTGGATTCTGATTAGTCAGAAAGTGTTTTATTAATTCGCTATAATGTTACATAATGTTTCTATAGTAACAGCTCATTCACATAAACTGATTAAAAAGCGTGTGTAATCGTTGACATGGTGGCAAGTTTTGTATAAGGTGACATTTAGTTAACATTTATGGAAGGAGTCTCCAGTGGCAGCACTTTTCAGACATCCCCAGGACAGCGGAGTTTATGCTTTGTGATTTCTCCGTAACATGACATGCTGAGGTTTTTTTTTCTTCGTCTTATTATCTTTAAGAGAGAGAAAAAGAGAGGCTGGTGAGGAAACAAATGTTTATAGCTGCTAGAATTTAAGAAATAACAGGAAATAACTCGATTCGTGTTCGTTCCAAAACATTAAATGTAACTGTGAATGGATAAAAGGTATGAAATGTCATTCTGTAATACGTTAAAAATTGCAGTTGTTGGAAAATTGCTGTGGTATAAGAGAAATAAAACATTTCAGGGTGTGCTGTTATAGGAAAATAATCAGCTCCATGGTGGTGGCAGTGACTCAGCTTTATTACACCACCCCCGTTGTTGATTATTTTCCTATAACAGCATGACACGGAGAGCTTTATTCCTTACATATTGACATCACTTATATGAACTGTAGTGTGAACTGTAGTGTAGCTTCAGAGAACTGCATTAAAAGAAAACGTTTCATGAACTAAAGAATATTTGGTATTATATACTCACAGAGATTGCCGTTCAGAAAGTAACAGACTGTGCGTAAACAACATTAGACGTCTTGTAAGATTCCAAGTTGTCTAACTCATAGTATTGATTGAACTCTTCCCATAGAGTAACGCTTCTTCTTCAGACCAGTAAACCAATGTCACACCGTAAACACAGGTGGTTCTGAAGTTTTCCAGAACTACACTGTGTGCTGTGTCTCATTGTATAACACCAGAATCGTGCGACTCGACTCAACAGTGTACATCCGTCACAAGCTCGTGCCACAAGGTCTAGTGTGATCGATGTCCCTTCAGACGTCTGCGATTCCCCCATTTCTTCCTTTCCTTAAGTGAAAAATGAGCAAGTGATCATTTATCAAAGGAGTCAGATGCAATCCATATTGATTTATGACTTTTATTAAGACGTATTATCAATATAAATGACCTGATTAATTGAATATGGCGATATGTCACAGGCTGTGCAGCACAGATTATTATTATTATTATTATTATTATTATTATTATTATTATTATTATTATTATTATTATGGTGTAGCCTCAAAAAAAAAAGAAAAAGAAAAAAGTTGACCGTTTTTTCAATCAGTGTGTGATAGAAAAAGAAAGTCAAGGTGCGTACAGTAAATAAGCGTAGTATTACATTTCAGAATGCCCTGAGTGTATAATACCATGCACATTCATAAGGCAACACTGGCAGCTGTGTGTGAGTGTGTGTGTGTGTGTGTGTGTGTGTGTGGGATGGAATATTTGAATAAATTCCACTCAGTGCCGAGTGAAACACAGCATGATGGGTTCAGCTGTGGGACACGGGCTCCAGAGCCGAGCGCAACACCACTGCAGTGACTTTACATCTCTTTAGATTAAATAATAAACTTCATTTACGTAACAGTTTTTAGATTTCACCCTGAGAGCTAGAGGTTACTGTTAGAAGTTTATTATTTTCCAGTAACAGCATTTCTTGATTATTTTAGATTTTATTCCTCTTATACCACAATAATTTGCTAATGATTACATTTTTTATACACTTAATAGCTTACAGTTGCATTAAATGTTGTGGAATGTCTGTGAAACAACTTCCTGTTCTCACTAACGTTCTGGCAGCTGTAGCTATAAACAGTCGTTCCCTCATCAGCCTCTGTTTTTGCTCTCTTTTTAATAAAATGAGGACAAAAAACACAGCTTGTCATTGGATCATGAGGTCAGTATCAAAGGCAGGATCAAGCGAAAAAAAAAATCAGGGAGTATTTTCTTCAGGTGAATCGTTGTCCATGTTCCAGGCAGGGGCCAGACAACATAACACAAGGGCAATCCATAACCAAAACGAGAAAACAAGTGTGGGTCAAAACCGGGAAGTTTAAACTAGAATTACAAAAACAAAGGAAACACGGGTGAACATGGCCCAGAAACGCACATAACAATGACGAGCTGTCACACTGAAACAAAAGACACAGGAGGGTATACGTAGACAATTTAATCAGGATCTAAACAGGAAACAGGTGGACAGAATCGAGACACAATGGGGAGATGAACCAATGACAAGACAGGGGGCGGAGACTCAAGTCACAACACAATGCACATCAGTGCAAAAAAAGATGCACATGGAAGGAGATCAAAACAAAACACAAATACGCATTCGGCGTGCTGAGGCACCGAATTCATGACAGTCGTGTTACTATGTAATAACATGGTGGCTCCGCCCATTTTCCAATACGCGTAGCAGGCTCTGAGAGCTTACTGCAAAACATGTTTAACAGTCTACACTTTTTCGGGTACATAATCCGGATATGCATTGTGCGGTACGTCTCTATATGTTTTCCAGTGTGAACACACTACTCACACTAAAAGCATTTGAAGTAAAGAGAGTAGAGACGCATGTATATAGTCAGAAAACATGCACACGTGTCACATCTGCCCAGGATAATATCCCTCCTTGCCTTGCCAACAGAGGGCAATCTCATCAAAGTTCTAGTTCTGTTTTTCACTTCCTCTTCCTGTTTTGTTTGCGCTTTCAGTTCATGGACTGTTAAAGCGCTGTGGCTACCTGATGTGCGTCCCTTGCCTGATTGGGCAGGCGATGCGGCTCAGGTAGCGATGATGCTGCCCAACTTAACCCGATGTTAGGAAACTTCAGTGCTCACGGTTATAAGGTACAAATGCAAACCCTGCAATAATTTTTTTTTTATCATAACATCATCATAACATCAATTTTTTTTAAATGTTTCTGTTATTATGAATAGTATTGAGTAATTGAGTAAGTAAGTAGTGATTACAAGATATCAGAACTATCAATTAAGATCCACGTTCCACTAATCCATTTTATATTCATAAAATATTGCAGTTACTAAAGAGAATTTACTAAAAGAGAATTATGCTATTTCTAACAGAGCTAATATACTTTTACATACACACGTATGAGTTGTTTTAAAATGTCACAAAATGTGCTGTAATGTCGTGAAATGACACACACGCGGTACAGATTGAAAAAGTCATGAAGCATTAAAAAAAATCACACACATATCCACGCGAAGTCTTGCCTCTATAGTCCTGAGCCTTGTGATCCTGGTTCTGCTTCGCCTGTGTATTGACCCTGTGATTCCCTGTCTCATTCACGATCTTGGATTATCTGGTTTTGATGATTACTAGTGTTGGCCTTTGGACTGTTTTGGCAATGAATAAACCACTGCACATGGATGCTAATGCTTCTCCTGAGTCTAACCTCGTACAACATGCCTCTGCGGTCAGTCATGAAGCAACATGTGAGCGAACACCTTGTCCGAACCCCACTCCATCTGTAGTGCCTGCTGAAGTGGGTTAATAAAATAACCCACGGGTTAATCCTCAAGCATTATTCAAACGCTTGGACTATATTCTGCCTCACGTGTTTGTGACCTGGAGTAAAACGTTGCGTGGAAATGGATTCATCCTGAACGTGTAGCTTTGTACTGCCTGTAGTCATGTAAAGCAGATTGCAGTGTGTACAGGAGAGTAAACAAAGATGGTGGATTCTCTCAAGTGTCTCCATCTCAGTAGACCCAGTTTACACTCCTGATCTGATTAAGGATGGGTTTGGGTTTCATCTCCTCCACTGTTTTACTGAGGACCTGTTCCATGTGTGTGTGTGTGTGTGTGTGTGTGTGTGTGTGTGAGAGATGGAGGGCAGGAGTGTGATGTTGACTCTTAAAAAAGTGCACACTTCACACTGAAGCATTCTTAACCCATCCCGGAGGCTGTTTGATCCCGCACATGATCAAAATTGCAAGAAGTCCTCTCCTCGGGTCTCCTCCAGCTGCACGGCTGTTGAGAAGCTGTCATCTTTTCACGCCGTCTGCAGAGAAGGATCAAAGAACCGAAGAGGCGGCTGGGGAGGAGAGGAAAAAAAAATAGAGAGAGAATTTTCGGGGTGAACCAGAGGACGCCGTCTGAGCGACTAAACAAGATAACCCAGTTCTTGTGAGATTCAAGGGAGCTTGCGTACTTATAAACATATTCAATTAAGACATCAAACGTCAAAGTGAACAAAAACCGGGTTTTGTGGGTTGAGGCATCTCCGCTAGTCCTCTCAGGTTGTTTTATCACTTCTTATGATAAAATAATTATCGCATAGTGCATTCGGGCTAAAATATAACGAGCTCAGGGTGCCAGAGATTTAACGACTCCTTATGAAAAATAAAAAAAGCAACCCATTCTGTTTAAAGTGCAAAACTTCAATTGGAATTCGGAGCGCCTTAACTTTTTCACTGGAGCTCAGACTGATCATAAACATATTCATCTCGTTTTATTCATTTTTTAATTATTATTTTTTTAAAGCCGAAATTGACTCCATGGTACTGCGGTTGACCTGATGGCCGAATCCTCAATTAAGACGCAGCACATAATTATTTAGCAGCTACGCCATTTACATGAAGTAAATTTCACTCATGTGGTGTTATGCTTCATGCCTGTTTTCATTTTGTGTTTTTATTTATTTTCATGTTTTTTTTTTCATTTATTGGTTTTATTTTCCCATTTCTTTTTTCGCCCCCACACAATTATTTTATTTCTCACATGATTACTTCATGCTAATTTTACATTTGAAGTGCATGTGGTTTTATTTTTTAACAATTTTACTTGTAGTGTAGGTGTTTTTTTAAAAATGTTTTTTCCCCTGACAAAATACATTTATTTTATGTAAATTTTGCATTTTTTCACATTTTATCCCCACATGATTAATTAATTTCCCTTCTTCTGTGAATTTTTTTTACATGATTTTTTTTTTCCCGCATATTACTCACATAACCAGATGGGAAATGTGTGTGTGTGTGTGTGTGTGTGTGTGTGCTCGTGATTTTTCCAGGTAACACAGTAATATGCATAAGAACTGTTTGATTATGAAGCAGAAACCAGTAAAAGTTTCTGCTTAAAAGTTGGGATCAGTTAGTAAATGTTAGGATCATTCTGCACCAAGTGAACACAGCTACAGTTATAAGTAATGCCTAATCATAAAGAGATGTTAAATTAAAATCTGTTTTAAAAAATGGTTACTCTTTAAGATGCTTAAATAATTACGCTGAAATAAATAATTAATAAAAGAATATATATATAAAAATATAATAAAATCAGCTCTTGCTAGTGGAAGCCTGCACTGTGTGGAATGATGGAGATGCTACGGTTTTGACAGATTGTGGATGACGGCTTCATTAACCGGTTGTGTGATGAGTGCTTCAGCCAGTAGAGGTCACTGTGGACATTTGATGGACCAAAAAAAAAAAAAAAAATTACTTTTAATCATAAACACATATGTTCTAATTATATGAAAGTTCTAGTCTAATTATAGTACATTGTTGGAGCTGTATGAGGCATTATTAGAGGTTATAACAACCCTCACGAAGCATTATAAAGGGCTGAATACAGGCTTCGTGGAAAGTGGTATCCTTTAACACGGTCTGTGAAGGCCAAGCTTTCATAACTCACTAAAAGTGGCAGTATCGAGCTGCCGTAATCCTTCCCTTTGTGTGTGATAGGAAAGCGCTACCGGCACTACTTTCTTTGAAAGTTATAATACATAACATGTTATTCATAACATTGTTATGATCATTTATGAACAGGCATTACAGTTTTTAGCATCATTTATAACTGTTAAAATAAAGCATTATAAGTAGTGCTTATAGCACATTATATCGCCATCATATCTTCTCATAACGCACTGTGCAAAAGTGGGACATGGTGCTATAATGTGTTACGAACACTTACTTATACTTATAAAACATTGTGTTAATAACTCATAATATATAATAAAGATAGCTGTAACATGTAATGCATTTTTATAAATCATTATAACACTATATAATGCCTTATAAATGCATTATAACACTATAAGAACATGTTCATTGTTTGTTATAGCTATGACCTTCATAGTGTGTTACTGAAAATGTTATGAATACAGGCTTCATGGTACCATGGTACTTTGTATGAAGGCCATATGTATAATTACTTATAATTACATTCATAACATGTTATCATGCATTCATAAGGCATTACATGCATCGTTATAATAATGTATGAAAACACTTTACAGTTTGTAGGGTTGTTTATAATGCATTTATGAAAAATAGGTATAAAGTGTAACGCATTTTCGTGTAATGCCTTATGAATGCATTATAACATGTGTTCATAGTTTATGAGATGCTTTCCTAAGATGAATAAATACACATTTTCTTCTCATGTAAGTGATTTATTTCTTGTTGTATCATATTTCTTATTCTTTTAGTTTCAGGACTTTTTGTTGAAAATATATTTATCACACAAAGGGAAGAATTACAGCAGCTCAGTACTGCCACTTTGAGTGAGTTATGAAAGCACGTTGCAGGGAATTGGTAAGCAGTTCTCGCCTTCAGGTAAGCATGATGTATATCCGATGACTACTAATGGTTAAATGAAACAAATCAAATCTCCATCTTTAATCATTTTACATTAAATATTGAGGAGACCACTTAAAGGAGCTGTATGTGAAATTTCTATAATAATAATAATAATAATAATAATAATAATAATAATGTAATTGTCATTTGCTTCAACTCAGTGTTGTGTTGTGAGCAGACAGACAGCAGACACGATGAGTTATGGCCACGAGACGCCCATCTCAGTGAAGTCCTTTAGCCCAAGAGGTCAGAAGTTCACAGCTGCCATTACCGCAGGTCTTCAGGTGAACCCGTCAATTCCTCAGCCAGATTGCGCTTGCTGTGTACTTGGAGATTGATTCCCATTTTTGGCTGCCTTAAGAACTTTTCCTATAAGGACTTTTGAGGATAAATCACTGAGGATAGAGCCAGTATGATTTATAGGATTATGCCCTCTCCACATGTCTCACCTACTGTATAACTGCACTTGTACTGCAATACACATCTCTCCTGTCACATATAAGATCTCTGTGATGACAAAAAACGAACAAACAAAAAAAAAACCACAGGGAAATTTTGATTAATTAAAATGCAATTCTTACATCTATATGTACAAGTCTTCTATTTATAACTGATGTACAGTTCAGTCTGTACATAATTAAGATTTGTTTGACTTGCAATCAGTAAATTATCCTAAATATATATATATGTGTAACTCAGAATTACTTAATAAAAAAATATTATCCACATAATTCAAAATTTCCACCCAAACAATTCACTGGCAGCTCAACTAGCACACATTGTTATCTAAATTCAAACTATACAGCATCTCTTTATGATTATTTTTATAATAATTTGTGCTTATTCTCCTTAGGGGTGCCAATAATTCTGGAGTTCTGTGATCTGTTAAAATAAAATGAAATGAATATGTATGAAAATGTAACCATGCTTCATAAAACAAATATATTACTAGGTACAGAATATAAAAAAGACAAAATGTTCAAAAGCCTGATGAAGCTTCTTTTTTGTATATAAGTCACAGCTTATTGCATTATAGCAAAGGTTTTATGCATCCATAATGCTTTATAACGGTTTTATAACGACTATATGACCTGATAATTTCAGGTTACAAAACACATTATAATAGCTTATAACATCTCTCATAGAAACATTGTAGACAATGGTATGAATGGTATTATAACAAAGACTCTGCTACACTTATGCCATTATGTGTTATAATGTGTTATAATGTGTTATATTGATGTCGTCTTATGTGGTATAATGCACTTATGTCTGTGTTATAATGCATTATAGCAAACAACTTGCTTTTTTCTTATCACATTCAGGAAGGTTTCATAGATCCAAAATGCTTTATAATGATAAAATGTCCTGATTTCAGGTTAGTTCATTGTGTTCATCCTATCACATTCAGAAAAGTTTCATAGATCCATAATGCTTTATAAAGATTCTATAACCTGATAATTTGAGATTATATAAAGAATTATAGTAGCTTATAACATCTGTTCATCGAAACATTGTAGATACTAGTGGTGAATTGTACTATAACACAGACTCTGCTACAGTTAGGATATAATTTGTTATGAACTCTAATTATAATGCATTCTGATAACACTTCATTAATGTGTAATGCATCTTCATAAGTAATTCTAACAACGTGTGAAATGCCTTATGAATACATCGTGTTAGGTCACTATATATTTGTGGAAAGTAGGTTTATGTCAACTGTCATAGAGGGCTTATGACACAAGCAAGCATAATTATTACTGAAATAATAATTGTTTTTACTGTTTTATTTAATATAAAATTAATTTTTATTGAAAGTTAACATATAAAATAAACATTTGACATTAAGTATTGTATTGCAGTGTCCCAGTGTCCAATCAGGGATTTGCTCATTTGAATATTTTTCAGCATGCTTAGAAATTATAGCAGACAACACACGATCTGTGTAAAATTTCAGCTTCCTGTTTATCATTACGTGTTTGAAATGCTTTTACTAATGTTATTAGCCATGTTGTGCTGTTTTTATGTGTTTATGTGAATGGAGTGACTTAGTTGTTATGTGAGGAGTAGTCCGTTTTTAATTAAAAACTTGCGGCTTTAATATTAAACTCATAACAATATTGGTTTATTTAATTGACTTGTTTAATTAATTCCTTATCAGGAAGATTTAAAGCGTATGCCTTAGGAGCAAAGGGGCACGTAGCGGCGTCGTACCGGAGTTCACTGAAACAAGCCGAAAGAAAACAGGAGACTAAAATGGCAGTCGCGCTACAGACTGTGCATCTCAATTTGCCTGCTGAGCTTATTGATTCGTTTAGCATCTCAGACTTGATATAACTGGTGTTACATGCTGTTACAGAACAGATGTTATTTACCCACTACAAATTCCGACAGGAAACAGGATGGGAAACAGGCCGGAACGGATGGAGACCCCACTCTGTTCTGATTGCACTCTGATCGCACAGTAAACACGTACAGTATATATATATAGCAGACAATGGCATAGCAAGATCTAGGAACAAATATTATACTTTTGACATGTTAAAAGGACATCACGATAACTTTCTTTGAAGGCCATATGAAATGATGACCTACTAATAACATGTTCATAACATGTTCACTGCAAAAATGTTATCTTAGCCAGTGAAAATATCTTTAATATGGGAAAATGTATCTAATATTTCTTATTATGGGATTATTAAATCCAATAGATGATTATTACACCTGCTTTTAGATGTGCTTATCCTGTTGGCAAATAATTTTGCTTCTTTCTGCAAATAATTTTCCTGATTTGAAACAATTATCTGCTAATAGAACAAGACTATTTCAAGCTTGAAATTAGTAATTCAAAGTCTAAAAATAAGTTTTAAAATAATCAATAATCATAAATAGCCTTTTTTTTGCAGTATTATAACATTCATAAGGCATTGTACACATTTTTATCATTATTATAGCTTATAAATGAAGTGTCTAGAAATAAGTCGTAGAATCATATATTGATTGCTGACTAAATCCAAGATATTTTAACTTTGGTCATTTTTGCAGTGTCATAATGCATTCATAAGGCATTATACATATTGTTATCATTATTAAAGATGAAAAAATACTAAAGAATGGTCTAGAAATTTAGGGTTAATAATCATATATTTGGTTTTTTGTAATCCTATATCAAGAAATACTAGGTACATTTGAATATATTTGAGATATTTTCACGTTTATCTTTTTTTTTTTGCAGTGTTATAATGCATGCATAAGGCATTATACACATTGTTATTATTACTAGAGATTAAAGTTAGCAATGAAATGTCTAGAAATTGGTTTAATAATCATATATTTGGTTGATGTAATCTTATAATAGGAAATACTGGACTAATTTAATCTTTTCATTTGTCATTTCCAGTGTTATAATGCGTTCATAAGGCATTATACACATTGTTATCATTATTAGTGCTTAAATCTAGTAGAAAACATCTACAAATTAGCTATAATAATAATATATTTGGTTGATTGTAATCTTATAATAGGAAATACTATATGCAATTGACAATATTCCAGATATTTTCACTTGTGTCATTCTTTGCAGTGTTATAATGCAGTCATAAGCCATCGTTATGTCATCAATTCATAATGCACAGTAAAGACAGCTGTAAAGTGTAATACATTCTCATGATTAATTATAACAATGTATATAATGCCTTATTAAGCATGAAATGAATGTGTTCATATGACCTTCATATAAAGTGTTAATGAAGTGAGTATAGATAATTTCCCGCTCTCTGTTTCAGCCTGCTCTGAATCTGGTCCTGTCTCAGATTTATCGTCCTACAGATGAGCTCAGACTTCCATACAGACACACACGAAGAGAGAAATAAGACCTTTGGTAAATACTGATGATTAGGCAAATTTTCTGTTTCATTTCAGAAACTTTCTCAAAAAAGAGCACGAATGTAATATCGCACAGAAATGAAAGAAAGCCACAGAAGCGTATGTATAAGTCATCATTTTCTCTTTACATTAATATATATATATATATATGTTTTTTGGAAATGTAACACCATGTCTTCTGGGTTCTTTTGTTTTAAATAACTTGCGTGTGAACCTCTAGTCACTATAAGACGCATTTAAACATAAGCAAGCTATTACAAAGCTATTCCCAGTGAACTCTATTCTAAACTGAGCCAAAGGACAGAGCCGTAGCGCTGCAGAAATGCCTTGTGTTGCCATCTGGACATTTGGACTGATGAACAAAAAATGAAAATAAACATTGGTATGACACACAAAATGTCTAAAATAGTTATTTAGATAAATATTGAGACATTTATTTAGCATTGGAACCGTGTTCTCAGTGCTTGGGTGATTTTTGTGAATTCTGTGCACACTTGGGGTTGGTTGAGTTTATTTTAGAAGTTTTTCAAACACATTTTCAGCCCTACATGCCCTTCAGCCCACTTTTTTAAGATCTCTTTTGGCTTGTTTACTTATTATTAGTGTAAAACCAGAACAAAAGCGACCATTGCTAACAGGAAAATCTTAGCAAGCAGAGAAACGCTGAATTTCCAGATCATGGAACTGAAAAAAAAGTGCTAACTGCTATATCTTCTGAGCATGCTGTAAAATATTCAAATGAGCAATTCCTTTATTGAAAATATTTATTTTATATTAAAAACTTTATATTAGACTCGAGCAGATTTTTCTTTCAACCTTTTACAAAAATAATTATACTCATATAACGGTAACACTTTACTTAGCTGTGTTTATAGAGCTATGCGACACCTACATATGCTCTTTATGACAGTTGATATAAACCTACATACTTTCTGAATAAACCTACAACCTGTTTTATGAAGGCCATGTGTATAGTGACTTATGAACACATTCGAACCCTGTTATGGTGTATTCATAAGGCACTTTTACATTGTTACGAATATGCATTACGCAGTTATGAAGTGTTAACAGAATGCATTTTAATTAGTGTTTGTGACAGGTTAAAAATGGTTACACACCATCTTTTTTCGACTGGCTCACAAGACAGAGGCTTGTTAATTTACAGGTCAAAGTTCACTGCAACCAAAAGCCGCTAACTTTCAGGGAGTTGCCATTTCGTCAGGGTGAATTATTATTATTATTTTTTTTCAGATGTGCAGCAAGCAGCAGTAAGAAAAAAAGTGAAGCAAAAGTCTGGTATAGCCATTTTTTTACTGACCAGAGTCAACAGCCCCACCCTCTTTTTCTGACTGCCTCAGAAGCCCGAAGCTTGTAGATTTACAGGTCAAAATTCACCTAGAGCACCTTGGCATGAGGTGAAGGTAACCACAACAAGAAGCTGATAACTTTTAGTGATTGCTGTTTGGTCTAACCAGTTCTTCAGCTGAAAAATCAGATAAGTGTAGTATTCACATTCTTGTCTGCCATATATATATATATATATATATAGTGGGGTCTAAAATTCTACTAGTGAAACTGCTTCTATTTTGAAGTTCCTTTTGCATTTAATACAATAATTTATATTACAAATTATTTTATTGACAACAACTTGAGTGACAAGTAGAATCTTTTAAATATTTACCTGAATTTCAGAGTTTCTTAGTATTTGGTACATCCCCTTTTTGCCCCACAAGGACTCCACAAATTTGTGCAAAACCTTATGATCCATTTTAGATCAAATTCATTGGACTGTTGTCTGATCACATGCTTCAATAGAAGAGATTAGGCACGAGGAAAATCCATGAGGAAATCGACCTGTACAAAACATTTAACATGGTCACTATCACAAATGTGCTTACATTTAAATAGGAACTTAGAAATAATGCAGTCAATCTTACATAACATTCAAGTTTTTGAACATTTACTGTCTTTGTTTTAAATATTTAAATTTTTTTAAAACCTTCTGTTTATGTTCAATGCTGAGAACTATTATATAAAAGGTAAATTTATTTATATAACACATTTCAGTGTAAGGGGGCTTTGCAAATAAAATTAACATTACTAAGAAAAAAAAGACAACAAGATAAGAATGCAAAGAAAGTGCAATACTGTCTCTGACTGTTATTATATTACATAAAAAAAAAAAGTATACGAGTAAAAAAGTGGTGTGAACGCATATCCAGCCTTCACAGGGGAAGCAGTTGTTCAGGTTGATGGCATATACTGTATAGTATTTGCTGTGTAAGGAATAAAACACATGTTGTCATGCAGTTATAGGAAAATAATAAACAATAGGATGCTGTGATGTAGTGGAGTTACTGCTACCACCTGGAAGATTATTTTCCAATAACAGCACGTCTTGTTTGCCGTTATTATAAATGTTTTATTCTTCTTATACCACAGCAGTATAGCAAATTGCAAACTACTTCAATTTTTAAGTTATTAAATAAAAACGACATTTTTATCACTTAAGTTATAGAAGCTATAAACATGTCCCTAGCATCTCCAGAGCTACTAGTTGGAGTTTTTCAGCATTCCCCCCCCCCCCCCAGATGTCTGTTTTCTCCGAGCACCTAGTGTTGTTTTCATTAATCAGATAGTCCTAGGAGAGAAAGCCCACCTGCCTGCTGCAGCATTTATCTGTTGCTAATTTCCTGGACAGCTGCCCGTCACGCTGTGATCACGACCGCCAACAGGTGTAAACAAAAGAGGCCCAAGGACTTGGCTCTATCCCGACTCTGCGCTCACGTATTTACTGCTACAACAGCACAGTGTTGTATTACAAACGTGTAGAAAAGTGATTTTATTATTAGATATTGGGTGTCAGACATAAACCCGGGTAAAATATAAATTACTTACACCTACATTTACGTATATGCAAACGTATTTAATATAAACCAGTTTCTAAGATTTTCTGACCACTGATTTCTTTCAAACGATTGTCTTGTTTCATTTCAATTTTAACTTCTCCATTTTTCTTTCCCTTGCAGATAAACTGACTGCAAAATAAAGATATACATAAATATAAAAATTAGGCTGAGATAAAAATAGAAGTATTTTTCTACCCATAATCATGGGGGATGCAAACTTTTGCACTCTTTTTAAAACGAACAAAAGGCAACTTTGACAAATTAGAGTGAGTTAAACAAAATCTTTCTTTCTTCTTTTCCTTCTTTTATTCCTTCCTTCCTTCCTATTTGAAATTCTCTTTGAAATTCTTCTTTCTATTTTTTGTCCTTTTTGACTCTTTCTCTTCTTTCTTTCTCATTTCTTTCATTCTACCTGTCTCTCCCTTCCTTCCTTCTTTCCTTCCTTCCTTTCTTTCTTTCTTACTTATTTTTCCCATTCTTCCTTCCTCTCTTCCTCCTTCACTGGGTTCTTTTTTCTTTATTTCTTCTTGGATAGCATCCAGTAAGCAACTAAGCATTAAAATAAATTAAAAATCTTTGAGTAAGTCTCAAACCCCATAATAAATGTAAAAAGAAAATAAATGTGTGTGTTCAGTGTGCTGCACAGACTGTGTGTGTGGAGTGAAATAATGCACAGCAAGACCTCAGTGAGGGTGCAGACATTTCCACTGGCACAGCAGTCCAGAACAGCGGCGTGCAGCTGGAGCCAAACCTCACAGCTGACAGCTGGATCGGACTGGATGCAGTTACGTGCACACACTTGGGCCAGTTCTGTAGATCAGCATGCACACAAACACATAATATAGTGTTGTGACCTCTGAAACACACCATATAACATTCCTTTATATCTGGTATAAGGCATGGACTCTGGCCTAAAACATGATTAACAACATTATTAACAACAAATAACACCTTAATGACACCAAACTTTAAATTAGTATGCATAGAGACATCACCATTGACATCTACAAACTGATAGTGATGAGACAAATAAGATCTGAACAAGAGGAGAGCTGTTCCTTTAACTCCAACACAATTTTCTAGTCTATCTAGAAGAATATTATGATCAGTAGTAGGTCATTTACCACTTTAACCAGTGCTTTCTCAGTACTGTGATGAGTCCTAAATCCTAAATGAAAGAGTTCATGAAGGAGTTATTCCTACGCAAGTATAAACCTAACTGCTGTGCTACAACCTTTTTCTGGATCTTGGAAATAAGGGGGAGGTTTGATATTGGCCTATAGTTAGATAGTCGACAAGGGCTGAGATTAGGTTTTTTGATCAAGGGTTTGATAACTGCTAGTTTTAAGGACAGCCAGTGTCAAGGGAGGAATTGATTATTTTTAATAGTGTCAAGTCAATCCAGTCAATAAACTCACCTTCCCAGAACTCACCACAGCCTACAAACATGGCTGCCCTGGACTGTGCTTCCCAGAACCCACTACCACTAACTTCTTCCCAATCACCGTACTTCTGATCACACACACCTCAGTTCGTATTGCTCAGTATCGCTCGGTTTGTTTTGTGCATCTGACATTACTAAGCCTGTTATTCCTTTGATGGCTATTCTGGTTTTGACTTTGCTGGTTTTCGTATTTTGACTTTGCCCTGTTTATACTGTTTATATATACTGTTTATATATTTATTGCCTGACCTAAGCCTGTTTCTTGATCTTGACTTTGCTTCACATTTTGGATTTGGCTGCCTGCCTTTCATGAAAATGCTTAACTGCAATTGCATCCGTCTCAGTCTTCTCTTACATGACAAATAGAGGACCAACTGCTTCTGGTAGTATCTGTTTGGCGAAAGGTGGTCGAGGGTCATTGCTACATCGAAGGTCATCGCTACTACATACTGTTGTTTTTTGTGTTCCTGTTGTGGTCTTGTTCCTAGTTAACTTTGCTACTGTATTAAATAAGAAACTAGGATTATTTTTGTTATCCTCTATTAGGGTGGAGAGATATGCTGATCTAGCAGCCTTTCTATAGATAAGAAGAATCTCCTTCAATGTAATTTGGAATTCTACCAATTTAGCTTGACGTCATTTACATTCTAACTTTCTAGAGGCCTGTTTTAATGTGTGAGTATGATCATTATACCAGGGTGCTAGTTTTTTCTCTCTAATTATTTTTCTTTTAAGTGGGTCTACGTTATCTAGAGTGTAACGGAACACTGACTCAGCATTTAGTTGCCTGATCAAGTTCTGTGGGATCAGATGGAACCAATCAAAGTCGATAACTCTGGGAGAGTTTCAATAAATCTAAGTACACTAGCTGATGCGATTTGTACACGACGCACTTGTGTGGCAAAGTGTACATATTATGACTGTGTCTGCCATTAATCAGTGGGTCCTATTACGTACCGGTAGCAGAAAAGCATCTCAGAAGGCACAACACTTCAAACCTTAAGGGGGATGGGCTACACTAGCAGAAGACCACATCAAGTTCCAGTCCTGTCAGCCAAGAACAGGAATCTAAGGCTACAGTCAAAAATAAGTCAAAACTTTTTCAATGTTTTTTTTTTTTTATACTTTGAATTAATATGGACCGGCAAATGAAGTGACACCACATTCACAAGTCACGTTACTTTACTCTTTAATTTTGTTGACCTTCAGATAGTGATGGTCTTAGCTGCACACACACATACACACACTCACACACACACACACACTTAATTTATTCTACTGCCTTTTTTCCCAACAACACTGCAGCTTAATTGTCTCTGACAGCCTCGCCAACTCGAATCTAAACAGCTTTTCCCCGGCACTGCATTTTTTCCACTCTTCTTCTGTACAATTCTAATTAGGCACAATCAGCCCGAGTGATATTTATCGATTCCCTCATCTCTGTTTGAAGGAGACTTTACCTCCCCGCCCCTGCACTGCCAGCTAGGCTAACATTTACCCAAAGCCTTGTGTTACTTTTAACATCAGTAAAGTAATTAAGATTGATGCAGGTATGTCTTTGTTCATTCAAATGCAATAAGCTGATAAAACAAAAACTGATGAGAAAGTAATTAATCTGCATGAATGGGATGAGAAAGAAGATAGAGGTGTTACATCTGTGTTGTTATAAGCACCATTTGGAGGACACAGTGGAGTGAATTTTCCTCTTCTATTCTAATTCATGGCACCCACATCATATTTTCTTGCTGTTAAAAAAAGTCTTAAAGTGGATTATTTTGGACTTATGAGGAATTGAGCACAACAGCACCACCAATGTTTGTAAGAAAAATACACAGAATGGTATGAAGAAGTGAGATGTGAGACTAGGGCTGATTTATTTCTTGCCCAGACTGTAGATTCATACAGCCTATCAGTGACAGCTATGTCAATTGATTACACTGAATGACATGCCCCCTAGATATGAACCCCATTTGGGACACATCAATAACAACATCATCAGCAGTCATGGCATTTAATGAATATGAACACGCTGGATTATTAATGCTGCATTCGATCTGACAAAAAAAATCTGTGTTCAAATTACATAGTTCAAGTGGCATAAAAACACAGACAACTCCAATGTTTGTGTTTGGTTAGCAACAACCTAGCCAGCTAACCGTGATGAGTGATGTATATTTCCTTCCTCAAAACAGGAATACTGTGAGCAGCCATATTGATTTGACATCAGCTGCTGAACTCTGAGTTAAGGAGACCATCCTGTGAGTTCTCAAGTAGGAATTTCCAAGTTGAGGGGGCTTTTCTTTGTTTTTTTCTGGTCGGAGGTCCGGAATGAGTTACAGCCTCTAGTTGAATGCAGCATTACTCTATCATACTTTATTTTTTTCATTTCTAAACTGCCTTTGGAGGAGACAGTAAAAGTAGACACACCAAGCACACATTGTCCAATCAGAGTACAAGGTACACAAATTGGCATACAGAATTGTAATTTTTTTTTTTTTACATAGAAAGATGTTAGATGTTAAAACTAAACAGACGGTATAACAGAGGATGGTTTCAGAATGATACCAAGCATTAGCATCAGCTATCATTCACCAGAATGCTAAAATTATCAACCTTATCAAATAAAGTGGCATTAATGATATGACTCCTGCCCCAAAATGCATTTCTATTGTTTCAAAAAAATCATATTTTGTATTTGAATACATTTACATCTGAAATATTTTGTATTATGTATGTAAATGTGTATTTTAACCCATCCTGGATGATGTGCTCATTTGATTCTCATTTCACTTCCTGAGCCCTTCATAACTCCATCCTACAAAGTATGAGCCTGTTGAAATAGTGCTTGATTGGCGTGCCCTCTCTTTGCCCTCTGGTTCTCTGGGATTTTAGAGCATTGGGTTGCATGTAGAGCTCGGCGTTCAGAGCAAGGTTTTCCCACTTGACCGGCAGCCCACCCTTTGATCAAAGGCACAGCCGCTAGGCAAGCCGCCAGCGGCAAAGTTTACTGTGTACCCCATTTTTCCTCCCTTACTCTGAAACAAAAAATTCAGTTACGTAAATAAACCTGTGGTTGCTAAAGCCTTATAGTGAAGTAGCATTTGATACTACTTCTTTGATGTAGTATCAAACTTTCTTTGAATGTAGGGGTGGATTGCCTTCATTCGTAATTTTCCTATCCTTTGCTTCCAAATGGAGAGGGAGATTGACTCTAGCCAACCTCCTCTTGGCACAAAAAGAGAGAGAGACAGAGTGAGAGACATGGAGAGTGAGAGTAGGCACCACTCAGGGTCTTGTCAGTATAAGAGGATGTCCCGCTGATATAATGACTGCTTTTCGGTGCCACTTCAGCCACCTGTGTTTATACACTCTCTGCTAACCTCATCTGGACCATGGGCTGGATTTTTGAATAACTCTCTGATAAGAAGACATGATCAGAGACAAAGGCTAATGTGTGGGAGAGGTGTTCAGGGCTGTCATGAATCACCCCTCTCAGTACATGACATGGTTCCCAGAGATTTCAATGAGCTTATATTATTGTTTAGGTTTAGTTTTCTCCTTTCCTGTTAGCTCATTGGTTTTTGTTACTTGAGTCTGTTATCCGTGTCATCTTTGTCTTGTTCTGAGTTATTAAGGCTATATTATGTTATGTAGACCCTGCACTCTGGCCCCAACTTCCTAACAAGCTGGGCTATGTGAAGAAAAGAATTTCACTGTGCTGTAATGTATATATGTGACAAATAAAAGCTTCATCATCATCATCATCTTCTTGTTCTTCATTTGCGAGACTTCATGGTCTACATGTGTTCATGTGGGCTTCCTCTGCATTTTCTGGCTCCTTTCCACCTCCCAAAAACATACCAGCAGGTGAACTGGCTATGTGTGTGAATGTGTGTGTGTGTGTGTGTGTGTGCGCCTGGTGCCCTGTGATGGACAGGTGTCCCATCCAAAGTGTATTCCTGCCCTCTGTCCAGTATTCCTGGAATAGGGTCTGGATCCACAGCAACCCTGCCCAGGATAAAACAGCTACTGAAAATGAGTGAAATGGTTCTCGTCTCTTGTTTCTCACTATTCTTGTGATTTCACATGGTTATATTGGATTCTTATAATCTTTAATTAAAGCCATTCATTCCTTTGTATCCAGTTTTTTTTTGTGACTACTTCCATGTTTTGAGGCATTACAATAGTAACTGTATATACTGTATAATTCATTGCATAATAAAATGAATATTCTGGAACTAGGCCAGCTATTGTCAGAGATATTTTATTTTACTCAAAAACCTTTGTTTACTGCTGCAATTTTTGTCCAGACTAGTTGCTACACCCAAGCTGAAAAAAGACACATGATAAAATCTCAGAAGGCAGCATTCTTTGGAAGCATTTTTGAACATTTTTAAGTTTCAGACACACTCATATTGACAAAACTGTGCCTAAAGCTGGGTTTACACTGTACCATTTCCAGCTCACAAAAGAATTCTTTGGCCGTGAGCTGAGATCAGTAGTCATTGTATACATAATGTGACATGTTCACGGTCACATTGCAACCAAAGATGGCCAGCAACAGTTCTGGCAGGGTTGAAAATTTTGTTGTTAAGATCTTTGGGTTTAAAGATTTCAACAGTTTAAAGATGTTAAGAATGTGAGCGCTGCTAGACCCTCACCTAAAAGCCACCAGCGTGATGGTTTAGAATTACACAAAACTTACGGGACAGCGAATCGTAAACTAATGGACTAACGGACAGAAAAAAATGTTCTTATTACCTCAAACTCACTTTGAAGAATGTTTGTAATTATGCAAGCCCATTTTCTGCATGAGCCTAGATCATGTTGATTAATGACAAAAAGAACGTAGTAATTTTCTTTAATCGCAGGTCAATCATATAATCTGTCATGGAGAACATGTTACCGCACAGCGTGTTATAGAATTCAGACAAGATTTTATTGGGATCATCTCGCACAATGTTACAAGTTGTAATCTTAAAACACTTGTTGGATTTTTGTATTCAGCATGAAAGTTTTCTTGATATGAACAATAGTTTAGATTATATCATATTGTTCAGGCCAATTTGAAACCAGTGTTCAGAGTTTGCGAACAGTCATGTCAAAATGCCGCCAGAGAAAATCCCACTTTGAAACATTAATGAGTTTTTGCCGTCAAAAGATTTGAGCTTAATATTAAAATATTAAAATGATGCTTCATTAAAGCTGGAATACTTTCGAACCGCTTCAATATTTGTAAAAGCTTTAGTAGCTTATTAAAGCTCATTATGAATTTCAGAAGCCTACAAGTAAAATCTTTTCATGCCGGCGTGTCTTTCAGGCTCACTGAAACAACACAAAGCTGTTACGTTTTCAAAGTTAAACTTCTTAAAGTACTTATAGCAAATATTTGATGGCAAAAAAAAAATCAGGTTGTGTTCCAAACACATTTAGTGTTTCAGACTTCATCAAACAGGAAAAAAAAAAAAAAAAGCGACTCTCTATCGACCGCACCGTCCTTGCCTCCATTTACACATAAGAGCACTAGATGTTGTGATGTGGACGGGCACCTTGAAAAATCTTCACTAATTGTTGAAGAGCGGCCCGTTTTCGCTGCAGTACAATGAGGATTAGCGCCACAGTCTTCACTTCAAACAATTGACCTCTGACTCAGGCTCAAACCAAGCGGGGATCTGGAGATTCTTTTTATTATGACACCAAGTAAGCTACAGTCCAAACCCTCCAGAGCCCAATCCATTAGCATGCCTTTGAAAACACCAGCACTTTCTTTTTATGACCCCACGTTCATAAAAAGCTTTCAATCCTCACAAAGCTATAAGTATAAGAAAGTTTAAATAACACATAAGGTTGGTTTTTTCCACACAAAGATTAAATATATAAGTTTTCCATTAAAAAAGTTCTCAGCTTATTTCATCCCACTTGCATTCAGATATCCATTACGATTAGCGTCAGTCACACAGAAAAGTAATAGGCTGAGAGAAGATTAGGTAAATTACCTCAGATTAACTAGTGAACTATAAATGACCTCAAACTAGGTTGCTCATGCTAACAGACATTACATCAGATTAGCTATAGAATGATAAACGTCCTCAGACGAGGTAGCATGTTAAAAGAAATTAAGACTACTTTATAATAGTGAGTGAATACTAACATGAATTACCTCTCAATAGCTCTGATTATAAAAACTATAATCACCTGCCAGCCTCAAATAAACTTGCAAATATATATAACCTCAGATTAGGTGGCACATGCTAACAGAAATTACCTCAGAATAGTGAGTGAATGCTAAGATAAATTACCTCAGATTAGTTAGCAAATGCTAACATACCTCAGAAAGTAGAACCTAACAGGAATTACCTCAGAATTGAGAGCAAATGCTAAAATACATTAACTCAGAGCAGCTACAGAATGAGAAATGATAAACCCTTGCTTACAGAAATTGCCTCAGAACCTCAGGCCCTACTGAAGGGAAAACACGCTCATAAGTAGGCTTCCAGTAATAACACACAGGTGCGAACAATCACCGTTACCTGCCGGGTTCTATGCCCAACCATGCCCCCTAATGCACAAGAGATAATGCTACAATGCATTACTTCAGACTAGGTATAGAATGCTAAATTACCTCAGACTAGGCAGAGCATGCTATCAGAAATTACTGCAGTAGCGAGTGAATGCTAAAATAGATTATCTCAGATTAACTAGTGAATGATAAATTACCTCAGATTAGGTAATACATGCTAACAGAAACAACCTCAGAATATGAAGTGAATGCTGAGATAAATTATTATCAGGTTATCAGGTTAACCAGTAAATTATAAATTACCTCAAACTAGGTAGCACATAATAACAGAAATCACCTTAGAGTTGCTAGTGAATGATAAATTACTTTAGACTAGGTAGCACATGCTAACAGAAATGACCTTATAATAGCAAATGAATGACAAGATAAATTACCTCAGACTAGGTAGCACATGTTAACAGAAATTAGGCCTACCTCAGGATAGCTATCAAATACTAACCTAAATTACCTCAGATTACCTAGTGAATGAGAAATGATAAAGATTAGGTAGCACAAGCTAACAGAAACTACCTCAGATTAGCAAGCAGATGCTGATATTAATTGCCTCAGAATAGCTACAGAATGATAAATCACCTCAAAATAAGTAGTGCATATTAACAGAAATAAGGCCTACCTTGAAATAGAAAATACTAGCCTAAATTACCTCAGTTAGCAAATGATAAATCAGGCTAGGTAGCAAAAGCAAATTAACTCGGAGCAGCTAGCAAATGTTGACCTCAGACTAAGTAGCACATGCTGCCTAAAGCCTGTGCTACTTGAAAGCCAGAGCATTTGCGCCCATTCTTTTCCCACAGCAAAAAAATCAACAAAATATTTACCCCTTGTCTGCATTGTTCTTCACACCATAGACAGTTGGTATTTATAGTCTGAACTTCTGACCTTATGGAGGACCATAGAGCTTCTAAATCCTTTTATTCTGGATTAGAGATATCATTAGTACTGGCTCTGCCTCTTCATTGCTGTGACGGTGCTGTGAACGCATTTTAAGAAACTGCGCTCCTGAATCCTATGTGTAATGTTCAGGGTTTTTTTTTGTCAGCTGCCTGTCTGCTTGGTTAATGATAATGAGTGGCTCTAAAGTACTCATTCAATCAGGAGAGACAGGGATGATGGTGTGGTATCCCCGTGGAGCGTCCACAGCTGTGTGCCGGCGTCCAGCTGCTTCAGGTGCTACAGCAATCCTGATTCATTCTCCTTATCACTGTAGGGCGGATCCACCCCTCTCTGAGACAATCAGAATCTTCTAATTAACTCGTTAAAGTTTTACATCTAAAATGGTACGTGTCAGATGCAGACGTGGCGAATGAGTGGACTAAGAAGTTCCGAGGAAGACTTGGAGGTTGAGTTTCTTACTTTTTATGATAGTTTGTGCCCATTTTTCCGCATGAATGTTTAGCCTGCTAGAAAGCTGGGTAATTTTAGTGGAACTGATGTTAGCTTAGCAACTGAAGTGTAGCTAACGTTACATTGCCCTCCAGTGTCGGCACTTTTTAACAATCAGTAAGTTTTCCGCTATGTCAAAGTCTTCATGACAGAGGACTTTTTGGTATCTCTGAAACATGACAAGCTGCAAAAAAAAAAAAAAAAAAAAATGGACTTCAGGAACACACTTAAATCACAGTTCGTGTATTTTCACATAAACACAGCTATTTATATCGACATTCTCAAATTGTCAGAACATGTTAAAAGTAGACAAAAACCTGCCATTTTTAAGACATCTTGATTCTTAGCGTTAATTCAATCTGACATGTGCGCTGTTATCATCTCTCATGTCTCCAAACACTCCAAGGAGCAAATCAGTTCCTTTCAAAAGGATATTTATAAAAAAAAGAGTACATTTATGAAAAGTGAAGAAGGTGAAAATATGGAGCTTTCACTCAGAAGCTGCAGTGAGTGGGAGGAATATGGAGAGATGATCTAATTACAGACTCAGATGTATTTCGAAAGAAAAGGATGAGGACTAATAAGCTGTCAGCTCAGGAGTCGGTTGTTGCTTTTTCAAATAATGAGTTTCCTTAGATGCACTGGAAAAGAAACAGCAAAACAAGACAGAGATCATCATGTGATAGACAGCATTCTGTAGCCACTTTATTGACATGTTGAGGCTGTTTCTACTACTTCCAGCAATGTGCTTTTGTGCATTTAAATGAACAATATATTCATAAAACATTTAGAAATCAAATCCATTTCCATTTCATTTTGAAATGAAAATGCGAAAACAAGGAAAAAACAAGGAAACAGCTTTATAATTTTATTTTTGTGGCTGTGCTGAAATATAGTTAATAAGTTAATTTTTTTCAAAAATGCTTAATTTTTAAAAAAATAAATCACTGACTTGTTTGCCATTGTTTCTAATTTTTCCACCAAACAAAGTCTAGAAGTCAAATATGCATGAATCAAAATAAAAAAACAAAACAAAACAAACTCGAACAAAGTCGACTGGGAAGCACAAGTAAGCTGTTCTATGTGCTCATTTCTGATGTGTAATATGGAACTTTGTTCTGTTTTCATAAAATATATGATAAAAATGAGATCAAGATATGCAGAAATGTCTATTTTTATTCTTAAATTGCAGCACCTGAAACATCCTGATTTTTTATTAGCCATGTGCCAACTCTCGCTCTCTTGTACAGTAGTGATCCATATTAGCAGCACAGGAGGCAAGAACAGCAACCTTTAATCTGCACTCTTGTTGCTACTAGCTACCCAGTAATTTCTGATTGCTAATTGCTGATACACATCTGGTTCATTCGAGATTGTTCATTAATTTTAGCCACAAAATGAATCTGAAATGATAAAAAACAAGCAAAGGAGAAATATGAGAGCTTTCTGAAATATTTATTATTTTCCAGCACTAAACTGTTTTGAATGTCTCGTTTGCGTGTATTTTTTTAAAATTTATTTTGAAGTGAAAAATGGAAGAACGTACCATACACGGGCCAGCTACGTAGTGCTTCATAATAGTGTCATAAATGCAAAAATAATTACCACTATAGTTTGAGGACATGATAATCAGTCAGGGGTTTCTTAAATAAGTGAACATGCATTGGAAAGGTGGTTCATAATAGTTTTAATGGAAATGGACAAGCTCTTTGTTGAGGAGCATCAAATTCCATACATGCAAAAAAGTGGTTCAGTAAATATGACAAAAAAAATCCGTTATTTTTACACAAAAAAGCGAATCATTAGAATTACTTAAATGCTTTTATGTTCTGTACTAAATTAATTAATGCAAATATGTGGCTAAAACTAATAATGTATATTTTACTTACTTCAAACTGGGTTAAATTTAATATTATTATGCAAGTGCTCACAAAACTAGAAAAAAGTGTAATGTTTACTTGAACTGATTGCATAGTAACGGCTTGGGGGTGTGGTTTTTGAACTTGATTTGTATATGCGTTCGCTGATTTTATTTTAAAGGCTATTGTATTACAAAATGTTTTTTTCACACCAGTTCTCAAACCTGTGATTAAAAAACCTGATCTCGACTCCTGTCAGCGGCCCAACAACAGGCCAATATCAAACCTCCGCTTTATCTACACCTAGAAAAGGTTGTAGCACAGCACTTAGGCCCATACTTGCATAGGAATAACATTCATGAGCTCTAGGATTTAGGTCTCATCACACTACTGAGACAGCACTGGCTAAAGTGGTGAATGACCTTCTACTGGCCTCCAATCGGGGTTGTGTCTCCTTGCTTGTGTTATTTGACCTTGGTGCAGATTTTGATACCGTCGATCATAATATTCTTCTAGATAGACTAAAAATGTTATTGGAATTAAGGGAATGGCCCTCTTCTGGCTCTGGTCTTATTTGACTGATCGTAATCAGTTTGTAGATGTAAATGGTGACTTCTCTATGCATACCAAAGTAAAGTTTGGTGTTCAACAAGGTTTTGTTTTAGGCCCACTGCTTTTTTCCCTTTGTATGTTAACTCAGGGTACAATTATTTGTAAACATGGTATTACCTTCCACTGTTATGCTGATGACACACAGCTAGATAAAAGACACCAGCTTAATAAAGTTGAGAAATGTGTAAAGGACATTAGACACTGGATGCTGAGTAACTTCCTCCTACTTAATTCTGACAAAACAGAATACATCTACTAGGATCACATTCAGCTCGAACTAAGCTCTCTGATTTGATAGTAACTTAGGATGGCTTTTCAGTTTCATCATGTGCAGCAGTAAAAGACCCTGGTGTGATTATTGACTCTAGTCTCTCATTTGAAGGTCATGTAGATAATATTACTAGGATAACCTTTTTCATTTCAGAAATATTGCTAAGATAAGAAATGTAATGTCACTACATGATGCAGAAAAACAAGTTCATGCTTTTTTTTAATCTCTAGAACTGGATTTTCCAGTAGGTGAATAAACAAGCTCCAGTTAGTCCAGAATGCAGCAGCCAGGGTCCTTACTTCAGCCAGAAGATATGACCACATCTCCCCTATCTTATCCACACCTCATTTACCCCCAGTAAAACTTTGCATTGATTATAAAATGCTACTAATGACCTATAAAGCACTGAAAGTTCTCACACCATAGTACCTGAATGAACTTTATAATCTGCCATGCCTGCTTTGATCAAAAGGTGCAGGATCTTTGCTGGTACCTAGAACAATGAAGGCTACAGCAGGGGCAGAGCTTTCTTACAAAGTATGAGTTATGTAACAGTCTTCTAATTAGTGTTTAGGATACAGGCACAGTCTCAATCTTTAAGTCTAGGCTAAAAATCTACTTGTTTAGTCAAGCCTTTCGTTAATAGTATTTCTCTTTGGTAAAGGTTCAGTAGAGATTAATCAGGACCCACTCATTATGGCTGGACACAACCTTGATTTAATATTAACATTTCGATTAAATATAGAAAACATACACTACACTACACTACCTCAGTCTAATAATCTCAGATTATTACCTCATCTGATTTAAAATATGTCTGATTTAACATATCCTACTGTGTCAAGCGTAAGATCATGTCATTAGTGTTAGACAGGGCTTTAGCCATCAACACACCAACTGAGGGAATATTTTGGAAGAATGCTGTTCATCGTTCCTCTTCCAGCGCTTGAAGCTGTTCTGGTGTCTTGTGGTGGCCCAATACCTTACTAACACTCTTTATGCTTTTATTTTTTTCTCTAATCCACCTGTCTGTATAAATTCAATTCTTTGTGTAGCTTCTTTCATCCTCGAAATGAGAATTTCATTCACCCTTTTCATTTCATGCACTGAACCAACAACAAAAAAAAAACATTTTTGAAGTGATTTGAAGTCCAAGAGTGAATCAAATTCTCAGTTAGAGGATGAAAGAGGATACTTTTTGTGGAAAACATTTTCATTGGTCTACAAATACACCAATATGTGGCCCCAAATGCATTCTGTGGCACTCTGTAGACAATTTGATGCTACAAAATGCCCCTCCATAATGGCTTGTTTGTCATTTGTTTAGTCTCAAACATTCATTGTACATCTTGTCTAAAAAATTAATGGAAGTTTTGACAATTTATACCACAGTGCTGTTGAATTCTCTATTCTGATTGGTCAGAAGGTGTTCATGGTGAACTCGCCACAAAAATGGATTTTTAAACACTTATAATCATTGATATGGTGAAGTTTTCTGTAAGGAGATGTTAATTTAACATTTATGGAAAGAGTCTCCGGTGTCAGCTCTTTGTAACAGTCAAAGGTAACAACATAGCTTTAAGTTTGCTGACATCCTCAGAACAGAGGAATTTATGCTTTCATTTTTGGTCTTATTAACTTCAGCAGAGAGGAGAACAAAGAAGATAATGAGGGAACGTCTGTTTATAGTTGCTATAACTATCTTGTTTTGTGGATGTAGACCAAAAATTACATGTAAATATAAATACATATGTCATAAAAATTGTGATTGGTGTTTTTTTTTAAATTAAATTGTAATCATTGGCAAATGGCTGTGGTATAAGAGGAATACAACACTCCAGGATATGTTGTGATAGGAAAATAATCAACTCCAGGGTTGGTAACAGCACGTCCCCAAGTGTTTTATTTCTTACTTATTTCTGCGACATGAAAAAAAAAAGAAATTTTACTCAATGACTCAATGAATTCATTCTGTGGTGCAAAAGTAATTTTGTGCGTTCATTTTGTCACTGAATTATTTTGTAAATTAATCGCAATTTTTTTCAAACTGGAGCAGAATTTATGGGATCTGAAATATATTTAGAGCATAGCATTCGCCCTTTCAGCTGTTCACCGCCCCACCACCTTTTGTTTGATGGACGGCATGCATAAAACTAAGAACCTCCTTCAATTCTATGATTTGAGAAGTTTATTTCAGGCCTGAGATAGCTGTCATTTTGAAAGAGTGCATGTTTGTGGATGTGTTATACACACAGTCAAGGTTGCAGATCAGATCCATCATATCAGATTACGTCTGCGTAAGGTCATCCAGCTTTCTTGTCAAATCTTGACCTGAAGCTTGACAAACATTAATGAGACATGGCCGAATTGGACCTTTGATGAGCAAACAAATAGACGATGCTTGTTCATTTGTTTCCCTGGGCGAGGTATTTTTTTTATTCAACCACCAATACATTATCTTGTGTCTATTTGCAGCTGTCGGGTATGAATGCCAGGATGGTGGGGAGGAGGAGAATAAGCACGGACGTTTGAGGAGAATTGAGGCCCTGGAGCTTGAGCGTGTTGTTGATGGACAGAGCGGTAATTGTGCAGCACTCTTGCCGTTCTAACGTGTGATGAATACAGCGCTGAAAGCTTTGCCTTCCCCTCCTTTTCATGGTGCTCTCTGTTGGTCTTGCCATGTGCCCTGGGCTTTGGTGTTTACCTTACTGCTCGTGCTTTGCTTTGCTCTGATGTGAGGGTGGAGAAAGATTGCGTGTCAAGTGCTCTCCTGGGCTAAACTATCATTTTGAAAGTGCTGTCACACAGTCCTGACTCCCACGGGCTGCCTTCTTGCTTTCCTGCCTGCCGGACATACAGAGGTATCAGAGGAGATCCGGCCTTTCAGACAGTTTAAATCCACACATCGAGCAAGGGCACATGATGCAAATATAATTGCTGAAACTTCTTTTTTGATTGTATTTGCATAACAGGACCATTTAGGTATGCCGGGCTAATTTGCGTAAACATCCCAGGATCATTTGTAAGGTTTGCATTCGCTTAGTTTCAGTTTGATGAACGTGTTAAAAGTCACGCCGTGCTCTTCAAGGTCACTAAAAAGTAAACACGTAAGACATCTCGAACATTGCAGCTAATCAACTGATGATTCGGCACTTGCTCATGCTAATGCAAACTTTCACAACAGCAGCTGTAGCATCACAGCTGATAGAAATGTTAAATGGGCAGGAGGCTTTATGGGTCTTGTTTCCTGGGTGTTTAAGAGCACTATAACCACTATATGAAATAGGATGTTTCAAATAGGAAGACAAAACCTTTCAAATACATCCGTTAATTTAATAATTTTAAGACAAAATTTGTCTGACAGTGGTGTAGTTTGGGTTTGTCATGAAAGTCATGCGAGTCTGGAAACGTTATCATTTAGCTCTGATTGTATTGAGCCTTGATTTGAATGATGATGTTTAAAAGTCTACAGCTTGTTCTCGCAGCATCTACACTTCCCGTGCAAGATCCTGGCTTTGTTGGATGCACCAAAATGCAGACAGCGAGAAATACATTAAACTACTTATAAGCAACTCCTTATCAACTGAAGAGTTTTGCCATTGTTACGAATTATGACATGCTAATCCTATTCTTAAGAAAGGTTAGCGAGAGGCTAGCACCACCATGGAATTTTTTTTTTTCCTGAGGGAAATTTATTTCAGACCGAGTGACCACTGTATCGGGTTCAGACACCAGTTAATGCTAATCTACTTAGCTACGCTAATCTAATTGTCTGCCAGTGTTGGACAGTCACCTAACCAATACTGTGTGACATTCACTCGCATGGAGGTCCTTATTAACATTTGTCTTGCAGTTAATTTGTTCATATTTCTCTATTTAGTGGTGACCCAATTCTTACCAAAAATTTCTACAGAAAGAAAAAAAGATTCAAAGAAAGTATTAAGAAAAGTTATTTTGTTGAACACAAAATTAAAGCCATAACATTCGTTTTGCACCAGAGGATTCATTTGTCAGCCACTGAAAATTGTTTTGCGAGTTGTAAAACTAATTTAATGTAAAAGAATTAGTTTTGTGAATCGTGAAATTGAATTTTGTGACACAGAATTCATTTAAATGAGCTTATGCCTCACAATTCTCAAATCTGATTGGTCAGAAGATACTCACTAATTTTCTATAGTTTTATGTTAATACGCTTGAAATGCATCATTGTTTCTATGGTAACAGCTAATTCACATTCACCTATATGATGGACATTCTACATAAACAGATTTAAAATCATGTATAATTGTTGATATGGTGAAGCTTTCTGTCAGCATTTTTGGAAGGAGTCTCCAGTGTCAATGCTATGTAACAATCAGAGGTAAAGCCGTAACTTTAAGTTTTCCGACATCTTCAGGACAGAGGAGTTTATGCATTTGTGATTTCGAAGTAACATACTTTTTTTTTGTCTAATAAACTTCTAGACAAAAGAGGAATGTACTTTTGTAGGAAAATAATCAACTTCAGGATGGTAACCTAGCATCATAGCACATAGTGTTTTATTCTTACATAACAATATGTGGACAGTAACAGTTGGCAAATTACTGTGGTATAAGGGCAATCAAACACTTCTGGACATTCTGTTATAGGAAAATAATTAACGTTGGGTTTGTAACAGTAATGCCGCTTGATCACAACATCCTGCTGTTGATTATTTTCCTATAGCATCATGACACAGAGTTGTTTAGGTCTTGCATAAAGATAGCTGGATGTTCTGTTGTCTAATTTTGAAGCCCAAGTGAAATGTTGGAAATGTTTCTTAAATTTGTAAACATATTGCTAATTTATAGAGTAAGCAAATAGATTCATAGTGATTTCATATGTGTTATTTGTGATTTGCAGAACTGTCTCTCCAAAAAGCCCTCCGTAAAGCTTGCACAGAGCCGACGCATCATTTTTCAGCCCCATTGTGATAAATCTCTTTTCGTAATAAGCTCCGTGAAGTTGAATCTGCGGTCATGCTGCTGTGTGACTAACCAGAGCGACGAGACCCCCTGATTCAGCATGACCCGCCACATTTGTTTTCCGTTCGCTGAAAAGGAAGAGTGCTTAATTTCTTCTCTGTCTAGTGGATATCTCAAGGGCCTTATTAATTTGCCAAGCAGGACCTGCATGCAAATACGGATCATCAGTGACAGACTTTGCTTAATAACATCAAAGGGAAAGTCGGGAGGGGAAATAAGGAGCCAGGAGCATGTGGATGATAGAAAAGGGAAGGCCATGCATAGATATGAAGCTGATTTGCATATATGCTGATGAGAGACTGACTGAATTACTAAACAGTCGGCTTATGTTACCAGGCTAAGTCATACAGGTTTGCTCTGAGGGAAGGGAAATCCTTATTCGTGTTGTACGGGGTCATGAACAGTGCACATCCTTTTTTTTTTTTTTTTCAAATTTATTACTTTTTTTATTTTGCTTATTCAGCTGAGTAGAAACATCCTGGAGTGTCAGCTACAGGAATTTTGTTATAAGATAAAAATCGCATTCAGTGAAATGAGGAGAAATAGTATTGTTGATACACGTGTCACATTTTTATTAAATAATCAAGTCTGCACATCTTGAACACGGTCAGGGTCACTGAGGTCACATTTTTTCCTCCTTTCTGATGTTTGATGTGAACATTAGCTGAAGCTCTTGACCTGTATCTGCATGAGTTTATGCATTTTCCTGTCGATTGGCTGACTGGATAATTGAATGAATAAGCAGGCGTGCAGGTGTTTCTAATAAAGTGGACGGTGAGTGTATATATTTATTTATTTATCTCTTAATCGTTTTGTCTATCCATGTCTATCTAGTTGATATTTAACACCATGAACCGGATGCATAATATATACGCTGTATATGCACGGCCATGCCAGTGCCTCATGAATACATAATTCATATGTGCATTTATAAAACGGTGTATTGTGCATATCAAATAAAGTTTGAGTGGCTTTTGTTTGCTGTTGCTTTATCCTCTGAATGTCACTGCATTCATGTGAGCTCATTGGGTTTGAGTTTGAATATCACGGGCCAATAAAAGTTGGCTTTAAAAAAGAAACAACTCCTATGTGTGTTTTAATGGTGTTTTATTCAGTGTTGGTCAGTTCAGTGAGGGTTTATTCAAAGTTGAATTGTTTTAAACCACATATTGAATTTACTCAGTTTAATTTAATATATTTAGTAGTGAATTGTTTCCCCCTGCACAATACTTTCATTATGACCTTGACTGTTTAAATGCATTTTTAAAATACTCATATTTTTCAACTCTTTTGTCTTAAAGTTCTTTGATTACCCTTATAATTGTGTTATGTTCATTTTATGGAATTTTGATGAATTATGTGCAAAAGTCACATGTGAGAAATCCATGAATCATGTAAAAAAGTCATATGAACATAAATGAGTCATGTGTAAAAATCATATGTGAAAATAAATGAATCGCTCCAAAGAATCACGAGAAAATAAAGGAATCGCGTAAAAAAAAAAAATCACACGTGAAAATACATGAATCATGTAAAAAAAAATCTCTCAAAAATAAATGAATTATGTGTAAAAAAAAAAAAATCTAAAAGGAAACAGGAAAAGTAACCATCGTAAAAAAAAAACCAATATGTGAAAAATAAATAAATCGTAAAAATCACATTGAAAATAAATGAATCATATGAAAGAATCACAAGTAAAAAATGAATCAGGTGTAAAAAATCATGTGTAAAATTAATCATATGAAAACTGAATCATGTGAAAATATAGGAGTTGTGTCTCTAGTGTCTCTAGTTTACAGGTCCGGTTCTGCTGGTTCTGCTGGTTCTGTCAGTTCTGCTGGTTCTGCCAGTTCTGCTAGTTCTGTTGGTTCTGTTGTTTCTGTCAGTTCTGCTGGTTCTGTCAGTTCTGCTAGTTCTGCTGGTTCTGTTGGTTCTGCTTGTTCTGTCACTTCTGCTGGTTGTTCCAGTTCTGCTGGTTCTGTCAGTTCTGCCAGTTCCGCTGGTTCTGCTAGTTCCGCTGGTCCTGCCAGTTCTGCTGGTTCTGTCAGTTCTGCTTGTTCTGTCATTTCTGCTGGTTGTTCCAGTTCTGCTGGTTCTGCAGCTGTAGTAAGTAATTGCTGTGTTTCCAGCTTCATGCCCAGGTCAATTACGATACACAGATGAGAGAAGTTTGCAGACAGAAGATGATATGTTGGCCCAGTCTGGCCTCAGGGAGAAACACAGACAGCTGAAAATTGGAAGCGGGACACCGTGGATGCCGGTGGCATCTTCCTGTGTTGCATTATCATGGTGGTGACATGGGTGAGGATGATGATGATGACGATGATGATGATGATGAAGATATACACACACTGATCCATAAAGTCACTGCGAGACCACGGATGGCAGTGTTTGAACTTTATTTGCACTCACTGGTGCATACAGGAGAGTATTGCTCTTTGAAAAAGTACAGAAAGAACATTTTTATATTTATTGTTTTATCCTTATGTACAGGTGAATGATTCACAAGACCCCATCAATCCCTTTCTGTTGTCCAGTTTAACACCTTATTGCAACAACCCTGATGATGCACATGAAAATACCCTGCATTCGATCCGTTCAAGATGCTGCTGAAAGATTAAAATTTAATTCATAAATGTTTATAAACCTGTTAATATGTAATTCTTTGTAATTTCACCAATCGTTTTTATAAAATCAAATAATGCCTCTTAAACCTCCAATAAAGTACTATAATATTTAATGAATAAAACAATCCTTCTGGTTGGTAACATTCCCTCCACCCTGTCTTTGATTATTTTCCTACTACAGCATGACACATGCTGTTTTATTCCTTAAATATCATTTAAATATTATTTTCATTCCTTAAATATCATTATAGCACAGTGCACTTGCAGTGCACTCGACTCTGAATGCTCGATTCTGATTGGTCGGGAGGTGTGCATGTCGTTCTGACTGTAACATGAATGGCAGATTTGTATTATTATATTATATTTATATTATTTTAATGAGCTTGTTCTGATATGTTATTGTTATCTCACGTTATCTCATTCACGGGGACTTGTACAGTGGACGCCCCACATAGTCTAAGACTAATAATAAAAAAACGCATTAAAAAACATGTTGTTTAACAAAGAAAAACGTACTGTATAATCATTGATGTGGTGAATTTTTTTTTTGTTGGGAGACATTTATTTAATATTTCCGGAAGGAGTTTTTTTACAAAGTGCTTTGTAACTTTCAAAGTTTCCGGAAAGTTTCAGGAAAGTCTTCAGGGCAGAGGAGTTCAGGAGAAACAGCCATTCCCTTACCAGTCCCTCACCAGGAAGAGAGAGAGAGAGAGAGAGAGAGAGAGAGAGAGAGAGAGAAGGGGGGGGGTCTGTGAGGGAACGGCTGTTTTATTGCAGCTATAATGTACGTGAGAACAGGATCTTGTTTCTTGGACGTTTCACAACATGTATCATATAAACCATTAAAATTCACGATGTGTCATTTATTAATAAATTAAACATTTGTGATCATTGGTAAATCATTGTGATGTAAGTGGAATAACACACTACAGACATGATGTTATTAGAAAAAAATGCAACCCTTTCCACCCTGGAGTGCAATATATTCATGTATCTGCACAGTGTGTCATGTGTTATTCCTTACGTATACATTCCTTAATATTTTACTTGGGGGTGTGCTGTTATAGGTAACTAATAAACGATGTGGTGGTGTGATGAAGCAGTCCTACCGTTACCACCCCGAACTTTATTACTTTCCTGTAACAGCACATCCTGAAATGGTTTATTCCTATTATACCGCAGCAATTTGCCAGTGCTTATTTATTAAAGAATGAATGTCATACTTTTTATCCATTTATAGTTACATTTAATGTTATGGAAAGTACATGAAACAGGTTAGTCACCAATTTGAGGGCTGCGAGGAGAAAAAAAAAAGCTGTCGACGTGTGCGCAGTGTAAATATTCTTCTCATTTCCACTTTTAAAAGTCCTAAAAATATATTTTTTTACAGTAACATCAGGTTAAATTTAATTACACATTTTATTATAAGTGTGGACTTGAATATTCCCTATTTATACTGTAGAAAAATAAACTGTATTACAAGCATATCACAAGCAATACATTTTAAACTATAAACAATTTTTACTAAATTTTTTCTTTTTGCATTTTACTGATTGCAGTTTAGTGAAAATATCAGTATCAGTGTTAATCAATTAATGAATTCTAGTACTTTATTGGAGTTTTTATGGGCATTATTAGGGTTTTTATGAAAGTGCGTACATATTGCAACTGAAATTACACAACATCATCAGCACAGAAGTAAAACTTTATACGAATATGAACTGCATGGACAGATTTCTCATGAAAAATTTGCACAAGTGATGGAGATTTTATGTGATTTCTTACGAATTAAGTTGTAAGGAAAGTGATGAGTATCCCTGCCCCTAAGCCGAACTGTAACCTTGGCATCTTTTCTTACAACCGTCGTGCAAATTTTGTAGTATTTATTAAGATATATTCTTTTATCACCATATTATTTACCACATTACTTCACTTAAAAGTAGATTATTAGTATAATATGGACTCTTGTTTAACGCTGTGGCCTGAATCATAGTTTAATAGGTGAAATGTAGCGGCACAAATCGATGAGCTTCACGTTTATTTGAGGAACGTTCTAGTCGGGCAGTCTCCTATTCTTTTGAATCAGCAGACAGAAACTAAAGCTCGTTCAGCGCACTCACTGACAGGCTGAAAAAAAGGTCACAAATGACCTTTAAGTGGCTGATACAGTATGCACATACTTAATTAGTCCATGAAAAGCCAAAGATATCAATGTTAAAGGGATGCAGAACATATTTTTACATGGTTTATAAGGTATTAAAAAAAGGAAGAAAAAAAAACTGAACTTTTATCCCTCTAGCTTTCTACTGGCATCAATAATTTTTTTGACATTTAATTACATATCACTTTCAGTTCCTTAGTTATGCAAATTGGTTCTAATTTTGTGACTAATTCATTCATCATTTTCGATTCATCATTTTTCCATGTGCGATAAGCAGCTTTGCTGAGAAACCGGATAACGGCTCTTAGATTATAGCTTATATGCTTAGGACTTATTCTATATACCTCGCTTCTTCTCAGCTTTTTTTTTTTTTTGTCAACATTTAGAAACACTCATTGTATCATTAATGCTGATTAGGTTTTGAAGTGCTCTCGTTCTCACCTATACATCAGAGACATTCATAAAATCTTCCTTTATGTACACCAATATTTAAATTATCTGTGGTCCTTGAGGCAGGCCATCCATTTACCGAAAGAAGAAACAAACAAAAAAAAAAAATGTCCAAGAGATTACTGGAGAAAGAATGCAGGGATTTTCCTGTAAAAAAAAAAAAATCCAGTGCCGAGGAGGAAACCCTTGGAGTTCAGACTCCTCTTGAAGTTCTCTTTCTGGAGGAGAGTCTTTAAGAGTTCGTAACACACGACCCGAAAACACAGATCAGATGATTATGTATTTATATTGACACAGCAGGAGATTATACGTGCACCGACGGCACGCTCTGGTTTAACACCTGCGCTCGCATCACCTGGACGCTGGTCATGATCTTCTTCTGATGACCCATCAGCGTCACCCCCAGCTTCTGAATGTCACTGTGAGGAGACGAGAGAGAAAATCCATATTAGCAAAATTTAGGGGATTGGAGATTTCATACTAAAGAAACAATCATTTGAATAAACTAATGTGAATGTGAGAGCACTATATTGCACTATAAAATATCATAACTGTGTCATAAACGTGTTATACGGCATCATGAATCGCTGACAGTTACATTCAGTGTCGTGTAATGTTAATTGTTATGATATCTGACAAAAAGTTTAATGTCATTATAGCTTATATCACACATCATATTTTACTGTGTTTTCTAGTTAGAAATGACTACGGTCATATGCACTTTATGACAACTGTCATAGCATAAGTAACAAATTAAACACTTTATAGATGCTGCTATGGGAAAGAGCTACTGTTAAAGTTACCCTAAAGTTGATTATTCTGCAGAATAGTTTAGTAGCGGGCTAATTCAAATGTGGGGGAAATGTAACTACGGCTACGCTTCATGTGCTAAGCTAATGTTGCATCCACTGTAACTGTAATCCAGATAGCTAACAGGCTAAACAGTCATCATGAATATACAGTCTTTTCACTTTAATGGTCTAAAAATGGTGTAAAATGTAAGAAACTCAAGCACTTCAGATTGTTCTTGTAAGTTCTTAGTCCACTCCTTTGCCATGTCTATGCCAAGTTGATTGTTTTCCAACAACAGCGCATCCAGAAGTGTTTTATTCTTCTTAGATCACAGCCAACAATTTGCCAACAACTGCAATATTTAATTTATTAAAGGACTACTTTTTATATTTTTATAGTCACCAGGATCTTTTTTTCTCTCTCTTAAAGTTAATAGGATTAATCAGTAAGGAAAAAAAAAAAGCTTGTTACAGAGAAATTGTAAAAGTGCAAACTCCTCCGCTGAAGACTTGGTGGAAAACTTAATGTTACAGCTTTACCTCTGCTTGTTAACTGTCTTTTTTAACTTCATTAATATGCAAACGTTTCCAGCTTTTTTTCTCCTCCCAACATTACAACAAGCTGGATGGAAAACATTCTGCACGAATGTTTCTGCAATTTTCCTGGTTTTTTTTTTTTTTTTTAAAGCTTGACCTTCTTGTGAACTCGCGAAGAAATCATAAATAAATTCTTTCTGATCTTTCCTGCGATAGTGGATCTGCGATTTGCAGTACTGGGGAAATTTCTCTTGTGCTGAGTTGAGGTTAAAAATAAATCTTGGTTGCCATGACAGCTTATATCACATGCATTTTTTTTTTTTTTTTTGCCTAATTTATTATACTTAATTTATGTATTACTGTAATAATCCACTCTAATTCAAAAGAATTTGAAGTTTTACTGGTAACACTTTCTATGAAGGCCATATACATAATGAACCTATGAACACATTCATAATATGTTATAATGCATTCTTAAAGCATTCTTGGGTAATTATTTATGAAAAGGCATTACAGTTTATAGAAATGGTAATAAGGTATCTATAAATTATTAACAGAATATATTGTAGGTACTGTTTATAATGCATTATAACACCAAAGAAATTCAGCCCCAGTTTGCTTAGATTACATTCAACTGTAGACACAATGACAAGTTCTGTAAGAAGTCATAAAGATTTATAGATTATGTACACTTTCTATGAAGGCCATATGCAAATTCACCTATGAACACATTCATTTGCTGTTATAATGCATTCATAAGGCACTATTCACACTGGTATAATTATTTATGTAAAGGCATTACAATTATAGCAATGTTTATAATGCATTTTTAAATTGATAACAGAATGCATTATAAGCACTGTTTATAACACCAAATACCAAAGCACTACTTATTATTCATTATGTTAACAATTCATAATGCATAATATATATTGCTATAAAGTGTAATGCATTTTTATAAACAATTAGAGCATGTGTGTATAATACCCTACGAATGCTTTATAACATGAAATGAATGTGTTCATAGTCCATTATAACTATGACCATCATAGAAAGTGTTACAACAAAAATCAAGACAGGTCTATAATAAACTATGAACACATTCATATCATGTTATAATGCATTAATAGGGCATTACACACGTTGTTATAATTATTAATGGAAATGCATTAGTCTTTCTAGCTACGTATCTTAAAATGCATTATGACTTGTTAACATGATGCATGATAGTGTTCATAACACACTATATCACTATTATATCTCTCTCATGATGCACTGTTCCAAGTGGGGCTCGCGGATATAACGTGTTATGAACAATTCTTACAATGCATCATGTTAACAAGTCATAATGCATAATAAAGATAGCTATAACGTGTAATGCATCTTAACTGGTAATTATAACAGCATGTATAATGCCTTATGAATGCATTATAACTTTATATGAAGCGGTTCGTAGTTCATAGATGAAAGATAAAAATATGTTCAAAGTAGAACATTGCAACAAATAAAACTATCCTAAAATCTACACATAAGTGAGTACTTGTTTATAATGACATATGCTATTTATTACAATCCATCATGCATTTAAATCCATTTATCTTATGATGTATACAGGATTCGTGTGATGGGTTATTCTCATTATTTCTTCCATTTCATTTCCATCTATTTATTCATATAGAAAAATAACGACTTTCCAACGCCCAGTGGTGCGGACTTGACGTGTTTGCATATATGCGCGGTTATAACTCACTGTTGATTCATGCTCATCACATGACCGAGTGTGTGATAACCTCCTGCCGCAAAGTGGTTTTTGTAGCGGCCCATCTTGATGGTGTCCAGCCAGTCGTTCACTGATCTGCAGGTTGTGAAATCAGGAATGCTTCTGTTCATCAATGGGCTGTTCAGTCTGAAAGAGAGAGAGAGAAGTAGGGAATGAGGGAAAGCTTTGAAATTCAACCAGCTCAGGCAGAAAATCAATACAAGATGAAATGATGGAGAAGTGCAGGAGGTAAGACCTGATTGTGGGGAAAAAAAATGGCTGGTTTTGGGTAGATTAATGCAGGGATGAAATCCTCCCGCGTCGTCACTTTGCTCCCCATCATGATATGCATCACCGACCCTTTGGCGCATGAGCAATTTATACAAGTCCAATTGCAGGACGCCTGGCTCTAGCTCAAACCCTCTATGAGTCTTTTTGATTCGGCACGGATCAATGTCAATATAGAGCAGAGCCCTTTTTATTTAACACAGAACACATCTATTTGAGACGGGTTTATTGGAAAATGTACACGCGGTGTCTGAGATCCCCGTTCTTAAGACAAGTTGGGTTATTCCCAGGCATTGAGCAGAAAACTTTCTCACCACAACTTTGTGTGCCTTCAATAAGGGATCATATCTGTCACAAACAGAGTGCATTTGTTGAGCAAATCCCTGCAGAAAAAAAGCCTGTGTATCGATTGCCGGCTCTCTACCTGCACAATGTGTCCATTGACTTGAGGTTCTCTGGGTTGCGGATAAGCTTGTCCAGGACCGTGACGATCTGGCAGAACCTGGGCCGTTCGCTGCGCTCCTTCTGCCAGCAGTCCAGCATGAGCGTGTGGAGAGCGGCGGGGCAGCCCATCGGCGCTGGAAGCCTGTAGCCTTCTTCTACTGACTTTATTACCTGCACACACAAACACCAACACGCTAGTACCCTTATGTTCTCAGCTTATAATGTTCACAAGCCATTCATAGATGTCTAATTCCCTTTAATTCATAAATAAACCGATTTTATTACCTGCACACACACAAACACCAACACGCTAGTACTCATATGTTATCATTTTAGTAAAGCTTATAATCTCATGTTATAACCTGTTCTCAACTGTCTTTATTACCTGCAAACACCAACACACTAGTAATCTTATGTTCTCTTTTTGGTAATGCTTTGCAATAACCTCAGCTTATAACATGTTCATATGGCATTCATAGATATCTAATCCTTTGTAATTTGTAAATAAACTGATTTTATTACGTGCACATGCAAGCACCAACACACTGATAACACTCGTCAGCTTACGACATGTTCACAAGCCATCCATAAATGATGTGTAAGAATTTTTATTCATGAATAATCTGTCTAGCTGCAGACACAAACACCAACACAATGAGAAATGCCCTCCCCATTTTAGCATCGCTATTCAAGAACCTAATCTTATAACGTTCATAAGCCATTCATAGATGTCTAATCCTTTTTAATTCAGAAATACACTGACTTTATTACCTGCTGACACAGACACCAACAAGCCACTACCTGCATGCTATCATTTTGGCAATGCTTATAACCTCATGTTATAACATGTTCATAAGCCGTTCATCAGTTTCCAAAATGAGAACATAAGGGTACTAGTGTGTTGGTGTTTGTGTTCAGGTAACACAAGTTGATACACTAGTATACATTCTATTTTTTGGTAACATTTTGTAAAATCTCACCTTATAACATGTTCATAAGGCATTCATAGATGTATAAGCCTTTTAATTCATAAATAAATTGACTTTATTACCGGCAGAAAAAAAGACACGCTAGTGCGCTTATGTTCTCATTTTGGCGACGCTTTATAATAACCTCAGCCTATAACATGTTCATAAGCAGTTCGTACATGTGTACATTTTTAATTCATAAATGTACTGACTTTATTACCTGCACACACAAGGTAAGTTAAAGCTTTCTGAGCCCAAAATTGCCAATATCCATGCCAGTATTTTTTTTTGTTAAAAATTATAAAATATCCTCAAATTCCTATAACTTTTTTTTTTTTAAATCAAGGAAATAGTTAAGATTAGGTAATGCAGCATTTATAAATCCCATCCTAGCCTCGTAATATTTATAGCGACTGGTACCCACATCTCTGTTGGTGAGATTCCAGTATGGCCGCTCTCCATAGGACATCACCTCCCACATCACCACTCCGTAACTCCACACGTCGCTGGACGAGGAGAACTTGCGGTACGCGATGGCTTCGGGGGCCGTCCAGCGGATCGGGATCTTTCCACCCTGGCATGCAAAAGTTTGCTGTTTCATAAAGTGTGTTTAATTTCACTGAAATGGAATAATAATTAGTTTCAGGTCATATCTATAATGAACTGTGAGCACATTCATATCTTATTAGAATGCATTTATAAGGCATTATACACATAATTAGAATGATTTATAAAAATGCATCACACTTTATAACTGTTTTTAAGAGGCATTATTAATTGCTAACATGATATATTATACTGTAAGTTGTGTTCATAACACATTATAACACCATCACAAGCATCACAAGACCTTATTTTAACAAATGAATGGTGGCTAATGTCTTTGGTATTGGTGATTATAATGTGTTATAACCTTAAACATATACTTAAACCCACTTTTTAAAATTAATTTATAAATTCATTATAAACATTGCAATAAGCTGTATTTGGCTGTATGTGGTCTTTTCATAAATAATGATAATAATGTAGTCTATAATGTCCTATGGATGCATTTTATGAATGTTCTCTTAGGCCATTGTACATACAGTATGGCCTCCATGGAAAGTGTCACCATAATATGCATGCAAATCTAAGTGCTAATTGTAATAGCTTGTGACATTGCATTATACACCGATTATGACCCGTTATAAATATCCTACTCTTTTTTCCAAAAGTAACTCACAGTGGTTGTGTATGCTGCATCTGGGTCGTCCTCCAGCACCCGTGACAGGCCAAAGTCTGAAACCTTGCAGACCAGATTGCTGTTTACCAGGATGTTCCTCGCAGCCAGGTCCCGGTGGACGTAGCCGAGATCCGACAGATACGTCATGCCGGCTGCGATGCCCCGGAGGATCCCGACCAGCTGAATGATGGTGAACTGACCATCATGTCTCTGTAAGGACAGATATATCGAGGTGTTATGGAAACACCACTTCTGGTCCTATTTCCTTACCTGTCCTCACCTTGTGCATGTAATTTATAGTCCTGTCATGTTGTACAGTCTTCCACACCATGTCTCTTGTGTGGCCTGGATTTTCTGAATTTTCAGTTTCCTAGTTTTCCCACCATCCCCGTGTTCTAGTCTTTTGCAATACTGATCTTCTTTGTCAGGATTCTAAGAAATCACAGCCTATTCGTGTATGTACATTTTTGGATTTCTAAAAGATGTTGAAATGTCACAGAGCAAATCAAGTCATTGGGAGCAGACTGTAACATGACTTCATTGCAGAGTAGTTTGGATAATTAGGTAAGCTAAGAAAGTCTTTTTTCATTGACATTGCTATGCTCTTTAAAGGGCATAATGTGCTTTTAGAAGACCCACTGGTAGTGTTTCAGTACCTCCTGATTCACAAATTAAGCACTGGGTCATACTTAACAGAGCTCAAGTTATATATATATTTATAAAAAAAAACTAAAATCAAAGATTAAGGCTGTATTTAGGGATCAAGTTACCATTTTACTCTTCTTAGATGTGTGGCGGCCTTGGAAACCCATCAGATGTTAAAATTTTCCCATTTTCCACTATATACTGTGTAATTCTGAATACTACAGACTTTCCTGATCTGAAATATAGTTCTCTTTTGCATGTGTCTCAACCACAATTATTCTATAAAAGATCTGAGCAGTTTAAAATCTGGTTACCTTTAAAAATGATGGACAATGGAGTAAACTGTTGTAAAGATTTCATTCCGACTGAGGTTTTAGACAACTTTAGGCAGACTGATTTTTTTTTAATTGTAAAACAGCCTCCTACTCGACGTAGCCTTTGCAGGCAGATGGCAAGGCTAGTTTAGAAATAAAATGTTAAAAAAGAAAAAAATATGTCATTCATAGATCAATGTATTTAAATTAAGGGCAGAATTTCAACATATTTATAATATAAAAATAAGTTCTAAAAATATAAAAAATAAGATCAACGATAAGTAAATAGGTAAATAATGACAGGGTTATGTTAAACTCATTAAATAGAAATATGTACATTTACAAACTTAATTTATTGTACAATAGTAACATGGACATTATATCAATTTGTACAAGCTGCATAAGGCCATAAGCACTTTGTCGAGTGTAGTTTTGGTGAAATATACTTCTAGTTTCTTAAAGTAGAGACATTAAAGTTTACACACCCTTAAGAATGAATCCAGAGAACCGTTCTCCATGTATTCAGTAATGATCATTACAGGTTTACCTGGGAAAGAAAGAAAGAAAGAAAGAAAGATAGATAGATAGATAGATAGATAGATCACTTTATTAATTCCAGAGAGAAATTCACAGATTTACAACAATCCCAAAAAGTAGAGTGTGCAAGCAAGAGTATTCAGAATAATAAAAATTAAACATGTACCGTAAAAAACTCTAAAATATAATATTGGATATAAAGTGAGTATAGCCTTATATACACACGTCTTCTGAGTAAATGTGTCAGGGAGTAATACAACAAAATGTTTCTTCAAAATTTTTCTTAAAAGGAACAATCATTGTTCATTTCATTTTTATCCTATAATAGCACAGTAGCTGATGAGGTGTGGAAGTGTGCTTTTATGGAAAAAATAACCATAACTATATATATATATATGTTAATTTAGGCATTCAGAAATTTGACAATATTTGTACTTCAAATTTATGTAGTTTCCACATCTAGCCTTATTTGAAGGCTGTGTATGTTCATAAGTTTACATTAAACCTACATTAGCTCTTCCTGACAACTGACATAAACCTGTCAGGCTTAAAAAGACTCCTATTGTCCATTTTTAGGCGAACTTGACATAAAACCTAAGTGATTTACATATGAGCGTCATGACATCATGACCCCAACTCCAAGAAGATGATTGATTATGCCAGGAAGAGCTTATACACAGTGTAGGTTTTATGTAGCCTTATGAACACAAGTCTTAGTTAAAATAACTAGACTAGATTTGTGTTAAAGACTCTTTTCCACTCATCTGAGTGGCTTCGAGGCAATGCTAGGAATTTCCTGTGTGTGATTAACAATTAAGATGCTATAAAAGTTGTTAAGGTGAGCGGTAAAATGTCCTGGAGATTATAATGCGAGTCAAGTTGACTTTTTAAAATGACTTGCATGATTAGAAAGCTTACTTCGTGTCACCACTCCCTCCAGACGGATGACATTGGGATGGTCAAACTGGGCCATGATGCTGGCTTCGCTCAGAAAATCTCGCCTCTGTTTCTCAGTGTAGCCGACCTTCAGAGTCTTCAGGGCCACAGGGACGTCCCGCTTCCCGGGCAGCCTCATACGGCCGTAACACACTTCCCCAAACTCTCCTGGAGCACAGATAGTTACACTGCTCTACTTTTATTCCAGACATTTGTAACACTATATGTGACTCAAGAAGCAAAGCAGGGTCCAAAGTTCAGGTTAATTATCAAAAGCTATATTTTATAATTTCATTAATTATGAAAATCTAATATATGTAGTTAAATAATATTGATTACATCCTTCTTTGTTAGTAAAAGTAAAAAAAAAAAAAGCTGAAAACAGTAGCAACAATAATGTATAATGGGCACCCAAGTGGCGCAACAAAAAGTGAAAATAAAAAAAAAAAAGAGAAAAAGCAAGAAAGAAATTCTAATACACAGAGGACAAAATAAAAAAAAAAAACTGGAACATTTTTAAATAATTAAAAAAAATCTATCATTTAAAGAGAGAGAGATGAAAACATAGAATTATGTTTGTTTCATTATTAATATCTTGTAATAATAACAGCTGTGAAAGCTAAAACACCAAATAAATAAATAAATAAATAAATAAATAATGTCTTATAATAAATACATTTATTTTCTTCTTTTATTTTGCCCTAAGGATATGTAAACTTTTGCATTAAATTGTATGCCATGGAAGAGGAAATCCATTTCCATATTTTTAATTTAATACTTCAGAAACTTTTCACACAGCTGAAATGTATTTGTCTCTATTTTAAATAATATATAATTAAATAAGAAATGGTAACTGAGTAAAAGTATTAGTTTTTGAGAAAGGATTTTTGAACCCGGCTGTACACCTGAACGTACTGAACCAAATCATAGAGAACACGGTTATTAGGAGTGACACGTTTTAGAAGAGTCCATATTGAGTCTCGTAATGTGTCTGATTAGCACATTAGCATTCACCTCACACTCACTCGATTGAAAAATGGTAATACAAATGTCTTAAATCTCAGTATGCACTTACTGTCACAAGGCTGCGCAATCCAAACATACCTGAACCGATAATTTTCTCAATTTTGATCCGGGAAGCTTCAATTTCTCTGGCAAACTCGTGGACAGCCTGGCATGGGTCCTCGTATGTGTGGGGATCAATATAAAATCTGGCTTCTGGAAATGATACTAGAATAAACAGAATTAGCATTTGGTCACATATTGCAGGATGAAAGTGGTTTTCAATCACAGTAATAATCACTGGAGCATCCAGGGAGCAGCCGGGGCTGGATATTGGCTTTGCAACCAAAATTTATTTATTTATTTATTTATTTATTTACCATTGCCATTCTGGTAATGCATCTTCTCCTCATCTGAATCCTGGAAAGCCTTGCTGTAGCCACAATGTCTGGAGAAAAGGTGAAGAAGAATTTTGAGAACACAGGAAAAGGGATAAATTCTTGTAATGTGACAAGACACCCTTACGTATCCTCTATCATACCCTTCTCTCTGTCGTTCTGTCCCATATTTCATGCCGTGATACGTTTATGTGGAAATGAAATATAATAAAATATCTTTATCCCCGCTTGCGCTACTTGCGCTATCTTTATCCTGCTCTTGCTCGAGGAGTAGTTCATGCCCATTCAAGTGATTCGTTTCTGTCACATTTCTGTTCTTTGAGATATGACACAAATACAAATGTGTTATTTGGCCTATAAACTGATCATTAGACGTGTACGGGAACCGATTTACTTACAGCATGCGGAATAAGCATGTCATTATTACTTTTTTTTTTTTTTTTTTTACTACTTATTATTAACATTAAGTTAGATTCATTAAATTAGTCTTATTGGGAGATTGTTGTGATGTCACATAAAGAGATAATATGTGAAAATAACAAGGTATTAACTAGAAAGTATTAATTATTAAAGTTGAAATACTGTGATATTAAGTAGAAATAACAACGTAATATGTTGAAATACTGAGATAAAATCTCTAACAGGGCATAACATCTTCAAATAAAAAGATGGTGTTATATCTCAAAATAATGAGATAATAACTCGGAATAAGAAATATCTTGAAACAATGAGAATGAGATAATAAGACGTTATTAACTAAAATTGTCATTAAGCAGAAATAATAATGTAATATCTGGAAATATTGAGATTATTAAGTAGAAATAATTACATAAGACAATTAAATAATCTAATAATCTGGCAATAACTCAAAATAACTTCAATTCAACCTTTCAAAATATCTTGAAATAATTGGTTATTGATTGTTATTATAATGACACTATCTTGAAATTATAAGATATTAACTAGAAATTATGAGATATAAAGTAAAAATAGAGATATTCATAAAAATAATATTGTAATATCTTGAAATGAAGTAGTATTAAGTTAAAAAATAATGAGATATTAAGCAAAAATGACCACATCATCTAATGAAATAATGGGATATTTTAGAATAATGACATAAAATCTTGAATTAATGAGTTATTAAGTCGGAATAATGAGATATTTTGTTTAGAATAATGTACTACTATCTTGTAATAACAAGGTATTACATTGAAATAACGGCATAATCTGATGAAATAATGAGGTATTAACTCAAAATAATGACCATATCATGAAACATTTTAAGTTTTTACGTTGAAATAATGAGATATTAACAAGATGTTAAGTTACTAAGTCAAAATAACCAGATATTAACTAGAAATAACATGTTATGTGAAATAACGAGATAGCATAATGACAACATATCTTGTTGAATTATTAAGTCAAAATAATGAAATATTTCGTTTATAATAATGTCATGCTATTTTGAAATAATGAGATATTAAGTCTAAATAACAACAGAGCACTCAATGAGTACGGATCATGCTATAAAACAAATCAACAGGTGTTCATTTCAACAATTCAGTTCAAGTGCGAGTTTAAAGGAAAAAAATTAGAAAAAAGAAAAGGCAAACAATTCAAAGTACTCCTCTTGCCGTTTTCTGCAGATGATAAGAGCCAAAAACGTGATGAGCCCCGAGATCAGCGCCATGGAGATCCAGATAATCGTCACAGTGTTGTAACGTAAGGGGGCTGGAAGATGACGGAAAAGTCGTGCAGATTCAGAAATACAGGGATACAAAAGGAAAGATAACAACTTATCAGATGTATGATAGTATATATGCAAATTATCAGCAAAATCATTTTTTCCAATCAAGTCAAACCTCAAACCGGTCCGTGATATTTAGCTGTCAAACGTCTTTATCTCACAGCGATGAAAAGATCAACCACGCCGCTCAGCTAAACCTCCCGAGAACACACATGAGCTGGTGTTTTTTTTTTTTTTTTTTTTAAGTTTTAGGGTCAGTTATATCAGATATCTCTTATGACCTACCAATAACCAAAGAGATTATAAGAGCGCACTCGGGATGCGGTGCAAGGTGACCCTGTAATAAAATCACAATCAATCCGCTCCGAACGCTTCCTCAAACCGTCCTGTCCAACATGATGACTTATTGATGTTTTCTGTGTCTCTAAATCAGTACGGCTTTAGAATCCAGATCGCCCGAATAACTGTATCTCAGTAATAAATCCAGTGATAACACTTCCTCTCAGTGCACTGGACTGGAACCGGGGGGGATTTAACTTCTCCTTAGACTTTGTGGAATTCATTTTTAATTCTGGCAAAAAATTTCAGACTCCTTCATCAGTTTTATTATTATTAAAAAAAAAAAAAAAACTCTATTGCATTCTATTCTACAGTATTGTGTTGTTGCGCAATTTCTTCTATTGTATTCTAATCGATTCTGTTGTCTTCTGATCTTTTTAACTTTATTAGGTTGTATTCTGTTGCACTGCGTACTCTCCATTTCTGTTTTATTATATTCTGATATATTCTGTTAGGCTGGATTGTATAGTCTCCTGCTGTATTTAGCCGTATTCTATTCTGTAGAATTGTACTGTATTCTCTTCTATTTTGTTGTGTCGCATTTTATTCTGAATAGAGTTTAGGTTTTTTGTTGTGTTGTATTTTACTGTATTTTGTTGCATTCAATTTTGTTGATGTCTACTGTATTTTATTCTGTTGCGTTCCATTTCGATTCTGCTGTGTTTTATTCTGTTGCATTGTATTCTACTGTATTGTGTTTAATTCTATTGAATTGTCTTCTATTGCATTCCATTCTATTCAATTTTGATGTTTTCTATTCTACTGTAATCTATTTTTTTGTATTGCAGTGCATTTTGCTCCGTTGCACTCTATTCTAATGTGTTCTATTCCTTTCAATTCTATTCGATTATTTTATATTTTATTGTAGTGTATTCTATTCTATTCTATTCTATTCTATTCTATTCTATTCTACTGTGTTGTGTTGTATTCTTTTCTATTGTATTATAATCGGTTCTGTTGTGTTCTATTCTATCTAATTCTATTAGGTTGCATTCTGTTGTATTGTATAGTATTCTACTGTATTTTGTTGTAATCTATTCTATTCATTTCTATTCTATTGCATTCTATTTGATATATTCTATTTTGTTGTATTGTGTTGCATTCTATTTAGCTGTAATGTGTTATGTATGGTACTGTATTCTACTGTACTGCAGTCTTTACTATTCTGTTGTGATGTACTGCATTCTATTCTGAATAGAGTTTAGGTTTTTTTTTTTTTTTTATCCTGCTTAGTTGTATTGTATTTTACTGTATTTTGTTGTATTCAGTTTTGTTGTTTTGTATTTTATTCAAGAAAACTGTTATTACTATTACTATTATTTACAAAAAAAAATTGTCCAGTTGTTTAAGGGGAAAAAAAACCATTGAATCAAATTTGAATGCCAACAATTCTGGACGTTACCGTAATAATATTCGTGATATATTTTTTGCTTTTTCACAAAAGTTATTTTCCTATAAAGATATGCTTGTTAACACTATGTCAGGTTCTCACCCGCTTTTCCAGTCTGGATCTCCACGGAAGGGCTGAAGCGGCCGCAGCCAGCCGAGGTCCTGGCCCTGATCTGAAAGATGTAGCTTGTGCCAGGTTTGAGCCCAGACACTTTAGCGCTTGTTGTCTTCGACTTCAGGGTGGAATAGCTCTGCTGCTCCTTGTCCTATGGGAAAATTCCAGACAGATTCTTTGAACTTTCTCAGCCCGAACAGGTGGCTTGTGGTATATGCTGTGATAATTCAGCCTTATCAAACTTACATTAGATAAGTTTTTTAAAGCATGACCCATCAAATTGGGTCATTATGCTAATGAAGATCCTAGTTGAGAGCGGTACACATTTTTGGTGTACCAAAATCTTCTCACAAGAACCTTCTTATATTATGACCTTCCACCTGATGCCACCATTTATAAATCAGGCCTTTACCTTGAAAAACACTTCAACCTCATAAGCGATTGCATGTAAATCTCATTTGCTCTCCATGTGGTGCCGACCACTGTTTGCTAATTCCCTCACACAGCTGAGATCCCTCTTGGCCCATTAGGCAGCAAAGCTCCCGGCTCGCTCGGCAATTAACGGCTCCCGAGTGCTAGGCATGGCTCATGCTGTTTGCCGTTCATTGTCACTTTTAATAATCAGACTAAATCGTGACAAACCACCACTGGTTGGTAATTTCCATTCAATTAAATGGAGCTGCCATCGAGCCATGTGATTGAATTGCATGATCTGCGCCCGACCTAGCCCGTAAACAAATGTGACCCTTCTCTAATGGTTCACTCTGGTTACTTTGCATTTTGTGAAGCATTTTTTTGAGTCACATTGTCTTGTTCACATTGTATCTGAAATAACATGAACATCCCTGCTGTCATATTTGTTTGTTGGACCTACAATATTTGATGCTCTTCATTCATGCACATATTTTTCACAATTACCCTCAAAACACTAAACACATTCCACATAAAGGTAAGTTGTCCCACCTTTTCATAATATTTAATATCATACTCCAGGATTACTCCATTGGGTTGCTCAGGTTCATGCCACATGAGGGTGATGCTATTTGTGCTAGCATTCTCTTGACGGATAGCCATCACCTGAGAGGGAGCTGGAAATGCAGAAAATAAAGTCATATTCAAATTTATTGTCTTTGGAATTGTATTACATGTCTGAAGTTATACATAGCTGGGGATAACTTTTAATAGTCAGTTCACCAAAGTAGCTTTAAGTTCTTTAAGCTTTTCAAGTGTTCTTAAAATATTCTTTGGAGAGTTAAGGGTTTTTAGCTTCCTAAAGGGTTCTACTAGGAACCCTCTCTGGTAGAGAAACACTGTTGTCAGTTTTACATTAAAGAAATTGCTGACGATTCGCTCAAGAGTGTACTTGCTAGTTCAAGCAAGTTCTTCCCAAAACCCAAAACCCTAGAGAAACCACCTTTGTCAGCTACTCAACAGGTAATAAAAGTCTCCTACCTGCCTGATTTGTCGTAATGTTGACTATGACGTAAGGCAGCGGTTCCTTGCTCAAGTGCGTCACCCCGTTTGTCACCAGGATGCGGAAGGTGTAGTTAGTGTGGGCCATGAGGTTGACCACGTTCACCCATGGCTCCGTCAGTCCTTTCTGCTGGGGGATGAACTTGATTGAGGTGACTCCTGTCCGTGACACCAATCCATTTCCACCTAAACCTCCTCCACTTCCAGTTGTTCCTCCGCCGGCACTTCCTTGGGCTCCAACAGCAGCTCCTAATATTCCATTGCCAGAGGTTCCTCCGACATTGCAGTCCTCACATCCATCCTTTACACATTTCTGGCACTGCACATCATAGATGATATCCGCACGGCCACCTGTGTCCAGAGGGGAACCCCATTCCAGGTTAACGGTAGTCCCGTTTACAGATGAAATCACATTTACAGGGGCCGAGGGAGGTCCTGTAGGGACACAAGAGCCAGTTAGCAATTAATTATGGGTTAACTGCAAGAGGATGAAGGTGACTGAAGTTATCAGACTTGCAGATCAAAGTGTAATTTAAGAATATATTTTTTTTTAAAAAAAGGCCTGGTCACTTAGCTTTCTTAAGGGTTCTAGCTATGTTATTTTTTGACTCTTCTGACGTCTTGGACATTTGGATATACCCACTTAATTCAAATAAACTTAAAAATAATCTCAACCAGGCTATATTGCAGCATACTTGTGCAAGGAGCTCCAGGAGGGTCAGCAGATGCCCGGAAATAGTTGGCGTCGCAAGGGCAAGTGAGAGCTGCTCTGGTCTCTGAGTGGCTGTGGAGAGGACATTTTCCACAAAGCTGGCTTCCAGCCAAAGGTTTATAGTATCCCACTTCACAGGCTGGAAGAACATGAAAAAGATGACAAAGGTCATGTTACATCAACTTAATTTTGTTAGAAATTTGTACAAATTCAATCAAGCAAGTGTGATATGGTTGGATTTACAGATCTAGGTCCCTGGGTCAATCCTGAGTTTGGGTTACTGTCAGTGGGAAGTATTACATTGCTCTCCCTGTGTCTCTGAGGGTTTCCTCTGGGTTCTCTGGTTTCCTCCCTACTCCCAAAAACATGTTAGCGACTTTGAATTGCCCCTTGGTGTGAATAAGCATTTGTACATGATGCCTTGCGATAGACTGCTGTCCAGTCCGCTCCAAGTGTTTCCAGGACATGCTTTGTATTCGCCACAGCCCTGACCAGGATAGAGCTTACTGAAGATGAATGAATGAAAATATAACCAATATATGTAACCCTGTTCCTCACTCTAGTGTTAAAACCTTACTCTTAAAACCTATACTTTTGGGAAAAAGGGTTCCAAAAGAGTTGTTTCGGATATTTAAGGATTCTAGAGAAGGATTCTACAATGGCCCTACTTGAAACCTTAAAAAAAACACTAGGAGTTAACCCAGAGGGTGAAACAGAAAATCTTTAGGGTGCTAGGTGGACCCATTTGAGATTCCTCATTCTTGTAACTATGGACTTTTTTATTAGTTTCATTAAATTTACTGAATAATCCATAGTAGTTCCTCAATATAATGCTTTAAGATAAGTAACTGTATACAGCTACCAAAGTGTAAGGGGTTAATCCTGAAACTTTTCATATTAAGAAGAAATTAAAAGTGTGAGACCATGTTGGTTTGCCCACAGATCATTCTGATGTTTGGCTTCAAATTGGAAATATTACTGCTGTTCGTTGACCAGGCAGTCACTAAACTGACCAAAGAATAGTTTCAGATATTTGCTGCACATAAGCATCACAGCACTGTAGTCAGCTCTGCAGTTTGGAGTGTTTAATGAGATTGTAGCTGTCGACGGACCAAGCATACTGATAAGAGGAAAAAAAGATACATGACTGAAGATACATGAATTAGCAATTTAAACAATTTCAGGGTCTTTTTTTCCCCTCTAGAACAATCCTCCCCCCAGGGAACCTGAAAGAATTCCTGATTGCGATATTTATCCCTGTCTGGTTTCTTCACTCATTTCATCCCATTAATCCTCTGCATACTATGATGTTTTTCTTTTGTTCTTTTTTTTTTTTTTCTTGAGTGGAAAAGCAGGCCACGATAAGCATCATGACTGCACGCTCATCAAGTGTGGAACCTTCTCAGGGCTTTGAAGTTCTGACAGATTACCAGCAGCTACACAATCAGCAACACATATCAAACGACACACTTGCAAACAGGAATACACTCCTAAACAACCACTGTGCAGTGGATGGAGTGTAAGATTGTCTCTTGTTGATAAATTGATCATGATACTCCTTGGTGACATTTTGGTTGTTTTTCAGGAAAAAAAATGGTATATAAGGATTTATTGTGTAATGAATATTTAGGCCACTTTAATCAAGAGGTTATACTCATTTTGTATTAGGGTTGAGTCTTTTTTTTCCGGTTGTCTCTTTTTCCCTCCATATCGGCATATTGTTTGGTTTGTCAGCACCTGTCAGTGGAATTCGCCCACTGCAGGGGGGATTTGCATCACTATGAATTTTAATGAATATTTACAGCCATCGCGTGTTGACCTTGATATTTTTACTCTTGATATAAATGAATAAATGTGATGGAAATGTGTTTTTTTTTCCACATACTTGACATCTACAGCATTAACTATGCATGGGATCTCTGAAAATCTCTGTGTAGGTTCCAAGATTCTCTAATAAAACGAAACTCCAAACTGCTCCTTGGGGATTTCTGAGCTTTAACTTTTGAAAATGCTGCCCTGTTGCTCCATGTAATAAAGTCACATGCAATACAGACCATGGCTTAGTCAAGCTTAGTCAAGGTTGTCTTTGCGAAAAAAAAAGTTCACACACTGGACCGAGGCATGGACCACATCCAATTTCAACAACTTGATTCCATCGCATGGTCTCACGCTTGCCGATTTAAAAGAATTTTGAAAAGTTAAAGTTAAGGTGAAGGACAGGGTTCAGGGTCAAAACTGGATGAAACCCAAAGAAATCTTGTTGAAATTTCCCATAAACTTTGCTTGAGTTATTTGACACACAAACTTTTCCTCTGAGAAATGTTGATGTTGATGATGTTTATTTTTGACCTAGCAAACCGAATGTAGTGTATGTTTAATAAAAACTGATCAAGGTATACTATATAATGACTTACAATTAAAGACCACTAATTATACTAATTAGCTTAGAGGTACACTTCATTTGCTTTTCCATGTAAAAAAAAAAAAAAAAGAAGAAGAAGAAGAAAAAACAAAACAAACGTACCAAAGATACACCCTTGAGGGACACCTCAGTGAAAAGAAATGGTACAACTTAGTATATTTTTTCTGAGATTGTAAAAAACGTTTGTGGCATTTGTGGAAGGAGTGCGTTATACTTTGTGTGTTAAAGTCTGGACAATCCACAGGCAAAACACAGGACCAGAAAAAAACAGAACTCCAAAAACAAGGCTCAGACTTAATGGGATAAAAAAAAGCATAATAAGACTTTGCACCAAGCGACAGAAGCAACAGGGAATCCATAATCAAACTAATGCTGCAATGCACTCTCATCGGAGCTCCGTGTTCCAGTTCTTTTGCTCGGGAAAACTATAGATACCCAGAGCAAGGTCATATTTGCATTGTTGTTCTCTGAATTTGATAAACATATAAAAATCTACAGTACTGTGCAAAAGTCTTAGGCACCCTATTTTTTTTTTTTATAAACTTTCTAACAGATTTTTATTTTACTGACTTCTTTTTTAATGACTTCTACATTATCGAGTCAGTACAAAAACATTTTAGATTCCAAACGTTAGTTTTCCAGCAGTAAATTAAATGTTGCACAAAAATGTTTGTCTGTCAGTAAAGAAAGCAGCATATTATGTAAGAGACACTTTTCAGACAAAAAAAAAAAAAAAAACAGAATGAAGGCTGCTGGGTTTTGCTACAAAAATAAGAAGCGATTCGACAGTCAAAGTCCCCAGAAGAACTGCGGCTGCTTCTGCAAGATGCTCAGTAACACTTACAGCTCATTTCCTTATAAAACTGCACACACTACACCTGAGACTACTCACTTTCTTTAGCCCAAAGGGTCATTGCACCACATATTGACTTTGTTTAATTTATTACTGTTTACTGCCCTTTATAGTAATTTTTTAAATGTAGAAACATTTAATTTCATTTTTTGAAGGCATCTTTGCTCTATAGCATTTCTTTGCATGTGCCTAAAACTTTTGCACCGTACTGTACATGAATTATTTATGCATGATTAGTGAACAGAAATGACATAAAATGGAGGCCAACTAGATTGTTCATCTTTACTCATAAAACTGATCTCTGTCTCAATGGTCTTATTTGCTTTTTTTCTTTTTAAGTACAATTAGGCTGAAATCAGCAGCATGATATTACAAATCCAAACTTTAGATTCAAAAGTTTAGATTATCCAAAGTTTAATGAAAAAAAAAAAAACATTTTCACAACACGTAAATGATACGACAGGGGCAATGAAAGGACCAAAACCAAATCCAAAGCATATGACACAAATGAAAGGCATGTGCAATTGAGAGGTGGAATTCATGACAATGTAATAATTATTAAAAAAAAAAATGAATAATTAACAATTATCTATGATGAAATTAGAATGTGTTGCTCTTTGTATATAAGACCAGAATTTCTATTTTGTCTTCCACATCAATATGCATTTACACACAACTGAAGACTCTTCAAAATCCCGACATCTCATCAGGGACCAAACAACAGCTGCTAACAAGCAGGGAGGATTCGTCTAAGTGATGAACGATTCTGTCAGAGAAATCATAGCTGGAAATGGACTACTTCATCACTGGGCCTCTGTACACATGTCCTGTAAGTGGGTATGGATTTCCCTCTGTGCACTGAAGGGGTTATGGAACACTCCGGCTTTGAATTCTCAGAAGTACATGGCTAAGTCATGTAGAAGTCTAGCTGGTACAAGTTACCCTGCTTTCTATAATGATAAGCCTCACTGGAGTCATCACAGTGACACTCTGATTAGTGTAAATAGATAAATAGGTCAATTTAATCGAATGTTCCTTACAGGTTAACATCAAGGGCTGGAAAGAACAACAGCATAAAAATCAATATAACCTTGAATGATTTGGTTTTATATGACTAAGTAAGAAATAAAACACTTGGTGAGAGTGCTGTTCACTTATGCTATAGCAGCTGTAAACAATCATTCTCCCACCAGCATTTCTTTTAAAGTTTCAGCTTTAACTCTGACACTGGAGACTCCTTCCATAAATGCTAAAGCAAGCTTCTCACAGAAAACTTCTGTGAGAGCTGTGTGTATGTGTGTGTGTGTGTGTGAGAGAGAGAGAGAGATCTATATGTGTGAACTGTGTGTGAGCTGTGTGTATGAGTGTGAACTGTGCGGGAGCTGTGTTTGTGAGCCCTGTGTGTGTGTGAGCTGTTTCTGAGCTGTGTGTGTGAGCTGTGTGTGTAAGCTGTTTGTGAGGTGTGCGTGAGCTGTGTGTGAGCTGTGTGAGCTGTGTGTGAGCTGTTTGTGATCTGTGTTTGTGATATATATGAGCTGTGTGTGAGCTGTGTGTATGAGTGTGAACTGTGTGTGAGCTGTGTGTATGAGCTCTGTGTGTGAACTGTGCGTAAGCTGTGTGTGAGCTCTGTTTGTGAGCTGTGTGTGTGAACTGTGCATAAGCTGTGTGTGAGCTGTGTGTGAGCTGTGTGTGTAAGCTGTTTGTGAGGTGTGTGTGAGCTGTGTGTGTAAGCTGTGTGTGAGCTCTGTGTGAGCTGTATGTGTAAGCTGTGTGTGAGCTCTGTGTGAGCTGTGTGTGTAAGCTGTGTGTGAGCTGTGTGTAAGCTGTTTGTGAGCTGTGTGAGAGCTCTGAGCTGTGTGTGTGAGCTGTGTGTGTGAGCTGTGTGTGAGCTGTGTGAGAGCTCTGAGCTGTGTGTGAGCTGTGTGTGAGGTGTGTGTGAGCTGTGTGTGTGAGCTGTGTGTG
>CM075022.1:18096582-18147499 GCA_037576675.1 Pangasius sanitwongsei
TGAGCTGTGTGAGAGCTCTGAGCTGTGTGTGAGCTGTGTGTGAGGTGTGTGTGAGCTGTGTGTGTGAGCTGTGTGTGAGCTGTGTGTATGAGCTGTGTATGAGCTGTGTGTGAGCTGTGTGTGAGGTGTGTGTGAGCTGTGTGTGAGCTGTGTGTGAGGTGTGTGAGCTGTGTGTGAGGTGTGTGTGAGCTGTGTGTGAGCGAACCATCACACACAGTAAACTGAGGCGTCTTTTAGCCATGACATTATTAGAGGTTAGTGACATTTGCAGGCAGCCAATCTGTCTTCAGGCTTTAGGCCACACTGCAGCGATACCGATCATGACCGGCACCATCTGGATCCTGAACCTCTCTGCTCATTACAGCAATGCTGATACTATGCAGCATCCACACACACACACACACACGGCACACACACATACGCCCCCAAAGGAACGGCGTCTCAAACTGGAGTGTGTGCAGTGAAGTGGGCTGGGGTGGAGAAAGAAATGAAAAGGAAGAAAAAAAAGATTTGTTTATAAATAATCAGATATCTGAGCTTCACAGCAGCCTCGTGAAATGCCAATCTGTTTAAAATGCGAGCTAAAATCTGAGGAAAAATAAAGTAGAATACAGCCATGACCTTTCCATAATCATTAAATAACAAGACCTTTGATTAGAAATACTAATCGGAGGCATGTAGATGCTGTGTGGACAGCAAGCTTTCTGTTGGTTATTGGGCTATTTTACTCAAGTTGGTGTTCATAGGCCTACATGACACCTGCATAAGCTCCTCATAATAATGCTTCAATGATATGTTTTCAATAACAATGTCAATTTGACATAACACTTGGGTCAAGTAACTTAATACTTTGTTCTGTCAAAGCAAAGGACAATTTGCTATAAGTGGAGGTAATAAAATGATAATAAAAAAATAATGTCATCTTATCACACTTCATGACCTTTTTATGATACGTTTCTATCTGTGTTAAGAATGAATATGAGATAGAACATTATTATACTGTACATTAAGGTCACAACTTGCTGACATGAGGTTCTTATGGCACCTTATTCCATTTGTTGAGATAAGGTTCTTATGTCATCTTATGCCATTTGTTGAGAAGTCATCTTTTGACACTTCTTGAAATACAATTCTTACATTATTTTCTGCCACTTGTTTTCAAGGTTCTTATGTTATCTTATGACACTTAAGGTTCATATGCCATTATGCCATTGAACATTATGTTCTTATGCCAATTTTTGGCATAGCATATAGTTCTTATGTCATTTTCTGCCACCTGCTACATTAAGGTTCTTAAATCATTTCTGTCACCTGTTGACATATGGTTCTTATGACATGACAGTTATTGACATTAGGTTCTTATGTCATCTTATAACATGTGTTGGCATATTGTTATTGTGTCACCTTATGCTATGTATAAAAATAATTTTATTATCTTATGTCATTTTATGGCATTCATTGACATAAGGTTCTTATGTAGTCTTATGACACTCGTTGGCCTACGGATCCTAAGTCATTGAATGAGACTTTCCAGTCTGACTTGTGTTCATGACTGATTTTGATGGTTAGTATACTTAGGCTGCTTTCACACAAGGCCTTTTTGTCTATGAGTATTTGTGCAGGTTTACATAAACCTGAAATGAATTTGAATAAATCATTTGTTTTCACCTTAAACATGAATTTTGTCACATAAAAAGCATAAATAATGTGTTGCTGACATGTAACATTGTACAGAATGTCTATCACACTGCCTCGCTTACCTACATAATAACTAAAGCTGAAAAAAATCCATTTATGTAAATGCCATTGAATGTATTATATGAGAGAAAATAACACCACTATACGTTTATTACCATCTCTACTAGCAGCAAATTGTCCTTAAAACTGTGATCTTCAACTTTGTTGGTGACAGAAGCACAAGTGAAGGAGGGGAATTGCTGATCAATTTGCGAAAGAAATGTGGTGTCTGGTTCTAACTGCTTGATAGATGGAGCTGAACCTGCCTAAATAGAGTGTGACCTTGAGGAGTTATTAACTGTAGGAAGAGAAGCTGCTCGGTCTTTTAACTGACAGTGAGCAGGGTTAGTGCACATGGGCGGTGTAGACACTATAAAAAGCCATTCCAGACTGTTATGTCAACCTTTTGATTACTGTTAGGACCTGGCAACGAGAAGAAATGACTAAAGAAATTATTAAGTTGAACAGGGCTCGTGGTTGTGGCAGCAGCATCTTTACACTACGAATGGCAAGGAAGAAACCTTCAAAGCAACAAACCTATTCATTAGTGAGGACAGATCAAAATCTGCAGCTCTTCCAGCTACAGGAAGAGCACATAAATAAATCTATTGTTAAAAAAAAAAAAAAAAAGGGGATTCTTATGTCATCTCGTGACACTTGCTGGCATAATGTTCCTGTGTCGTCTTATAACATTTCTTGACACTTTTTGATGTAAGGTTCTTATGTTATCTTCTACCACTTCTTAAAATAGGGATCTTATGTCATCTTATGGTACTTGTTAATATAAGGTTACTATGTCAATTTTAAGGCACTTGTTGACATAAGGGTCTTATGTTATCTTAGGAGATTTGTTGACAGAAGGTTCTTATGTCATTTTATGACACTTGTGGACAAGGTTCTTATGTCAGTTTATGAGTCTTTACAACATTCTTATGTCATCTTCTGACATAGGTTAACAGTAGGTTCTTATGTCATCTTCCTACACTTGTTGATATAAGGCTCTTGTCATCTTATGGCACTTGATGACATAAGGTTCTTATGTTATTTTATGACACTTGTTGATGAGGTTCTTATGTCAGTTTATAACTCTTGTTGACAACATTCTTATACCATCTTCTGACATTGTAGACATTAGGTTCTTATGTGATCTCACGACACTAGTTGACACAAGGTTCTTATGTCATATCATGACACTGTCAGAAACAAGGCTCTTATGGCATCTTGTTCACAACATTATTATGTCATCTTATGACACATCTTCACATAAGGTTCTAATGTCATTTTCTGACACTTGTTGACATAGAAGAAGAAGCTGACACTTCACATCTCCTACAAATCATGTTCATCACTAAATTTCCTCATCCTTATACACTCATGTTTGGGTAAATGTGAGTATTTCAAAAGGCCCAAAGACTTCACACAAGCTGTAAGATCTGGGATTTTTTTCAGCAGGGATGATCGTAGCCTCAGATTACTCGCACTCTCCAGTGTTTTGGCAGCAGGTCCAGCCTGATGCTAATGAAGAAGTTTAATCTACCTGAACGCTCCCCCCATGGGCGTCCCATTTTAATTATGTTATTAAATGTCTCCCGCCAGTGCTAATAGGCTGCACAGCAACACGTCACTTCTCTAAAGAGTCTTGCCGGGTGGAAAAAAGGGACTTGACTGCAGCTATTAGAGCCATCCCTGCCAATATCACTATTAGGAGAGGAAAATGCTGTGAAGTGGAGCAAATACACGATTAGATTTTGCCCCAGTGGGCCCAAAGCAACTCAGTACATTTATCTCCATTTATTGGGCACTTTTTTGGCCTAACTGCTCAAATACATGGACTAGACACGGGAGAAAATAATGACATGTAATAACATGTTTATGTATAAACAAGTTGGACTCAAATTTGTGGTGGTGAAGAACATTCAGCTGAGCTGAAGTTATAGCGAGCATTATTAAAAAATTAAATGTGACGTGATGAAGCGGAGTTACTGTTACTACACAGAAGCACGTCTCAGGGCGTGTTATTCCTCTTATACCACAGGAATTTGCCAACAATTAACTTTTTTATTTAATTATATAATACTTTTTACTCATTCAAATTTAATGTTGTGGAATGTTCACAAAGCAAATCTCTCTCTTTGAGTTATTAAAACCAAAAAAATTCAGCTTGTCACCTGGAAAGCACAAAGTCCTCTGTCCTGAAGACTTTCCCATTTTGAAAAACGTAAATTTACAGCTTTGCAACTGACTGTTAAAGTGCTGACAATGGAGTCTCCTTCCAATCAATCAATTGATCTATTGATCTATCAATCTATCATTCAGATAGATAGATAGATAGATAGACACACATTGTCTCACAGAAAACCCAATAATTACGCCCAATTTTTTAATCCACCTTAAGAATATTTTTCTTACAGTGGATTTTATCCCAAAAACATTGCAGCACAAAGATAATTGTTAAATGGTCAAGCGAGCATCACTTTGAAGACTCTCTCACTCCCATTTTTGGTCATGACTGAAATTCTCAAAAATCCAATCCTCTCTTGTTCTTTCAGTCATGACTGATATTCAATCAGCTCTCAAGCTCTCAAAAGGCTAGTTTTTGGGTCAGCAAATCTTTCATCATTTCCAGGATTCTGTCTCCTCTGTAGTTTTTAAGTCACCTAATCGTTGGTCATGACCAAAATCCATTCCTCTCCCATTCTTTCAGTTATGCCTGAGATTGGCTCCACTCTTGTTCAGAAGGTTAGTTTTTGAATCACCTAATCTTTCAGTTTTCGCTCCTCTCTCATTAAAAAAGTTATTGAGTCAAAGTGAGACCAAGAGTGGATCTTTCGGTCATGACCAAAATCCATTCTTCTCCCATTCCTTTGGTCATTACTGAGATTCTTTTCACCCTCATTTAGAATGTTAGTTTTTAAGTCAGCTAATCTTTCAGTCAGGACCAAAACCTGGTCCTCTCTCGTTCTTTTGGTCATGACTGAAATTCGCTCCTCTCTTGTTCAGCAGGTTAGTTTTTGAGTAAGTGAATCTTTTAGTCATGACTGAGATTTGAGCTTCTCTCCTCTCTCGTCCTCTCAATCAGCTGAAGTTCAATGAATCCTATTGAGTCTGTGTTGGGCTGGATCTGAAAAATATTGCTCGGTAACATGATTATACAAACATATTATAAGATAACACAAGATAGCAATAATTATTAGCACTTTTACACAAGTCAGGCTGTTTGTTTTCTGCCTTAGACAGTGGCATGACACCCGTTTGAGCAAACCGAACAAATTGTTTTACGAGTCATTTAACTGAGCAGATGACTCAACAAATGACTCAAATCACTGAAAAGACTCAAAAATGTCATGTCTAGCACAGATCAGACACTGTTTTCCTTTCGAAAATATTGTGTAATCACACATCAGATGAGACAAATGCTTTCGTGTTAATGAGTATTAAACAGCCGTTAATTGTCTGACTGAATTGCTGTCACCTATCCAGGCTTGTCTAATTGATCTGTGTCGAAAGGGAGGAAGGAATCCATCTCTCAGTGCCTGCGACAAAAAAGGGGAATGTCGGAATGAGAATTAGCAATATAATTTATCCCCCAAATTACTGAGAAAATGAGTCTTGTCCTTTCGTCTGTTTGATTTTTGTTTTATTAGCTTTGCAGTGCTGGACTTAAATTTTCAAACTTACTTACCTGTTCAATATTGAATATATTGTTATAATGGTTAGAGTTCAAAATGTATTTAAAAAGTGAAGGTGGCAAGGAATGTTAAGTCTATCTAGTGCAGCTACTAATCCTAATGCAGAAGTATTTGTACCCTGGTCATATGCATTACAAATTCAGTATTTTTTCAGTAATGCATTAAACATTTTATGCCCTGAAAAACTTTACTGCCACATACAAGTACGCCACATTAAACTTGAGAAAATATTATGATTGCGTCTGACCGCTAACATTAGACATGCTAGCTAGCAGCAGTTTGTAATAATCAATTTCTTATCTTGATAGTGAAGAGTGAACTCAGTTGGTGTGAGGAAAGTATATTAGAGTAGCTGGTTTAAGCATTTTTTTTTCCCATGAGAGTTTCAGTATCACCTTCTGTAGTAGATCCTATATGTTAATAGCTTAAATAACTTCTGATCATTAAGTGATCTTGATTTTGATTCTGATCCTGTGTACCAGGTAACATGCTACATTTTGGTAGGTTTTACATTCTATCTCTTACTTAAATAGTCATCAGGGGTCCAAGCACCACAGGTGCTGGAACACTTTTGTTTTTGATTATTCTTATTAATATTATTCTGATGGTGTTCATACACTGTTTTAACACATAACTCCTTCGCTATAAGGCTTAGAGAAAATGTTCTTGCTTCTTTCAATTCCTTGACTCAAACCAAACAAAAAGCCCCAAGAACCATTGTTTCTGCCAGAAATGCATTTTTTTTCTAAATTGCACATCCAATCAGCCAGTTTTGTTTGTACCACACCATCATAATATTCATAATGTTTTGTTTGCTGCCTCTGGTGGCACTAAAATGCCCAATCTTGTGCCAATTAAGGAAAATTGGAACATTGCTATGTTAGAATTGAAATATCTCTTGCTTTTGTTAAGAGAGAAAATTGCTCAGGGTGTCAAATGACACAATTTCGCCAAAACAATTGTAATCAGCAGTTTGTTTTATATCTATATGTACCACTGTCTACTACAACCTGCAGTAATGTTCATAAATGCCCAAAAGTGCTTGAACCCTGATGATCACAATATTCTGGAGCATATAGTTTTACATTTAATTGAGTTTTTTTTTTATTTTTTAAACAAAGCAGTATTTTTACTTCAGTAAGATTTTCGACTATTCTACCCACCTCTGATGTCCACTGACTGATAAAATTGCCTTTCTAGACCAGGTAATCACATGTTATTATTTCTGCAGTGTCTGACTTTCTGCATCATGAAAGAAATGGAAAAAAAATCCCCAGACACAAGTCATAATCTAGGTGAACAGACGACGGCTGACGTCTTCGCAGTCATTTCCCTTTAGTCCAAAACCTTTCTTCCAGCCATCACAAAAAGCCACATGGGCAAACATAAGAGTCCATCGCAATAAATTATGAAACAGTAATGAAAAAGACTCCATTTTGAATGAACAACCATGGAGGAGTTTTTTTTTTTTTTGTCTGCCTGAGCCGTTATTGTGCAGACAATTCCTCCCCATACCTGGAGAGCTGACTGTGTGTGTGTGTGTGTGTGTGTGTGTGTGTGTGATTTGACTGACAAGACGAATCTCCGTCTGGTTGAGATACAATTCATTCCTTTATCAGAAAAAGACCCCCTCCCTTCCCATTTTCACCACTGTCACCCTCCACCTTTACTGCCAGCCAACAGATTAAACCTGCGCTTCGGCACAATAGTCACACGACGGGGCTTTAATATTGTCAAGCAGAACCTTCAGCATCTCCATTTGGTCCTGATGTAATATCGTGGCTAAAAAATGTAGCACGTTATAATAAGAGTACATTAATAAACATTACTCAAATCAGTAATAGGTATTATCAAGCAAGAGAGTAATAAGTCTATTAACCATTAACTAATGAATAGTCATGATTAATTAGTTAAGGAATGAAACACCTGGGGGTGCGCTGTCATAACTAAATAATCAACAACATTAAATGTAACTATGAATGGATAAAAAGTATTAAAGGATGCCACGACATTATGTGGCAAATTAAAAAAAATATAACTGTTGGCAATTTGCTGTGGTATAATAGGAATAAAGCATTTCATGTCATGCTGTTACCGGAAAATAATCAAAAACAGGGTGGTGTGATAAAGCAGAGTTACAACCTGAATTTGATTATTTTTCTATAACAGCACATCCAAAAGTGTTTTATTGTTCTTATACCACAACAATTTGCCAATGATTACAATTTCTATTTATTAAATAATGACGTGTCAAACTTTTTATCCATTTATAATTACATTTAATGTTGCGCAACTTCTAAGAAAAACACATTAGTTCCTGTTATATTATAGCAGCTGTAAGCAGAAAAAAGAAAATGCAAAATGCAACGTCCTCCATCCCGAAGACCTCCCCATGTCGGAAAACTTACTGTTTACAGCTTTACCTCTGACCGTTACAAAGTGCTGACACTGGAGACCCCTTCCATAAATGTAACATAAATATCTCCTCACAGAAAACCTTTTTAGTTTTTTTTTTTATCTGTGTATGAAAAGACTCTGCCATTCATGTCCCTCTGAATGAGCTGTTACTATAGAAACAATAGCATATTATAATGAGTGCATTAATATAAATATATAAACCTGTGACACTACTGTCAGAGCTGCTGTTATATAAAATGAATCAACACCTTCTGACCAATCAGAATCCAGAATTCAACAGCGCTGTAGTATAATGGAATATAATGTCAATAAATGAGCAGTAAATATTTGTCATCCTTTTAATTCTAGAGCTTAGCTCCTAGTGTTAAAATTAATTAATACTTAAAAATGTCTTCATTAATATGGAAAATAATTTTGGTTATCACTATTGTAGTTTATTAAGTTTATTACATACAATACTTGTTGAGACACAAATAAGACAAATTATCTCTCAAAAAGTTTAATATGTATATATATATACACACACACACATATATATATATAAACAATATCTGTTATCAGAGCTGCGTATTCCTGTATATTTTTCCTCCTGAAGTGAATAGATTAATAATGATAATACTGCGGATACAACACTCTGCATGTTGACTGTGATATGAAATTATTGGGGATGAAAAGAAAACAATATCCTCCCGGTTCGTCCGCGTCTTCATGCATTACAATCATCATTTTATGCTACATATTTAATCCCTCTAAAGCCAGTATGTTAAAGTAATATCAACATGCAGCTGTTGTGTTTATTAATTGTATATTTATTCACTCAACACAAACTAATTTATCTGTTCATTTCATTAAATCTCTGTTTTTTTTTTGTTTTTGTTTTTTTCGCTTCACTGATGGTGAATGTTTACTGCTAACAGTTCAGCCGAAGCACAGATGGGATTTTAATTCTGAGTAATAAAGTAAACAAAGTAATATTTAAAATAATAATTACAGACAAATACCTTAATCCTGCAAGTTAATATGAGGAAAGAAAGTGGTGTCTGTGAGGTTTGCATTTTATATACAGAGTATATTTTATACATATAACATTTCATTTATTAGGTATTGATTTTTTTGCAACATAGTAATGCCATTAAAATGAAAAGTTAATCAAATTTTAAATATTGCCATTATTGCCCAATCCTGTTGTTAGAACAAGAATCTGAGGCTACAGTGAGCACAGTGCCATCAGCTTCAACGTGTGGCATATTGTGCATTATGAGATGCTTTTCTGCTCACCACGGTTGCAAAGAGTGGCTATTTGAGTTACCATAGCCTTCCTGTCAGCTCGAACCAGTCTAGCTATTCTCCTCTGATCTCTCTCATCAACGAAGCCTTTCCACCTGCAGAACCTGCAGATTTTTTCTGATTTTATGCATTGTGCAGCTGCCAAATGATTGTCTTATTATTTAACAATAAATAATAATGTGATAACTTTTGTTAATATTTATAATATTTATTATTGATTGATTAACTAATAAAAACAACAAACAAACAAATAAAACAAACAGATATTTATTTATTTATTTATTTGCTTATTTATTTATTTATTTATTTATTTATTTATAAGATTTTGTCCATAGATCTGTCTGACGTGCTGGTGTTTCTATAGATGTTTATTTCCACTATAATAAGTGTTTAAACTGCATTCAAATGATTATGCAAACACACCCCAGGTGTTCTGACCCTTTTAAAACATGCATTATGCAAAAGCTGCTCACATTAACGTGCCAAAAATCACAAACGCTGGAGTGAGTCTCAGGCAGAAATTAGTAACCTAAAGCACATCCATTTACCAATGAGCAATTTTATGCATTACATTAGAATATGAATACACACATCGAATCCAGTAAGACTGAAGTATTTTTAAAGTATTTTTAAAGGACTATTTTACTAACGGACTAATTGCAGTATACTATACTGCAGTGTGTAAAGTATCTCAGTAAATAAAGCAGTATTTTATTGTGATGTGTATGTATTTTTTTTGTGTGGCTTTCGGAGTGTTTGGCATTTCAGTGATTGATGAAATAGCACTACACACAAGAGCTGTCATAGAGGATAGAAGAGCTGTCATATAGGACAAAAAAAAAGGAATTCAAGTTGGTTGAAAGCAATATTTGGAATAAATGTATTAAATGTAATTTCTTGTGCTGAGTTAACTTTACATTAATATTAAACTTATTTTAGTGTGCACATTTTCTCAAAGATTTAAAAAAAAGAATGCACTACACAGGAAAATAATTTCTAATGTCTTTAGCAATGTGTCAAATTTAATTCTATAAATAGTGTATATTTATACACTAACAATGTTTTATACACCACTTTATAAAACTACCAAGCACCTAAAGTTAAGCCACGACGTGAATGACAACTCCAGGAGCAGGAGACAGTTCGAAGAATCCTTAAACTGACTTTGGTCTTTGTTATTAGGCTTCGTTTATATGGAGGCCCTGTGCAATTTGTTACTATAGAAATGTACTATAACATATTAGAGCAAGCACATTAATAATAAGATTAATAACAACACCTCCTGACCAATCAGAATCCAGAATTCAACAGCGGTGTAGTATAACTTCGCTCATTCGTCAGGATTCTCTGTTGTTAAATGTCTTCTTTTCAGCCAATCAACACATTTAATGACCTTAGACATCTCTTATGTTTTTAACCGAGCCCTATAAAATGTAAAACACATTAATTCGGCATTGAAGCCTTTATCGTTGAAGCCTTTATCATTCTACACAAATACATCTTACTTTAGCCCTTTTGCTATTGGTTAATGAACCCCTACCAACACCATCATGGCTCGCCAAGCTCAATCCGATTGGATAAATCTCTGTTTACAAGCTTTTATGAATAAGTCAGGCCCTCAGAGGCAGGCGAACATGTGTGGAGGAGCGTAAGTGGGTTAAATCAAGTCGCTAAGTGAAGTGGATTTGACAAGGCTCCCCAGCACCCAACGAGCATGTACTGACTCATCCGCTTTGAAATGGATATTTCCCCCCTGTTTTTTTTTTTCTCCTTCATCCAGCCTGGAAAAGCGAGGTGCCGAGACACGGAGAGGACACCGACTCCGTGCTCTGTTTTGATCAGCATTTTAAAAAGCACTCACTTTGAGCATGATGACATTGAGGCCTTGTGCGTAGGACTGGAAGGAAAATGAAATTAGCACAGAGAGCGGAAGCCTGACTCTATCACTCCGACACTTAACCTGTGACAATTCACACAAACACACACGCAATTAAAGGATAGCTAGTATTTTCCTGCAGTTTGGGAGAACAGTGTGCAATATTTATTTTAGTATTTATTTATTTTTTGTGTATTCTTTTAAAGGGTGCCAATAATTTTGTTAGTCACTGTATACAGAGTGATGTGTCTTTGTTAGTGAATCTGCTTTAAGGTAGCAGAGTTTCTTTCTTTTCCTCCTCTCTCTCTCTCTCTCTCTCTCACACACACACACACACACACACACACACACACAAAAACTCGCACACGACCCATGACATGGCAGCAGTAGTACAGCACTGCACGCATACCAGTTAAGGAGAGCTGCTTACAATAATTCTTCAACTCTAACCAATAATATTCATTATGAGCAAAACTGTCCTGTGTTTATTTTTTGTTTAAAAAAAGTGTTACCCTGTTAAACATTTGTCTTGGCATTTGAGTTTACTGTGTTACTTCACTTCCATGTTGCCATAAAGTTTGACTTTCAGTGTTCTCTGCTTTTATGTTTTTAGCACAGTATTTTTTTAAATTGTATTTAATTTCTTCTATTGATTATTAAAGTTGTAAATTAATTTTGTTGTACTAGCATCAATCCCGGTCTGGATCTGATTCTTGTCACAAGGGTGTGATAAAATATCTCATAATTGGATAATTATCTGGAGTAACAAGGTGGAAAATAGAAATACAGTATACTCAGACTATTCATATTAATTCACTGTTTAAACAGGAATATACATTTAAGGAAAAATATATATATATGCCAATAAATTAATGGATGTGTTGTTGTGTGTATAATAATTTTTATGCTGTAGCTTGGAATTAAAAAAAAAAATCAGGCCACCTACCAATGCAAGCCTCTCTGTGCTCCTCAAACCCAGCACTGCACACACACCGTCCAATAGGAACGAGCCACTCCCCCTCAGCGCTGCAGTACATCTTGGGAGTGTCCTTCTCCTCAGCATGATCCACGCACTGACCTCTGACTTCTACCAGGGACGAGGAATCTGCTCCTGTCACCACGTCCGTGAACACAGCCAGATTCCTCGCCAGGCCTGTGCATTTCTTGTAGTAAACTCGCAAAGAGACGATGGCGATGCAGGCACCGATGTCCTGAAAGGCCAAGTAGAAGCCGCGCTTGCTAAGAGGCCCCACACCACGCACTTCCGTGTTCAGCTTAAGCCTCCTCACTCCCAGGTCCACATTGGTGAAGCTCTCGTCGGCTGCAATGGTGTCGATCTTGGAGAACTGGTTCTCTCGGAGGCTGGTTCCCACGTCACGCTCCGTCTCACTGTAGTGGAGGTTGAAGGTCTCCTTGCATGTGCCTAGAACGCCCGGCATGCTGTTGCAGTCACGGAGTGTGAACTTGATCTCCACGTAGACTCGGTGAGCACCGCTGCGTTGGATCCATTTGGTACGGAGCCAGTTGTTCTGGTTGGGGCTCATGACATTGCACACTTGGTATGTATGAATGGGGCTGAAGTATTCGTCCATTTCGTTAATTGCATCCCACTGCCAAAACAGGAGGAGGATGTTAGAGCTGACTACACCACTAATGGCATACATTTTATCTACACCACAAATAGCTTTTAAGGTTTACTCTGAATTCATGGAAAACAGAGAATTCACCTTGGGTTAAACATGTAAAAGGTATTGTGCAGTTTGTATTTTACTACAATCCAAGAGCATAAAGATGGATTGGTGGATGGAGGACTGGATAGATGGATGAATGAATGAGTGAGTGGATGAATTACTGGATGAATGGGTGGATGGATGCTGTAAGAGTAAATGGATGAATGATGGATTAATACTAGGTAAATGGATGAATGGACAAATGGATGGATGGATCCAGTGATTGATTGAGCATTGGGTGGATGAATGGAAAGATGGATGATTAGATGCATAGTTAATTGGATTGGTGAATGGGTGGATGATTAGAGGGATGGATGATTAGGTTAATGGGCAGATGAAGGGATGGATTGATCAATGGATAGATGGATGGATGGAAAGATAAGATGGATGATTAAATGTTGGATGACTGGATAATTGGAGTGGGAGATGGATGATTGGAAGGTCAGACAGACATTAGTTTGCCTTTAATTGATTACTTGAAGTGGGGGCAGAGTGGCTCAACAGTTAAGGTACTAGGGTCCTGATCAGAAGGTCAGGGGTTCAAGCCCCAGCACTGCCTAGCTGCCCTCACTGCTCCAGGGGTGGTGTATCATGACTGACCCTGCTCTTGGAACCCAACTTCTTAACAAGCTGGAATATGCAAGGAAAAGAATTTCCCTGTGCTGTAATGTATATGTGACAAATCAAGGCTTCTTCTAATCCAAAGTACCACATACTTGACACTTCACCACTCAACTCTCCAATGCTAAACCAGGGCCAGAATCCAGAGAAGAATCGTCAAATCAAGAACTCGTGGATAGTTTTATGGCCTACAGGCAAGCAGCTCAGTTCTCACGGCTAGCTCATGAAATAATAACGATGGCCAGTTGAAGGCTATCTGCACTTTGAAAGACCTCAAACTGGACCATATGGGACAGAGCGTCCATCAAGCTGGCTTTCCTCTCCAGGACAGTGCCACACACCCTGCAGATTGCTCACTGGCCAGGAACAAGCTTGGAAGGGTAATTAATCGCAGAGGGGTGTGTATGAATGGGGCAAACTGACACTAAGGGAATTTGCTTCTACTTTCATGGATCAAAATGGAGAGGATATGTGTGTGTCAGGGTGAAGGTGAAGGAGAAAGACAGGTAAAAGCAGCAGTTACACTGGACACTTGCATTGCTAATTTCTAATCTGAGGTGGAATAATTATCAGGTAATTAAAGTAGGCTTAAACATGAAAAAAAATCTTCCGTATGAAGAATGATCAGGGGTAGGGGTGTACAATGACACTATCTGCATCTGTATCTCTTTAGTGCTCCAAGTATCTGCATGTGTATCTGAAGTGGGCGTGGCCTAAACCAGAAAGTTTTTTTTTTTAGTTATATGCATGAAACCTAACACTATGCTCCTGGAAACACTGGAAAACACTGGAAAAAAAAACAAATGTAGAACTGTCAGCAATGTCAGCATGATGGGTGTTCTGACAGTTCCTCAAACTCAGCTACATCACTCCAGCTCATAATTAGAGGTGTGCATGGGACTGTTTTTTTTTTTTTAATCCTGCAAATACAGTTATTTTTTAAATGCATGCTCACAATATTTTCTAACAAATTGAGTTAGGCTTAGGGTTAGAGTTTTAGGTCTATTTCCCAAAATATAATCAAGCAAGTAGCCACCTGAAGCCAGTTGAAGCCACTGTGACCTTGACCAGGCAGTTACAAAGGATGCGCAACATGTTTGTATGGTCTTTCTTTGTCCCACGAGCTTCATATCTGACTGCTCGCAATCACCTGCTTGAGCAACCTTTTTGTTGTGTCTAGTGGGATCCCAGTGCCAATACACAGCTCCTTTCTCCAAAAAAAAAACAAGTATCCAAAATGGCCAAAAGGTGTATCTTAAAACAATCGATATAAAAGTGTCAACATTTTGGCAGTAACTCTCTAACCGTATTTTATTTATTTATGTAAACCTGCATATATTTAGTTATTTATTTCATGAAATATGACTGTTTTAAGTAATTACACCTTAATGAGTCTCATTCAAATACATTCACTGGAGCAAGTCATTGGGGATGCAAACTTTTATGTTTGCTAATAAAGATAACTGCTGACAGACTCAACTGCAATAATAATTAAAAACAAGCGGGTGCAAACTTTTTTATACTTTTTTTGTACTTTTAGAATCTGGTGTTCGGATGTTTTATCATCTTTGTATATACTGTATATATATAGTCTACTCTCTTTTTTTCTCCTCTTTATTTTTTCAAGTGGAACTAAACATTACAAACATTAAAAAAAAAGCTTAAAAGGGGAATTTTTGTCAGATGGAGTCTTTCAGCATCTCAGGGAGGATTAATGTGTTAATACCACATCACAGCTGCTTTTGGAACATCAGTGGAAGTGTTCACTGATTACCGCGATGCTTTTGTCAAATTTCACACGTAATATTTTCTCAGAATAGGTTCCATTATAATTTCCTCAGTGCATTAAATCCTAAAGCGTGGGATGGCAAAAACAATTCTAAATATGAAAACTGTCATTTCAGACAACTGTATGATATTTGAGAATGTCTGTATACTGCGAGGACTCGATGAAAGGTGTCAGCTCGAGTGACACACACAGATAATATTACTTTACACTGTTTATCAACAGCCTTAATTACTGCTAAGCTTTCATGATACGATGCTTTGATAGGTTTTATAGCAGTGGTATTTGATGTTTTGGTGAAATCAGTGGAGTTATGCATACATTTTTTATCATTTCATAAAATGCCTTATATATAAACGTCATCAGCCTCTCTGTTTTCTTTCTCTTTAAGTAAATAAGACAAAAAAGACACAACTTGTTATTTTGAAACTCCTCTGTCCTGAAGCTGTCAGAAAACGTACAGTCATGGCTTTTTTTTTTAAATCTCTGACTGACACTGGAGACTCCTTCCATAAATGTTAAAGAAACATTAATGTCTACTTGTAGAAAACTTCACCGTATCAACCATTTCACATGTTTTTAATCTGTTTATATGGAGTATTGGTATCGAGGTATAAATAAAGTAAAATTTCTGCAAGAAAAAAAGTGTAAAAAAGTGTATCTTTGTGATTTGTAACAAGTCCTTTGCCTGTCTGAGCGCACTCCGTGTGCGTAGTCATGCGTATATTTGTGTATTTGTACTGTGTGTATTCCTGTGCACACAGCCACATTTGTTTTGTTAACTGAATGCATACACATGATTACTCTCAAACGCAGCGTTCCAGGTGTTGAAATGTTTCAGGGTTTATTTCACCCAGTTTGCCCTGGAGAAATGATAAAGTGCATCCTGACACGTCACCTTTGTGATAATGCCTAAAAATTACCACAGCGCTTCATTGGAATGCACAAGCTGTCTCTGTTGACCGAAGACGCCTATAAAACAAGTATAAAAGAAGTCGAAAAGTCCGGCCTTGGTTCCTTGAGATCCAATTTCAGATTAAGGAGCTGGGAAGTGAAAAATCCTTTGAATCTGTTTAAACAGCAGCACAGCAGCAGAACATAATGACTGAAGATCTTTGGGTGGCATTCGCCATGACAACACGGCAACACACTAACACACAAAATGCCTCAGCTGCCTCCTCGCACAAACCAGAAACTTTGGATTTCAACTTAAACCCCATAAACTCCAGGCTTACTGTTCATCTTCAAGATTATTATTCAGCAACAAATTTTCTTCATAACACTGGCACTGCATTTCGTCATATGTTTTAAGTATGCATACTGTACATAATTATATGGTTTCTTTGCTATTTGGTTTGGTTTCACAGTGCACAATGTTAAACTGACCAAAAGACAAAGCTGAAACATTGTCTGAGGAGTGTGTTGGGCTGAAAATTTCTTTGTAAAACTCATAAAAATTAATTCATTGGTCAGAAATATGGCCAATTAAACACACCAAAGTGCACACAGGGACCAAAGTGGTCACTTAGAGCACCATGTTTTTTAAAACAGATAGATTGATTGGTGAAAAAAATTATCTACATAACTAAGGTAACTGACATCAAAATGTCATGAAGAAGCAGCAATCATGAAGCATTCATATCTATCTGGGACGGAAAAACACAAAAAGAAAAAACAGAAGAGGAGAAACAGACCCAAAGCAAGTCAGTTTGTCTGCTTTCTTGCTTCTGCTTGTTGATGTTATTGAAATGGAAAGAGTTAGCTAGTATCTAGAGTAAGAAGTGTTAGGCCAGCGTTAGCTCAGACGATCTCTACCAATGAAGAAATGAGTTTCCTGAGTTCAAATGTTTCACCATGCTAAAGAGCCTAATGGTCTACTGGTTAAATATTTAAAAATAAATGTTTAGAAACAGCACCAGCACTTGCACCACTGTCTCCATTACTTCTACACAAGATTTCTCATTAATATGACATTGAAAGTCGCTTGAAAATGGTGAGTGAGAAACGTAGCTTGTCATTTTTAAGATCTAACAGTGAAACCTGACTGTCATCCCTTGTGTTTGAGATCGTTGATGTCCTGCATTGTGACGTCAGCATGGTACACACCGCTAACTCACTGGAATAAGAAGAAGCCTTTATTTGTCACATATACATTAGAGCACAGTGAAATTCTTTTCTTCACATATCCCAGCTTGTTAGGAAGCTGGGGTTAGAGCGCAGGGTCAGCCATGATGCAGCCCCCCTGGAGCAGAGAGGGTTAAGTGCCTTGCTCAAGACCCAGCAGTGGCAACTTGGTGATGCTGGGGTCAAACCCCCCAACCTTCTGATCAGCCACCCAGAGCCTTAACCGTTGAGCCACCACTGCCTCAACGAAAGCCCAGCACCAACCAGCCAACAAATTAGCACAAGTTGGTCTGTCAGCATTACCGCTAAATCACGTTACTCTGTAATTACATTTATTTTACAGATTTAGAGGTGGGAAAATTGTGCAACAGTACACATTACGTACATCACAAACATTACCGAATGGGTCATCTACTCTGACCGGCTAATCTACAAATAATTATCCACTTGAATCGCAGTTTAACAAGCCCTCATCAAAGATTCCTGTGCAAACAGAACGGCAGGACAGCAACTGCTTCCCGACACCACATGAGTGACATTTGCCTAATATCTCTCTTCTTCACTACATCGCTGAGGTTACTAATCACAAATATTTACTCGAGCATTGGCAGGACCAGAGTTAAGTGTGGGAGAGAAAGTGACGACCTCTGACAGCTCACTAAGATGAGGCTGTTTCAGTGAGATAAGTGCGCGGCTCGTTCCTCCAGTGCTTGCTTAGTAATTACCCAAGGAGGACGAAAGAAGCGATCGTAAGCAGCAGTTATCAAGGCTTAACAGATGTGGATATAAATCTGGATATAGTATATTTGCACGCTCAGAAATAAAGGTACCAAACTGTACTTTTCCTTGTCGCTGGCGTGGTACCAAGGGGACAGCTTTTGTGCCTTTAGTATACTGGATGTCTTTTACCTCGAAATCTTTAAACTCATTTTAAAATATAATTTTTGGGCCACTAATCTAAAAGCTAATTAAAGGTACCACATGCACTTTCCTTTGCAGAAGATACAAAACATGCAGCTTTCATGGTACCACTCCAGTGACAACAAAAATGAGCAGTTTGATTCCGTTATTTCTGAAAGCGTCCTGCGTTTTTGTCTCTTGCTAATGTTGAACAACATAATATAAAGTTTCTATTCACATACTAGAACATTCATAAGCCTTAAGGGTTCTTCGGTTTTCTCTCTGGAGGAACCCTTAAAGGTTCTCTGTAGGCAGGATGGAATGCCAGTCCATCACAGTCCACCATGCACACACACACACACACTGACACACACTTAGAGGCAATTTATCTTAGCCAATCCACCTAGCAGCGTGTTTCTGGGAAGTAGGAGGTAATTGGAGAACCCGGAGGAAACCCATGCTGACACGGGGAGAACTTGGCACAGACAGTAACCCAAGATCAAAATCCAACCAAGAACCCTTGAGCTGTGAGGCGGCAATGCTGCCTGCTGCGCCACCATACCATTCCCTGGGCTTTTTTTTTTTTTTTATTTACCCAAATATAATTAAAAAGTAATTTAAAAAAAACACACAACAAAACTTCACACTTTTTGTATTCTGATGGGTCAGAAAGTGAAGCTACAAACAACAGATTTATTATTATTAATTCTCTCATTCTAAAACATTATAATTTCTATAGTGACACCTCATTCAGAAGGTTCTGCATAATATACACCTAATAATCAATGTATTTAAAATAAAAAATGTGTAATTGTTGATATGAAGTTTCCTGTTGGGAGATGTTTATTTAACCTTTATGGAAGGAGTCTCCAGTGTCAGCGCTTTGTAATAGTCAGAAATAAGGCTGCAGTGACATAGGAAAATCTTCATGCTTCCTTTTTTATGTATTATTATGTCTTATTATGTCTTATTAAGACATTATTCAAGATGTTTGTTTTTTTTTTTTTTACAAGATGTAATTGTTTCTCCCTTATATGGGCATGCTGAATTGCATTTCCTCTTGTTGTCTCTACCCATAGCATTATCTTTTTTGTGTAGGATTAGGATTATCAGTATCTCTGTGTCCATTTGTGTAAACGTTTTGACATAAAATAGAAAAAGAATATAAAATTTATTATTATTACCCAACCTGGTTACAGAGAATCAGCTTTCGATGCACATTACATCTACACGCATTACATATGATCTGAGAGGTACAAAAGGGCATGGGAAAGTCTGACAACATGACAAAATGCCATGACAAGGGATGATGACATCCATATCATCTCACTCTTAGAACCCATTTGTCACTGCTGCACGCGCCTGTCTTATCAGCTCTATCGATTGGCGAGAAAGGAGAGGAGCCGAAAATGAACTTGTCACAGCAAAAACAGGAGGCAGATGGGAAAATAATGAAGTTGTCCACCGCGGGCTGTCAGGAGTGGCAGCTGGCAGCGAGAGGAGCTGGGTGCCGAGGGCAGTGCCGAGGCGCCGGCACTCTCTCCCTCTCCAACTGGACAGAAAAGATCCTCCTCATTGTGAGTTCATGAAGGCGCATAAATAATTCACGATGGCCAGGAGGAAAGTGAAGATCCACAACAATAGACTCGGAGACACAGGTTTTTAGATCGGTCTGTGTCCTACCATCTAGTGTTGCTGGGAATTTTGTTCACATTTATGAAATATTGGTAATACTTTACACATGGGCAGTGTTCACAGCGCTACATGGCACCTAGATAAGCCTATATAAGCGACATAAACCTACATTAGCATTTATAAAGGCTCATTTCAATATTCGTCAGTTCTCATAAAGTCAATATTGATATCAAGTTGACATAACACCTGAGGCAAGTGACAGATTTCTGTTGACACAAGGTTTTTATGACACTTCGCAGGAACAAAGTCTTATACATTCATATAGGGCTATGACGCCTATATAAGCTTATGTAAGTGACATAAACCTACATTAGCATTTATAGAGGCCAATTTCAATATGCTTTGGTCCTCATAAAGTCAGTTTTGTTATCAAGATGACATAACACCTGAGGCAAGTGACATAATTTCTGTTGACATAAGGCTGTTATTATGCTTTCCATGCTAAAATACATTGTATGTAGCCCTATGAACATTCCCCTTAAATAAAACATTTTCCTGTTAGCTTGCTAATACTTAAGGGCAATATTTATAGGGCTACATAATACCTATATAAGCCTCTTAAAACAAATGACATAAATCTACATTAAAATGGACTGTATAAAGCCTTATTGCAACTTATGCGTTAGTTCTCATCAAATCAAATTGACATAACACCTGTAGCAAGTGACATAGATTTCTGGTGACATAAGATTATTATGATGCTTTACAGATTGAATTTCATTCACATCATGTAGCCCTATGAACACTGCCCTTAAGTAATGTATTTTCATGTAATATTGGTAATACTTAAGGGCAATGTTCTGGGCTACATGACACCTATATAAGCTTCTTAAGATAAATGAAATCAACCTATGTTATCATTTATAAAGGTTTATTTCAGTATATGTCAGTTCTCATAAAGTCAATTTTGATATCAATATAAGTGACATAGAGTTCTGTTGACATAAGGTTGTTATGACACTTCCCAGGCTGAACGTTCCCTTTAAGTAAAGAATTCCCACGTAATATTGCTAATACTTTAGGGCAACACTAAATGTGTTCAATTTAACGTCTTATAAAATGTAATGACAGAGCTATAAAAGTGTACTCAGTTTCTACACACATCATCACCGTTACGTAACTCTGACATGCTATACATGCATGTAGCTACAAAGCGATGACATTTTACTATAAGTCAGCACGGGAAGTGTCATAAGGTTGTTATGTTAACAAATGTCAACAACACTCAACTTCACTCAGGTATTGATATCAAAAAAGCAGCCTTTATGACAGCTGATGTCTGTTGGGATAAGGCTTTTATAAATATTCATGTAGGTTTATGTAGGGTATATGAAGGTTTAATGTAGCCCTATGAACTCTAACTTGTGTGGAATGCGCTGTTTACTTGTCATGACTCGACAGTTACGTAGAAATGATTTTGAACTGATAGGAAACAGGAAAATAAGTCCCAACAAGAGCAACACTCATGCCTTCTTCACCGTTCACTCAATCTTCTCTGCTTCAAATCCACAGCACACTCTTCGATAAGCCCACTCTTACATGACAGGGCGTCCTGGATTTCACACTCAAGGTGCCATTTGAATCCAATTTTAATCCGTCTTCTGGAGCTTTTACTTTGATTTCTTCCCCTTTGCTTGTTGCTGTCAGGTGCCTGTTGTGTGTGTGTGTGTGTGTGTGTGTGTCTGCCATACTGCCAGAGCCAGGTTGTTTATGTGTTTCTGCCATAAATGGAATGAAATCAGATCAATGTGACGGCCCGAGGAACAGGGAGGTCCAGACGCTGTGACACTAATCTCTTTGGAGGTCTCTTATCAGCTGTTTGGGGGCGGATGACAGCGTTTGCCCTCTGACAGCCACAGCTCGTTCCTTCCTGTGCTGCTAAAACATACACTTCAGCCAAACCAGGATGTATCCAATACCTTAAAACAAGTCCAAGTGATTCAGTAAATATCGCTATGTGAAGCTGATTTCTCCAAGAAATCAAGGAAGGCTAGCAAAATGATCCCTTTCTCTCTTTTTTTTTTTTTTAAAGAAGCATTCAGCATTGAATTTCATTCACATTAGATATTTACTTACACCCTTAGGGCGCTTTCACATATGCAGTGTTGAGTCTGTTAGACTTGATCCTGGTGTGTGTGATTCGTTAGGCAGGTGAGAACACATCAGTCGAAAGTGATTCGGGTCTGAGACCACCTCAGCGAGGTGCTGTGTGTCCGGTTCCAGGTGCAGTGAGAAAGTGATTCCATCCAGAATCGACCCAAATACAGGAAGTGAACAAAACATGCCGTGTGTTTCGGGTTGCAGCGTTTATTTTGTACAAACTGCTAAACTGGAGCACAAATGGAACAGAAGGACAGATCACTGAAGTGCTGCAGAAACGGTTGAGATGCATAAAATGTTTTATACTAGTTATATATACAGTAATTATCAAATATTTTTTCAGTGTCGACTCCGTGTTCTCCAAATTTCGCTCCGATTTGGATTCAGCATCTGGACAAATAGGTGTGAAAGCGCCCTTAGGAAAAAAAAAAATTAGTTGTGAGTGTAGCAGAGAATTTCTCACATTGCCAGAATAAGTACATTTAACCCTTTCATGTATTGTTCCCACACTCACAGACCATTAATTTAAAGATATTTTTAGAAACTGATTTGACGGAAATCACCTCTGTGCCACTATGCCATTATCCTGGTTTTTATTGTGCCATTAAGTGTTGCTCCTCCCCCAATCCAACATGGCTGACGGTAACACACACAGCATCTCTCGAGCAATTCTGTCTAAACTTTCTACACAAAAGAGTCTCATTAAGTAAAAAAAAAAATACTACTTTCTAATAACTATATATTTTTTAGACTTACGATGTAAGAGAATAAATTTCTGTCATGAATCGGAGTGATTTTTTTGTGGAAAGTACAAACAAAACAAACAAAAAGGTGAAAACAAGAACCATCACCATGAACTCTGAATGCAAGGCGGGAAACCCACAGACCATAAGCGAAAACAGCATACACACGACTACACACGACTACACACGACAGCCACAAAAAACTGGAACTTACATAGTGGTGCTAACGAGGTATAATGACCAACAGGTGAGAGTGATTAGGGAAGATTGTGGCCAGATCATGTGACATGCTGGGGCTGATGGGTAGTGTAGTTCTGCGCTACCGTGACACTTTACACATTTTTTTCATTCATTTGAATTTAGATGCCATGTCTGATTGATAAAACCATCTAAAAATGCTTTCTAGAAAGGGTTAAAAAAAAAAAAGAAATTCTGCCACTGCTTTGTTGCTGTACAGGAAATAAGTTCTCCCACACGTACTATGCATTAAAATTGCAGCTAGTGTTAAATTGCAATGTGCAGCACAGATTTGCCTCAGGTGTTGTATTTCCTTCTCTGTCCTCATAAACCTCCGCTTGTGATTGATACGATCATGACACCAGTTTATCACGACACCTGCGGCACGTGCAACCCGATCAAGGGCATCTTTACTACAATACAGCCAGACATATTCAAATAAATAACTAAATCAAAAATTCTGGGTTTGTGTTGCGAAGATTTCCGCCAAGCAATCTCTTATTGCACCTCGGCTTGTCCTGCTGTCAGGACGATTGCGAGTTGCTGCACGGTCGGCTGTAAACTCACGCAGCATTCAGAGGGGAAATGTGAAGGTAATGGAAGTGTTGGATCTGTGAAAGAGACAGCTGCATGAGGAGGAAAGTGTCCATGCTGCAAATCCTTTTGTAACCCGAGCTTGCCGTAATGGAGGCTGTAAACAAGAAGGAAGGACGCTTTGGTTTATTACCGCCAGGGAAACAAGTGACACGGACAGAGCGATGGCCGAGCAGCATGTCTTTCTCTGGGCTGCTATTTCCTTCTGAGTGAAAATAAATGTGTACTATTTGCACTATCGATCTGCGAGCATGGCAGCTAACCGTACATTCACACTAGCAAGCGACAGAGTGACCTGCGGCCGTTCATTTTCTACACACACACATGACACACAGCCGCAGTTTCAGCGAGTGAATTCAGATTTTCTCAGCTCCGTGCAAATTACGTGTGACACTGTAAAGAAGTGACAAATCCAAACCATTAGCTCAAATGATTCCTCGAACCAACCCTGATCCGACATTTCTTCAGGTCCCCCCTCACGACTTTAATTCCCACCTGCAGTTGGTTCCTATCAACTGTATGATACACACAAATGGAAGAAAATATTTGGTTTTATCCTGTCATATATGACTTCTTATAAATGTGTATAAAGATATTACGAATTAAAGACATTATGAATTAAAGCTTGTTCTAGAGTCTCTCTCTGCTTCATCCATCACTTTATCTCTCTATCTTTATCTCTGTCTCTCTGTTTGTATCTGTGTCTGTCTTTCTGTCTGTTGCTGTCTGTCCATATCTGTCTACATCTCTCTGTCTCTCCTTCACGCCTTCATCACTTTATTTCTCTGTCCGTCTCTCTCTATCTTTATCCCTCTTTCTGTCTGAATTTCACTCTCTGTCTCTTTCTGTCAGTCTGTATTTATATCTGTCTGTCTCTGTCTCTCTATTTGTCTGTCTGTATCTCTGTCTGTCTTTCTCTCTCTGTCTGTATTTCTGTCTGTCTGTCTGTCTGTCTCTCTATCTCTGTCTATCTGTCTGTCTCTCATCTCTTTACTTCTGTCTGTCTCTGTCACTCGGTTTGTCTGCCTGTATCTCTGCCTGTTGTCTCTCTCTCTCTCTCTCTCTCTCTCTCTCTGTCTGTCTATCAGTTTCCTCCTGTGTGAGCTGTGAGCTGCTGAATAGCATGTCAAAGTGACAAGGGAGGCTGTGTGAGGAGGCAGTGTGCGTGTGTGTGTGTGTGTGTGTGTGTGTGAGAGAGAGAGAGAGAGAGTGTGTAAGAGAGTGGGAGGAAAAGAAAGAAACTCTGCTACACAAGCAGATTCACTAATAAAGACACGTCACGTTAAAATCAGGTTCTGTGTATGGTGAACAACAAAATTATTAGCACCCTTTAAAAGAATACACACACACACACAAATTTAAAACTAAAATAAATCTTGCACACAGTTTTTTCCCCCACAAACTATGAGCTATCATTTCATTTTCATAAGAATTGTTTTAAATAATGGTATTTTCTTTAAAAAAAAATGAGCACTGGTTAAAAGTTACTTTAACACTGTATGTGCAAAATAAGATGTTGCTTTGTAATCCTTAAAAAAAAAAAACAATAAAAATTAAATAACTATAAAATGAAAAGAAATTATTGTCATTGTTGGTCTTTGACTAAATATTAGGTACATCATAATATCTGTATGCTAATTATAAGGGTGCCAATAATTTTTTAATAAAAAAAATATTTATTATCTATTTATATCATTAATTAATGGTATAAATAATAATAATAATAATAATAATAATAATAATAATAATAATAATAATAATAATAATAATAATATATTTTAAAAATAGAACTATACAAAATCTCCATAGGTTTAAAGTTAATATATCACTTTTGTGTTTATTTATTTATCGATTTATATATTTATAGTTTTAATAAAGGGTGCCAATATTTCTGCAGTTGACCATAGTCAACTGTAGTTTAATTTTTGTCATAATATTTGTCTGAAAAGCCAAACACGATAAACCCACCACTTCATTACAGAAAAAAAAAAACCTTTATAAACACTTATAAAGTTCAAAACTTGTAAGTGAAAGTGGTTGTCTTACCCCGTGTGATGGATACGTCATCCAGCCCCAGTCTCCTGAAACTGTGGAGGTGTCGAGGAGATTTACTGCAAGAGACAGAAGCACATATTAAAATACTGAAATAAATCAGGGACGGGTTCATGCACCAACTCTAAATCCATCATCGGAATTGAATCTGCAGTGTATTTATATTACAGTACGTTCTACAGCAGCGATAAATCTATCACATTGTTAATGCATTCGGGGAACTGTACTTCAAGACACTCTGTTCACTCAGGACACTGATACTGACAGCAATTGATTTAATACTCAATAATTATTAATTACCGAATCGCACACTTTCTCTCTGAGGTGATGCTGGACGACAATCTGATTAATTGCCACGCGATCCATCTGAAGTGTTTTGCGGTTGAATCGATATGCCAACCGAGCCCCGATTCTCGCCTTGAGCCACACGCCTGGCATGATGAAACATTTTCGACCACCACTTCGACATTTCCACTGGGTCTTTCCCCTCTAATTTATTGATAACCAGACTCCTTGTCCTGCTTTGGGTAAGCTCCAAGGTCACTCTGGGATAAGGAGCGGCCCTGGAGCGTTAAACGCTTTCCCCACATTGTTTATTTATTATTCGATAGTGGTCCTGATGGCTGTGTGAGGTTAAATGCTGTTAAAGAGCAACTCAGGTGTGCTTTTTTTTCATGACCACGTGTTCAAACACCAAACACATAATCCCAGGGGAGGAAAGGAGTCCTGTGTCACCGACAGAAAGACGCTCCATGTTAGCGATTTGCAGAATTCCTTTAACTCCCTTCTGACCATTCTGATTTGTCCGAAGGTGTTGATTAATTTCTATAATGGCCGCTCTAACAGTAATGCAGCTGTAACACAAATGTATATAAATGTGCTTCTTTTAATACATAATCATTTCTATAGTAACATACAGCAGGGACTTGTAGGGTGGACAGTCTATATAATCTAAAGCTTATAAAAACTGGATTAAAAAAAAACGTTGCTGTTTAAGAAAGAAAAGTTTTCCTTGATGGGGTTTCAGTAGCTTGTTGGGGCTGTTAATTCCTACATGTTTCTAGCTACCTAGCAAACATGCCGCTTACACATCCTCCTGAGCGTTGTCTATAGAATATAACAGCACTCAGATGTGTATTTAACAAAACACAACACTCACAACATTACATCTTAAGGTTTCACACTGTAAAACATTAAAAGCTATGGCTAGCTAGTTTAAGTCCTTGGCTAGCTAATGGCTTAGCTGTACGTTTCCGCAGGTTGGATGTCGGTGAAATGCCGATACCCACACAGGGTTTGGCTCGCATCACTTGCCTATCTTTATCACACTGTTTCCTTTGAAACAACTAAAACAGAAGATAGCTGATAAATTGGGCCAGGTATGCTCACCTGTCTCCACTGTCTCAGACATTGCTGCGTCTCTCTAAGCATTTGGTAGGAAGCTGCTTTATTTTGAGTAGGTTTCTTTCTTTTCACATCATGGCTTTTAATTGGCTGACAGTCTTCCAGGATGTACATATATTTCATTTTTCATATTTTTTTATTCTTTTCATATTTCATTATTCTTATTATGAATACTATTACTACTCTTACTATTCATATTTCTTATTCTTATCTTATTTCTTATTATTTCTTATTCATTTCTGATTTTTAAATTTTAATTTAGAATTTAATGCTCAGTCTAAAGAGGAGTAGGTACTGTATATAATTGTGTATGTGACAAATAAAATCTTGAATCTTGAATCTTGAATCTTGACTCTTAAATGCATTATGTTTCCACTCTGTAATGGTGGAACATTTATTTTTAAAAGACTCAATTAAAAGTACTATGACTTTTTAATATATATATATAAAGTACCGTTACAGTTAACTATGCACTCGATTAGAGTAACGAGAATACACCCCGCCCTACACATCACTCATTACCGAGGCATTACGATTGGGAAAACTGAATAACAGCTAATAATCACTAATAAGAGAACTTTTGTTTAAAGAGAGACATGATCACAAGACAGCTTAAGATGATATTTATGTTACAATTTTAATTTATTTTCTTGGAGCTGCTCTTTAATGGAAAAACAGCATCACTGCTTCCGCAGCATCTTCTCCTGAGTTATAAATGATGAAGACATAAACCTGTCCCATGTCTACCTGGTCCTTAGGAGCTCCCAAATTTTTAAGCACCTTGCAAACAGCGCACACCTGCAAGGTGAACGAGAGTGCACTGATACTACTGTCCAGTGTAATAATGCTCAGGCATTTTTAAACAATATTTAACTGATAAATGCTGAGCAGATGCCGTTTTAAAAATCACCTGCTCTCACAGAGCTGCTCTCAGTATCTGTGTCCTCATTAACAGGTGGTCTGTAGGTGTAAGTTTGTTTTTTTTTAAATGGCAGCCCAGGGCTTAATTTTTCCCATGACTCAGAAAGGAAGCCTAAATGAGGTGCTTTAGGTCTGACTTTCTCCCTCTGTCTCATCCTCTCTCAGGGAGCATGTGTCGTAATCTCGGTTATTAGTGTGCGCGCTGATGAAACTCCTAATTTGTGAAATCTGTTGCTGATGAGGGTCAGAAAGCAGGAACAGGTGGCCTCTCTATATCTCTCTATTGCTTCTCTATGTCTTTCTCTCTCCCTTGACACGCCGTTCCACTGTTTGCTCGCTAGTTGCCACTTCCTGCCGTCTTGGACTGATGAAGCTGTGGCCTTTCAGTAGCTCCAAGGTCAGACATGCATGTCACAATTACACGTCTCAGAAATCCCCCTGCTGACAGCCGGGTGTGTGATAAATCACTAAATGACGTCTGGAAACAAACAAAAAGAGATCCTGCACTGCACAGCGCCTTGGGGGGAAACTTTTCTCCTCTTTCTTTATGGTCTTTCTTTCATTAGTTCTCTTTTTTCACTTCCTGAAAGATTTACTTCATATATTTCAAGTGAAAAAAACAAAACAAAACAAAACACAAAATGTACTAATATGGCTTCCAGCTGAATTTCTTTGTTGAGAAAAAGATGAATTTTAATGCTTTTAATGAATAAAAGCAAGTACAATGTGTCACTGTTTATAAATAAAAATTTGTAATCGTTGGCAAATTATAAAAGGAATAAAACCTTTTGTTAAATTCTCAAATCTGATTGGTCTGAAGGCGTTGATTAATTTTCTAGAACAGCAGCTCTGACAGTAGTGTAGCTGTAAGTCACAGGTTTATATTATGCACTCGTTCTAATAGTAACCACATAAATGGGTTAAAAAATGGTGAAAAGTTTTGTTAGAAGATGTTCATTAAACATTTAGAGTCTCCAGTGTCAGCACTTTGGAACAGTCAGTTTTTCGACATCTTCAGGACGGACGAGTTTACGCTTTACAGTTTCTCTTTAATATGACAAGTTGCGTTTCTTGCCTTATTAACTTTAAGAGAGAGAAAAAAAGAGAGGCTGGTCAGAGAAGGACTGTTAAAAAGTGATAACATGAACGAGCTAGTTATTGTGAATATAAATGAATTAAAAGTACAGTGTGCTGTTTATTAATAAATACAAATTGCATGTGATGTTGCATGTATATACTGTACCGATATCTCAAATGTGCTCTATCTTTGTGGTTTAGAAGAAGAAAACTAAGCCAACTCAGAAGCAAAAAGCCATGCTACCTGGAACATCCATCTTTGTCCACATTAAAATACATTTGTTTGGAATAAACACAGCATTACCCTACATGCCTTTACACCATCAGGTTGAAGTCAGAGTGAAAGGGTAAACTTATTTTTCAATTCCATTAGGGTCCAAACAACCACACTTAAAAAGCCTATTAAATGTAATCCTTTAGTCTCCCGTCCTGGTTAACTTTCAAATCACTCCAGGCCTCCGCATCTTCTAAAGCAATTTAAAGTGAATTAACAGCGTTCTGACAGAGTCAATCTGAGTATTGACAGACTTCTTTAAAGGATTCTTGATGGACTGCCTTTTCTCTTCCTTTCTACCCTGTGCTGTCCTGCAAAAACAGCTACATCCACTTTAACCATTTAGCTCTGACTTGAGGTCAGGCCTCTAAAACGAGCGCCACTGCTTCCAGTATCTGAGAAAGCATAACGCTGTGGACATGGACACCTCATGATTTAACGATGCTGTATCAAAACACAACCAGATGCAAATAGAAGTGCAGTAAAAATCTCAAATAATGCTCAGATTAGACAAAATGGTTGCATTTTATAAATGATGATACACTATAAGGCCAAGAGTATGGGAACTCCTGACCATCACACCCATATGTGGTTCTTCTCCAAACGGTTGCACAAAATTTGAAGCACACGATTGCATAGAACGTCTCTGTGTGCTGTAGCTTTACAGTTTCCCTTCACTGGAACTAAGAGGTCCAAACCTGTTCCAGCATGACGATGCCGCTGTGCACAAAGCGAGCTCCATGAAGACATGGTGTGTGAAGGTTGGAGTGGAAGAACTCGAGTGTCCTGCACAGAGCCCTGACCTCAACCACCACTGAACACCTTTGGGATGAACTGGAACACCGACTGCACCCCAGACCTCCTCGACATCCCAACATCAGCGCGTGACCTCTTACATCAGGCACTTGTAAAAGGTTTATTCACATAAAAATGTGAATACATGTATTTATGAATAAAGAGTAATGCATAGTGAATAAACCTTTTACAAGCATCTGGTTTGAGCCTTATTAAACAAATAACAAACTTGTTCCTTAAAATAAAGTGTTACCAAAATTTCCAACGAGGAAACAAAATAAAAGACCTCTCTACCTTTCCTTGCTGATAGGGTGCTTTCCTTTAGGATGTATGTTTTACCTGAGAAGGTGCTTTAAGTGTACACTTAAAGTGTTACACAAAAAGGTACAACAGCAGTTCTTAAAATGCAATAATGTGTTTTTATTGGTGCGCTATATTCCAGTTTGCAGGTCAAAGATGTACACTGAAGCTACAAGAGAAGTATCTTTGATAGTACAAAGCTGGAGACAGGCAAAGCTACACTTTAGTACCTTTTTTTCTGAAAGTGTGTTTGTCGAGAATGGGTGAGATTAGGAGTCGTTGACTGGCGGACCGAGAGCAAAGTATTTCAGCCGATCAAACCAAACACTTGAAAAATACTGCAGCAGAAGCAATCAACGTGCATGAAACAACTGGCCCTAGTTCAGCGACTCCAGTTTTCTGAACATGAACCATCGTGACTTCTGTAGCAGATCCTCTGTAAACTGTTTAGCTGAAGGCAGATCTTTGAGAAAGGAAAGAATTTTCACAAACTTGAATCCATTCTTCATTTTACTCCTCCTCTCTGATCCAATTAGTGAAGCAAAGACATGGCTCATTCTTAGAAATAAAAATAGTCAGCGACAGAAGGTTGAAAGCTGACTGTACAAACAGGAACTAGTTTATTCTCCGCTTCAGGTTCAAAATGAATGTCTCATCTGTTCCGAGTGACTCAGACCTGCTAAAGCAAATTTTCCTATTTATAATGCTAACGCTTAAGCATTAAAAGCTAACTTGTCATCCTTAAGCCATGTGAGGTGCTTTGTAAGGAAGGAATTTTTTGTAGCTGGACCTTCACATGTTTTAGTTCCCAGGTCTAGGGCTGTGTCTAGAGCTCTTACCTGACCAGAGCTACAGAATTAAACAAGACGTCTCAGTTTGCTGAGTGGATAATCTCATCTCGGATCTGTGAAGGTGATGCTACGGCTCATCTCGACCCTCGATCCATCTCGACTGGCAGGGTCACTTTCGGGCCAGAGGTTTATCCTAAAAGTGCATTCTCTTCTTCCTGCTTCAGTACATTTTAGCAATACAGATTTATTCCGTTCGGGCTTTAGGAGGTTCCTGAAACCTTCCAGTGACTCACCCGTGTCATCCGGGATTCCTCCTACCGCTACACTGCCACCTAACACACCTAAAAAAATGACAACATCTTTCATCATACTCTAGAAACTGTTATGACAACTTATAACATCTGCCCTTACATGGTTACAGTGTGGTGATATCAGGTCAATGACAAGGCTTAAAATAAAGTATTACCTAAATCATTTTCTAATAATTCATATTTTGAACTCTGACATTTTCTACTTTAATATGAAGATAAGGTTTTTATGAATCATTTATAACAACTGGAGTATGTCATTAAGGGTATGTTTATGTTTAACAGGGATGGGAAGAGTACAGAGAATGTGTACTGAAAAGTATAGGTCCTGTGTCTATACCTTAATCAATTAAAAGATTTGGGGGCAAAATCTGCTTGTGTCAAAAATCTATATTTAAACATATTCAGGTATTCAAGAATAAAAAGGAGATCATTATAACTCATGAAAAGAGCTCGATGCATGATCCTGCATGATTAGCTAGTTTGCTAAGCAATCAGTCGTAAGGAAAATATTCTGCTAACTCAAACCTTGGCTAACTTGGTAGCTAATGTTTAATAACACTGTTGGAGTGAATACTAAGGCACATTAGCAACGAAAAAAACCCCAAAAACAAACCCTAACTAGCTAGCTAATTTCAGAAGCTAATTTCCAAAACTGAACTAGCTTGTTAGTTTAATTAGCTTTAATTAGCTCGACTAGTTAATTTTCCAAACTTAAACTTACATTAACGTACAAACATTAGCTTTGATGGTGAACTTCAAAGGGTGATATTTAATTTTTATGCCGGAGGCAAATGAAACATCTCATCTCATATGAATTGGTAACTCTTACTTAAAAAAAAAAAAATAGGAAAAATGAAAAAAGAGAACTTTGAAGAAAATGTAAAAAGTACATTTTTTTCTCTTGGAAATGCACTCGTGTAAGAGAATTTCAATCATTCATGAGTAAAGTACTCATCTTCTAAAATACTGTTTAAGTACAGTAACGATAAAATACAATTACTCGGGTATTTTCTAACCCTGATGCTTTTTACTCACATTTCTATTCAATCCTGCATGAAAAATAATGGTTTGTCACTCAACCATCTTTCTGAATGTACATCAGTGAGCATTACATTTCCTCTATAATCTCCTTACAGCACCTCAATAACAGTTCAGGTCACTTTTCAGCTTAGTACTTTACTCTGTTTATGTTGGAATTAATCTTCTTAACTTCTTCGCTAATAAAGGTTTTTGTTTCACCTCACTAAATTCATAACTAATTCCCTTTTTTTTTGGTCAATTTGCCTCCAGATTTTGTCCTTTTCAGATCCTGTTACTCTATATTTAAATTTTTGTATTGATGTAGAGATGAGGCAAAAAAAACCCTTGCACTTCTGCCCCCGAGAAATTCTTTTCCTTTCACCCTTTTTGTCCTCATTTCACATTTTCAGCTCGCTGTGAGCTTTACCTTTTATGGAGTTTCGTGGACGTCACTAAATGTAAATGAGCTGTGGTGTGTGTGCGCTTTGCACTGTATGGCTGGTATTCATCAGCATACACGCATAAGTATAAAGAAAATGGGGCAAAATGTTTGTAACAATTTGGCAGCAATTTTTTGGTTTGTTTGGTCAAAAACATTTCACACAACTTTAATAAAAGATTTTTTTTAATGTGTGCAATATTTAACAGTTTCAATCAAGTAAATTTTAAATTGAAATTAAATTACCTGATGTTAAGTTTACTTAAAAAAACAAATGCAAATTGTTGCAAATTAATTTTTTTTTCAGTGTACGTTTATTGTGCAAATCATAAATAAACCTGGCTTGACATATTTCTTATAACAAGATCATAATTTTATAATACGGCTGTAGTCAAGAGTGTCATTGTCAAGTTCAAGAACACGGCTAGCTGAGGTCAAGTCAAGGCCCAAGACTCATAAATGAGTCAAGACCGAGACCAAAAAAAACATCAAATCCTTTTCGAGGCCAAGACTTTAACTTCAACTAGGCGGCTTCAGTTGCGCATTGTACCAATGATTAGCGTTATTATAAGCATTATTAGTGGTTATAACACTTACCACTGGCAATTCTGAAGAAGTCAGTTTTATGAAAGGTTTTAATCTCCGACTGGCATTTATTACAACCACCAACGTGTTTCAGCAGACTTTTAGTTTATGATGTTCCTTCAGCAGAACAAGGGAGAGACGATGATGACTTGATGGCATAGTATATGTGTGTGTATGTGTGTGTGTGTGTGTGTCTGTGTGTGTGTCATCAGTATGGTGTTTGCTATTTATGTTCCGATGAGCCTTTGCCTGAGTGCACATGCGTATGCGTCTCAAAGCCACACGCTGCCTGTGTTCTGACACCGTGACACCGTGTACTGCAATATGTTATTACTAGCCTTAGAGAAGAAAAAAAAAACAAGGTGAGAGATAAAAAAAAAATGAAATCAAAGGATAAACAAGATGAGAGGTGATGGGAAAAAAATCCCACTGATGTCTGGCATTACTCTTCAATTCAGAAAAGCTTTACTCCTGATGCACTGTTTGATTTTCGGTTGATTTCAAATGGCCTTTTTATGTGTCTTGTCCTTAAGCAAACACGTCTTTCTTTTTCTCTGAATATACTCACTTCTTTTTCGCTGCCCATCTCCCGATAAACAAGTGGAGGATTTTCTCCTCTGGATCAGGCCAAAGCGCTTAGTGTCTGCCGTGTGCTGATGCAACTGCGTGAAACAGATATTATGAACTTTTCCCCTCTCAATTTTTTTCCTTTATTTTCGCTCTCTTCATAATAATCATTATTAATTTCGCCCTCAGCGCTATGGCACCTTGGAGGTTTGGTGTGATAAATACTTTAGTCACCTTTCACAGTAATGAGTTTGAGTGTAATGACACATGAATAAGCGTCGGTGCTACTTTTCGTTTTTCTTTTTTTTTTCTTTTTTGCTTTTCTTTTCTTAATTACATCAAGGGCGTGATTTATGTGCAAATCATGAAGTCTAAGAAATGCATTATTTCTGTTTGGAAACAGCGAAGCAGATCCATCACCGTGCATCCAAATGAGCTTGTGGATCGCTGTCTTAAGGAAATAGAACGTAATTACACTGCTGGAAAAATAAACACCAGTCACACCAACAAAGCTGACGTTAAGTGCTAATAACTATTCGTATGACCTTCTTTATCTGATCTCACTTTATATTAAAATACAGATTAGCACTGACAATACTGTAATCAGTTAAGGCTTTGAGTGTGTTATATGCTTATGAATGTGTTATAAAGTCACTATGTACAGTAGATGTCCATGAAATAAAGTGTTTTCAGGTTTTTTTTCACTTAATAGTTGTAACTTTTTATTACCACATTCACTACAAAAGAAAAAATCTCTAGTTTCTACTGACTTATTTTTTTCAAACATGGCTACATTTCTCTATAATCATATATTCATAAAGTCATAAGGTGACTTTTTAAGCATCAGACAGCTTCAAGGCTCTAAATTCCTAATAAATCTAAACTTTAACAGCTGTGGCAGTGAGGACGAGACCTAATACCACAATATCACTGTAATCTGTCTGCTTCTGTGTGCACTTTGTTATTATTAAGGCAGTTTGTATTGGGACAGCTAGCTATTTGCATTTAATAAGTTACTATTATGCTAGCTAATATTTGAGAGATTAGGAATAAAGCCGTTAGTTCGACTTAGCTAATGCTTACCCACAATCCTTGGTTCCTTGGTGAATGGAGAGCATCAGTAACTAAAATCAGTGTCTTAATCATTTGTCTTTTTTTTTACTTTTATACTTTAAGCAAATTTAAGAGTTTTCTACTTCACCTCGTGTGAAGAATTTGAAGCCGTACTTCAACCTTTACCAGAGGATTTATTTAGATGAGTACTTACACTTCTACTTAAATCAAAATTTTAGGTAATTTTACCACCTGTGATCCATAAGTAAGCTAAGTTTCATATTTCTTTTTTATGAAACCTAAAGTACTTATCTCCAGCTACGCTGAACACTCCATCATTCAGCGCTGCGAGCTGACGTGAAGTTAGTCAGCGTGGACACTGCAGTGGCCCCGTGGCTTCGGGCGTTTATTGTAACAACACTGACGCCGCCATATAGTTCAACACCAGCAGCCTTTTTACGCCTGCTGTGGGCGTAGACTCCATTAGAGCCTGTGCTGGAAAGTCTTTTATCTTTCTCTCTCTCTCTGTCTGCCTCTCGCTGTTCTCTCAATTGCTGTTGCTTTGTTTTTGTTTTGCTGGCAGAGCCATGAAGAATCTCTCACTCTTTCTGTCATGCCTCAGTCCCCTTCTTTGGATTTCCACTCCGAGAAGACAAAAGCGGAGGGAGAAACAACTCACAGCTAGCGCGGTTCACAACACACTCTGCTGCATGCTGGGATACATGAACAGCAAAATGAAAAGCAACATTTTCACAATCTTTAACTGTCCAGTTTGGGCGAGTCTGTGCTCACTGTAGCCTCAGATTCCTGTTCTTGGCTGACAGGAGTGGAAGCCGACGTGGTTCTGCTGTTGTAACCTGTCCACCTCAAGTTTTGAGATAGTCTTCTGCTCACCACGTTTGCACTAAGTCGAGCTACTGTCAGCTCGAACCAGTCTAGCCGCTCACTTCTCTCATCAACAAGGCACTCAAGAACTGACGCTCACTGGAGGTTTTTTGTTTTTTTTAACACTTTAATTTAACCTGTATGGAAGGAGTCTCCAGTGTCAATGCTTTGTGAAAGTCAGTAAGTTTTCCGAGGCAGGAATCTTCACGACAGAGGAGTTTAGGTTTTGCAGTTTTTTTTAGTAACATGACAAGCTGCGTTTTTTTGTCTTATTAACTTCCAGAGAAAGAAAAAAATAAGAGGCTGGTGATGAAAGGAATATTTGTAGCTGGAATACTGTAATTAATAAATACAAAAAATGTATGTGTTGGTATAGAGGAATAAAACACTTTGGGACATGACGTTATAGGAAAATAATCAACTTTGGGGTGGTAACAGCAACTCCGCTTCATCACACCACTCCGTCATTGATTAATTTTCTTTAACAGCATGACGCAAAGTGTTTTATTTCGAAGATTACCTAATTTAGTAGTATGCTGCCAAGGAAATAGTGTGTTCTCTCCACATATTATCATATTTCCACACATTTTATCTATTGATTGGATGTAGTTTTGCCATCCAAACATTTCACTGAATCCATTAAACCCACAGAAAACTGCAGGAGATGTCCATAGTGATCACACAGTGTAGGTTCACGGCAGTGTAGGTTCACGGTTAGGTCCAGTAATAACTAATAAGTCAACTTTTTATGAAGCTATCAGCATCACTGAGCTTGTTTGCTAATCCAGCTGAGCCGTGGCAGAAGGGAACCCCAGGAGAGATGCCGTCTCCTCGGGCTTACCCCCTCTGGCCTCGTCCTGTCTCCACACAGAGGCTGCGAGCTGCCTGAATCGATTTTAAACCCAGCCAGAGTCACGCTAACAAGAGGCTTCACTTAGCAAAACTCGGCACAGGCGGCCAGGAAAGCAGACAACTGTCTAGCGAGAGGGAAATGTGCTGCACTCAGACAGATGGGATGACAGATCCGGGATGAGTAACGTCTTACTGAGGGTTAACTGACTAGAAACAAACCGCTGAACTAGTCTCCTGGTAGCCAGTTAATTCCAATTCTTCTGAATTGGTATTACAAATGGTCATGGCTTTTAGAAGTGTGAAATTCTTGGGAAAATGTTCTACATCTGTAATGAATTATGAACATGTTATAATGCACTGATTGGACTATATACACTTATTAGTGATAATACATGACCCATTATAGCAATCTCTATTATGCATTATGAATGGGGAATTGTGTTACGGTTGTCTGTTGCTTGAGATAAAAGAAAAATAAGTATTTACAGCTTTACAGATTTAAATGATCAGGCTTTATGAGCTTTCATTCTTACTTTATTATTGATTGATTGATTGATTGATTGATTGATTGATTAAAATGACTATAAAATAAAGATTATTATTTATGCTAATAATAAATTATAATTATAAATCATTTATGCTCTAACTCTATATACTGTGACTCCCTTATCATTTTAAACTTTATAAAATTGTGGAAGTGCTGTTCATTTAATAAACATTTTAGTCTCACTTTACTTAAAACTCTCTACTATAACCTATTATAATCTATTATAACCTAATATTACCATATATATGTTAATAATCTATACTCAAATAACACAAATAACAATCAGTTACTTGTTAAAAACATCAGGGGAGATCTCATTGTGGCTGTGAATAAAAAAATAAGTCACTATGATATATAGTGAAGTGTTAAGAACACTAGTTATAATGCATTATAAACACTGCTATAGGTAAGTAATCATAATGTTATTGTAATTATATATGAGTAATTCTAACAATGTTGTAATTACTTATACTTATTCATTCTTTATTAATGCATTATGACTTGGTATAACATGTGATAAACATATTCATAGGTCAATCATAGGAAGTATCACCTATATTTTGCAGAATTTGGAAAGTTTCTAGGGAAAAATATAGATTTTTTACTTTTTTTTTTATTATTGTAATTATATTATAATTATATATAGAATAATTATTTAATTTTAAGATTATGGAAACACTTTCTACAAAGGTCATATTTAAGATGAACATTGAACATATTAATGTCATGTTATAATGCATTCATTAGGCATTACACCTACTGTTATTGAAATATGCATTACACTTTATAGCCGTCGTGATTAATGCATAATGAATCATAACACATTATAACACCAATTCCAAAGAAACCATGCACCTTTAAATAGTGCATCGTGAGACCTGGCTTGATTATTTATTTATTTGTTTATTTTTATTTATTTGTTTATTTGAATGAATGTATGAATGTGTATAATACCTTATGAATGCATTATAAAATGTTATAGGTCATATTATGCATATTATACATATGGCCTTCATAGAAAGTGTTACAAATTTATTATACTACAAACATGTTTTTTTTTAACTAATTTATTCTCCCAGTGTTTTAAAGGGAGTGAATTGTGTGTCACAAACATCTGTTCAACACAACAGAGTGCGTTTATTTCTAAATATAGTGTTTTGATTGATGTTGGTTGTTAAATATGGCTAGAATTTTGACTACATATACTTTCTGTCTTTTTCCCTTTTCTTCCCCGCACTGTCAGTATAGATCAGTAAACAGACACTATGTTCCACTTGCTCTTTTTTTTTCTTTTCTTTTTTTTTCCTCCCATGAACCCTTGAGGACTTGAGGCTTGCTCACTCATGACCTTGTGAGGCCTCCACTCTGTCAAAGTCACCAATATGCGGAGGAGAAGGAGGACCATGGGGTTTTCGGGGGCCGTTTGGGACGGGGCTGGAGTCAGCGCCTTTCCGGTTATAACGCTGAATAACACTTGTAACCATAGTTACAACCTCAAAGACACATTTACACGTCGTCTGGTTTGGACAGCTGTCCTTGAGCGGCTGATGTTGTCCACAACCTTCTTGGATTCCTTGTTTACTGAGGTTGATGGAATGTTAAGAAAAAGTCACAAAGTTAAAAATGGCAACTATAAAACAAACATGATGCTGCAGTATAATTGTGAAAAGTTCTGATTAATTAGGGAGGGTTACCTTATAAACTTTCTATGAAGGCCATATGTATGAATACCCATAAATAGATAACTTATTCATAACATGTTAGGATGCATTAATAAGGCACTATATTCATTGTTCTAATTATTTGTGAAAAGCCATTATAGTTTATAGCCATATTTGTAATGAATCTATTCATTATTAACAGAATGCATTATAAGCAGTGTTTATAACACTTACAATCACAGATAGTTCAGCCTCAAATTGCTTAGTGCAATACGTGTAGCCATTACTCGCTGTATCACCACCAACTTTTTTTCAACAGCATTTCCAGTGTTTTATTTCTCACAATATATAAATACAGAACACACATTTTACAAAAGTTGTAAAGTGTTGTATTAGTAGTGTTTTTTTTAAGAAAACAAAAAGCATTAAAATGTTGGAGATTTATAATTAAGGGATATAATAATTAAATATTATAACAAACTGTTATAAATTCATAATTAGCAATTCAGAATTCGTCATAAAGATAGTCATAATGTGTAATGTGTTTTCATAAATAATTATAACAACATGTATAATTCCTTTAATGCATTATAACATGCTATGAATGTGCTCAATAGTTCATTATAAAAAATATTTTATAATTTTAATTATAATTATAGAATTATAGAATTATAGGATTATTATTGTACGATTTATGGTAACACTTTGACTGTAAAAGTCATATTTATTATGAACTATGAGCTTATTAATGTCATGTCATCTTTATTACGCATAATGAATTGTTAACGTGATGCATTAAAAGTAGTGTTCGTAACACACTATAACACCAATTCCAAAGAAACCAAACACCTTTATACTGTATACTGCATAATGTGCTATGAGCACAACTTATAATACATTTCATATTGAATTAAATATTATATCATACTGTCATAAATTCATAATTAACTATTTATATTGCATAATTAACACGAATTTTTATAGATGCACAGCCTACAGGTGCAATAATGTGAGGACAGATGATAAAAAATTTGATTCTCTTGAATATCTATGTGTGTATTTAAAGACATTATATTCCTTTAAATGGGCAGTTCCTGCTAATTCCACGTGGCCAGTGCTAAGCCTATGATGAGTATGCGTGCACAGATATTATCATTAGAGTGTGTGTTTCCAGCTTGTTCCCACCGCGCTGCCTGTTTATCGTTATCCACTCACCTTGGCGGACCACCTCCTCCCTCCCATTCAATGATATTAGCTAATCGTCACTTGCCAAGCTAGTTGGCAGATCACGATCAGTAGCAACTTCGCTGCAGATGGAGTGCTTTTTTAGTGTGTTAAATTCTCCCTGTGCTCTCTACAGGGGAAACACAACATGATTATCAGCGGTACAAACATATTACGTGCTGCTTTAGCATCCTTGTACTTGTATCTACTTGTGTTTATAGATGAGGTGTTGCTTTTCGATGAAACAGGTACAAGGGGAATAAAAGAGTATAAGAGGAAATTGTACAAGGATAAGGTACAAAGGTGTGCATACAGTATATGGTATAAAAAAAATTAAAGGATATAAAGGGGATTCGAATTTAAAGGATATGAACATGGTTTAACAGGTTATAAATGAAAAAGAAGCACATTTAGGAGGTATACAGAAGTATAAAGGCTATAATCAGGATAGAAAAGGGATCAGTATGACTAAAAGCAGAGTATAAGATGCATAAACAGGCCAAAAATTCATAAGGATGTAAATGAGTGCATAAAAAGGCTATAACTGCTATAACAGGAACATAGAGGTAATAAAAGAGGTTGTAAAGGCTATAATTAAGGTACAAAGGAGACAAGTAGGCTGTAAAGTAGCTTATAACATATAATTGGAGAAATAGATGGGGTAAATGATATAAGAATTATTTAAAGCATATAAACATGGTATAACAGCTTATAAATGGAATAAGAAGGGTGTTTAAAAGGTTATAATAGGAATTCATGGTAAAATAGGAGGATATAAAGGCGGTAATGAGGACGAAAAATTATTTAAGTAAGGTTTAAATTGTGCAAAAATGGTAAAAAAAAAAAAAAAGACAGAGCAAGGGTGTAAAGGAGTGTGTAACGAGGGTATAACTGCTATAATGGGAATATAGAGGGAATAAAGGGGGTTATAAAGGTATAATTAGGATAGTAGAGTGCAAAAGGAAAGTATAAGGAGTATAAAAGAAGAGAACGGCTTCAATGAGGGATAGGAGTTAAGTATTTAAAGTATATATTAACAGAGGATAAGATGTTATAAACGGAATAAGAAAAGGTGTATAGGAAGTATATAAATACATAAGAAGGGTGTAAATGAGTTCACAAAGAGGGTATAAAGGGTGTAAGAAGGGTTTATAGGAAGCTATAATGAGGAATATGGGAGTAGGGTTTAATTAAGATACAAAGCATATATATATATGAGGCGAAATACATATAAAAGAATTGGGTTTTAAGGAGCGTATAAAGGGTATAAGAAAGAGTATAAAAGGAATAAACAACTTAAGGAGCACATAAAGTATATAAAGAGGTTATAAAGGGTATAAAGTTCTATAAGAATGTGTAGGAGGGTTTAATGGGAACATGGAGGGTATAAAAGGGTATAACTGGGATGTGAAAGGAGCATCTAAAGTGTGCATACAGAGGATAAATACAGTATATAAGAATGGTTTAAAAGATGAATAAAAAGTTTATAAAGCAGGAATATAAAGGGTATAAAGAGAAAGCACAGTCACCTAAAGCCGGGAAGCTGAGCTTTGAATCCTGGGATATTTGGCTTTCCACTTACATAGCGACACTGTCTGTCTCCCACAAGGAGAGAAAAGAGCGAGGATTTTACACTCCTGCTGTAGAATTATTGTTTCTCTCAGGGGGAAGATAAGGACTTGCTGTGGGATAGTATTGTGTCTGTCACTCTTTAAGCGAGCTTTCCTTTTTTTTTTTCCTTACATGAACCGCAAAAATGTCGCCATGTGTGAAAGTATGATTTTAAACAATGTTATGCACTGCAAGGAACAATGTGCATGTGTTCTCTGGTTGTTTGGCCGAGGAGAAAATTGATTGTAATGGGGCAAAAAAATCACCGGCAGCATACAACATGCAGTCTGTAACACTTTATAACAGTCTGGACCTGTCTATAATAGTCTGTGACAGTCTATAACAGTCTATAACTGTTTCTAACTGTCTAAAACAGTCTATAACCATCTGTAATGTTCTGTAACGTTCTGTAACACTCTATAACAGTCTGTAACAGCCTATAACTATGTAACAGTCAGTAACTGTCTATAAGAGTCTATAAGAGTCTATAATTGCCTATAACAGTCAGTCACTGTCTATAACCATCTGCAATTTTTAACAATCTATTACAGTCTGTAAATGTCTACGACAGTCTATAACTGCCTATAACAGTCTATAACAGTCCATGACTGCCTGTAACAGTCTATATTACTTTATAACAGTTCGTTACAGTTTGTAACTGTCAGTGACAATCTATAATAGTCTATAACTGTCTATAACAGTCTATAAGTGTCTATAACTGTCTATAACAGTCTGTAACTTTTATTTTAGTCTGGATGATGGGTCTAATAAGACAATTATTGTTAAAGCTCTGAAAAAAAAAAAATTATTGAGTCAGGGAGAAAAACAGTGAGTGATTTGAGAACTTACTAGTGTGCTAACAAAATGTGCAGATTAGACAAAAAAATGCATGTAGAACATGTTATTAATCGTTAATTTAGTCCCGTAAAAGTTTCTTAACACACATGAGTATGTTTTTCTTTTTTTTTAAGCACACATTAGTACATATTACTGTACCAAATAGTATGTCATTCCACCATTGGTGTCACTATTTAGGCATCGTACTTGAGTATTATGAGGTTTGCCATGAATTCTGTCTGAATGCGTGAACTCGCAGCCATGAGATTAATCCATGCAGTGGAGAACAGCACAGCACCATCCGAACGTTCTCCTCAAGGAGCCTGTAACAGCATTTTTAATAATACAAAATAAAACATTTTTTAAATGTCAAAAAGTGAAAAAAAAAAAACCCTGAAGATTCTGTCCTTTGTTCTAACCTTCAAATTAATTCAAATTAATTCGCTGTAAAGTTAAGACTCTCAGCTGAGAGAGAGAGAGGGAGAGAGAGAGAGAGAGTTCAATCTGATGCTCATTCTACCATTCACTGGTAACGTTTTTTTTGTTTTGTTTTGTTTTTTGTGAAACTTATCCCTCATCTCTGTACACTTAAACCTTGGTGCATCCATTTAGCTCTGATATTTAGCTCTATCCAGCTTCTCTAACCTTCGTTACTTCACTTCGTTTGCTGTTCCTAAGCTTCATGAAACCCAGAATGTTGGAAGCATTTTTAATATCTCAGTGCTATTTGTAACTATTAGCATGCAATAAGTATGGAAATGAAGTTTCAGGCTCTGAAAGGAAAAAAAAAATCTTCATATTACAGCTGCAGGTTAAATTTCCTTATTCCAGTTTTTTTTTTTTTTTTTTTAATGCAGGACCTCATAAGAATATAAAATGTCAGTGAGTTTGGCTCACACGGCTTCACAGATCAGTCATTTTCATGCTTTGCGAACTGAACTTTGTTGAGATTTTGAGGTCAGATGAAAAGAATCCACTTTTACCACGTATCAGGTTCAGCGTTATGGATTTATTTTGCATTAATAATGCTTTGGAATCCAAATCAAGCACTTCACCTGTTTATAATTTTTTTTTTTAATTTTTGTTTAAAACACACATGGTTTTGATATACTTGTAACATCAAGCTTCAAGCAAACGTAATTCTCAGTGTGAACAAAAACACAGACATCAAGAGTGTAAAAAAAAAAAAGGATGAGGATCTTCGTATCATGTTATTGGGTCAATTAATTGAGGCGCTTTAATCATTAATTCATGAGTACCCGAAGTGAAGGGAAAAAAAAAAAAAAGGAAAACGTCTCGGGTGTGAACTTGTGAACTCGCAAAATATTTTCCACATCCTCCGAGTGAGACATCAAAAAAAAAAAAACCCACCGCTGCAAGGCCTTTATGAAATATTCGTTATATCGCGCTATTTTTCTTCTCAGTTGTCTTTGAGCCTTTTGTTGAGACGTCTGAAAGTGGGGCAGCACTGTTTGGTAATCACTTCTCAATTCACTTTTCTGTACATTTTCCATTCTGTTCATTCTATTCGTCTTACTGCTCATTTTATGTCCTTTCCCATATCTTCTGTTATAACAGCTCACAGATTATGAGTAGTACTCTGTCGCACCAATCATGCACACATCATGGAAATGCATTTCTGTTATCCAGGAACTGGGAACTAAATCATCTTTAATTATAAAATCGATTTCTCTTGTGATGAACTCCAAAACGACGTGAGATCAAGCAACAGAATGTTCTTTCAAAGGAGCTTTTGTGCAGGTTAATACAGCGATGCTGCAAAGCGTTGGAACAGAATACGATGCGTCAGAGCTTGGGGTGAAACAAGCATGAGTTATTATGTTTGCATTTTCCAGACGTGTTTTTTTTTTTCACCCTTTTTTTTTTTTTTACGCCTGCCATTGTCATCGTAACTAACTTATTTCGCCTGACTTTTATAAGTGCCCAAGCTTTAGCTGAAAGCTGAAATCGAAAGACGGTTGACCTCATTTTGCTCTCTCTCTCTCTCTCTCGCTCTCTCTCGCTCTCTATCTATCTCTGTCTCCTCATCACGCTGCACTGAGCTGAACACGACAGCAGCCGGTGTGGGCAAACAGGCACGCGATGTGTACGATCACTTAGTGCGGCCCAGCGGAAGGTTACGTGACGAGGGCCGAGGCTCTCTGACACGCAAAGCGCTCGTACTCGCGTAGAGGAGAAGCACACTAACACACTGGAAACGCTGGAGTCGACCCAATAAAGTGGCATCATATGACAACAAGATCAGATCCGTGACTGATCCCTGAGAAATTGATCATTTATCCCCTTAAACTCTGGGCTTATTGGTCAGAAGATGTTGATTAATGTTCTATAACAGCAGCTGCAGATTGTATGCTATCGTTTCTATAATAACAGCACATTCTCAGTTGCAAGATGGATGCTCCACATACACAGATTAAAAATGTGTATAGTCGTTAATTATGATGAAGTTTTCTGTGACAAAATGTTTATTTAACCTTTATGGAAGGAGTCTCCAGTGTCAGCACTTTATAACAGTCAGACATGAAGCTGTAAACGTTATGTTTTCCAACAAAGGAAATTCTTAGTAACATGACCAGCTGTTTTTTTTTATTTAATTTTTTGTCTTGTAATCCTCAAAAGAGAGTAAAAAAAAAATAGGCTGGTAAGAGAACAACTGTTTATAGCTGCTATAATGTAAGTGCTAACAGGAACTAACTTATTTCATGTAGACATTCTACAGTGTAATGATAAATGGATAAAAATATGAGGTGTCATTCTTTAATAAATACACAGTTGGAATCGTTGGCAGATTTCTGTGTTATAAGATGAATAACCTTCTGTTTTAGGAAAATAATAAACTTCAGGGTGGGAGGTGTAACTCCCCGTCATCACACCATCACACTTGTCATTGATTATTGTCCTATAACAGCATGACGCAGAGTGATTTCCTGTCAGCCTGTCAACTCGATGTCATTTTTGAGATTTTCAAATTTTCAAATTTGTGCGAATTTGAGTGAATGAGGGCAACATTGTTCGTCCAAAACGATAATTCTGTACCCTTTGAATTTGCAACTCTTGTACCATGTTAGACCTCTCATTGGGTGCTTTAATAATTATTATTTATTTATTTATTTATTTATTTATTTATTTATTTATTTATTTATATAGCTCCTTTCTCAAAACCAGGGTCACTTGATTCAAAATAACACAAAATTCAAAAGAATGATTAAGTAAACACTGGTTAGGAGAGTCTAAGGGGTTGAACCGATTAATAAAACTGCGTTCTGATGCTGAACGCCACAATACATTTCCGTCCAGCGATCGGTGGAAATCGATACACACAATTGCTAATTTATTAGCAATTAATAAAAATGCCAGTCTTTCTTACGAAGTGGATGGATTTCATTCATTCGTTACAGTTTATAAGATTGACGTTGTAAAAGAGACAGATGCCAACCCCGTCTTTATCCTTCGCATCGTTTCATACAACATACGCTGAGTGAACTGAGACAAATCTACAAAAACACACACAAAAAAAAAAAACGTCTCTTGCTGCTGAAGGCTGCACTGAGACACTCCATTGAGTTCACATACAGCTCCAGGAAAACTTTTACACACACGCACACACACACACACACACACACATGATACGTAGCAGTGAGTTTTGTCACTGTCCACACAGTGCATTACATAAATGACTTCAAAGTTCCAATACATATGAGCTAGAAGATACCAAAGCACAGAAATACACACATTTCACAACATGATGCATGAACACTTACCTTCATTATTGGCCGTGCTTTTGGATCCCAGCACCTGCAAGGATATAATCCACAGAAGGAGAGGCAGCAGCCCCGGATCTGATGCCATCGTGCAAATGTGAGGAGCGCAAGAAGAAGCGCTCTCTCTCTCTCTCTCTCTCTCTCTCTCTCTCTCTCTCTTTCTCTTTCTCTCTCTCTCTCTCAGCAGGGAAGCGGAGCTTGAGGCTCAGAGCAGGAACTCTGAGTGCATTCAGCTGACTTAAAAACCGCCTGCCTGCACTCGGGCACACGCAACGCCGCCAGGCTCGGCTCAGGGGGGCGTGTTCAGAGCTGTCTGTCACTATTTGGCAGCCAATCAGAGTGCAGCATTTGGAATATGTGATACGAAACACCTCCTCATATATTTATATGCTTGGATTTATATTAATATGCGTAGTACAAGAGTGTTTTCTGTTTTGAGGTGAGAATAAAATAGCATGAATGCTATAATGTCTGGGAGAATATAATGCATACGTTTAGGTACATTTGACTTTTAATTATATAAATACAGGAATACAAGCTTACATGATTTGGAAGCACTTTCTGTAAAGGCCGAATCTATAAAGACCTATGAATACATTTATAAGGCATTATACACATTGTTTTGATTATTATAATTATTTATTAATACATTGGTAGAATTATTATTATTATTATTATTATTATTATTATTATTATTATTATTATACAGATTGCTATAATTATTCACAAAAATGCATTGCATTTTATGGTGTTTATTAATTATACATTATGAATCATTAAAATAACATATTATATGTAACACATAACACATTATGTTGCTTTTTTGTTTGTGAACTGCATCATGTTTAGAGATCTTTTGTGTGTATGTGTGTGTGTTTTTAAGGATATAATGGCTGACTATTTCTTAAAATTACTTTTACTATATACTGTCTATTTCTTACGAAAACTAAAATACATTTTAATTTATATAATTTAATTTTAATTATATACATATATACATGTATATAAACAAAATGAATAATCAAATTCAATCTAATATAATACACTATGCAGCCCATAATTGCATGAAATACATATTACATGTTCGGTAATAAATATTAAATCCTCTCCTCATATATATGGCCACAAGATTCGCCGCTCCTGCAGCTGCTGTAGAGGACGGAGAGAATATAAGGAATAGAGGGATGGAGGGATAGGGAGGAAGAGAGGGAACTGAGAGGGCCGCTGCCTGCCTGCCAATGCCGTGTACTCTGAACACAGGGGAGAGTTTGTGTTGGCCCACAATCGCTACCTCTCTTTTCCTCAGAGCCCAGAACCCGGATTCAGACGTGTCGACAGGCTCCGAGCGCCGACTGCCAAAACATCTGAATCACAATCTCTCACTGACTTCTGGATATATTGCGTAAACTTGGATTTCATGCTTAAAACCCGTTCACGATTTCACTTTGTAGCAGATTCCGCTGTACAGCAGTGTAGTTACAACATTTAGTTGAAAATACCAGTGTTACAGAAACCAGCATTATAACACCTTTATAACGCAGCACTGCTGGATGCTCAATTCTGATTGGTCCAGCAGGAACAGCTGCAAGGTTTAGATTATTGCCTTATCGTTTTCTAATTCCGGTACGTTCTCATTTCTATAGTAACACATTACACTTAATTGTTGATATAGTGACGTTTTCTGTAAGGAGATGTTTATTTAACATTTAGGGAAGGAGTCTCCAGTGTCAGCACTTTGTAACAGTCAGAGGTAAAGCTGTAACTTTTACGGGAAGGTTTTCAGGACAGGGGTTTTATTTATTTTATTTTATTTTATTTTTTTTCCAGTTTCTTGCTAACATGACAAGCTGCATTTTTTTTGTCTTATTAACTCAAGAGAGAGAAATTTATTGAGGAAAAGTAAAAATAAAAAGTAAATGAGCATTAAATATGATTTAGTATCATCTGATAAATATGTGACCAACACTTTAGTCAGAGAAAAACTAAAGTGTCAGAGTTACGGCTAAATCATCTTACTAGCCTTTTAAATTATTTGCACATCAGTTTAAAAAATGTGATTTTTTTTTAAACCAGTTGTTCATAAAAAAATTATAACAACGTCTATAATGTCTTATGAATGCATTGATTTGTTTTTGGTCAGTTTTAGTGTCAAGTTGACATAGAACGTAAGTCACATGACATACAGTTTTGTTGACATAAGATTTTATTACACCATACAAACATAATACTGCTATTACAGTGTCGTTACATAGCCATAAGTATTACAGCTTCTGCCAATGGTTATAATGCATATATAAAATCACCTTGCTAGACTTTATACATTACTTACACATCAGTTTAAAAAATATCATTTTAGATAATAATTGATTTATGATTGTTGTCTCGAACTCTAATCTATAATGACCTATGAACATATTCATACTATATTACAATGCATTCATTAGACATTATAGATGTTGTTATAATTATTTATGAAAAGGCATTATATTTTATAAGCATTATTGATTATGCTGTTTTAAAGTGTTAACAGAATGCATTATAAGTAGAGTTTATAACATATTATAATCACCCAGAGCCACATTGCTGAAGGAGGTATATGTTTAGACGTAGACACGCTGAAACCTGCCCAGATTATTACAAAAGTCATTTGAATTTATATTTTAGTTCATTTCTAGGTATAGATTATTGACATACGTGACATATTATAACTTAAACATAATTTTATTCTAAATATTAAATCAACAGCATTTCCAATGTTTTATATCTCACAATTTACTCAAACCCAAAACTAAAGAAAAATTCTAAATAAAAAAAAAATGTTCTTAAGTTTTATATTATGCTTAAAATAGAAATCAAGACCATTTCATGATGCACTGTACAAAGGTAAGCATGGTTCCTTTGGTACACGTGTCATAAAGACTTATGAACACTACTTATAATGCATTATGCTATCAATTCATAATGCATCATAAAGCTCATTATAACATGTAATACATTTTCATTAATAATTATAACAATGTGTATAATGCTTGAGGATTGCATTATAACACATTATAGCATGATATGAACATGTTCATAGCTCATTGTGAATATGATCTTTATATTTATTTAAAAAAAAATGTTTCTGTTTCTTTGGAAATGTGTACAAGGATGTGTCATGGCAGACATGCTATGTCTTGTTATGTCTCAGTGATACATCTTCTGATCAATCAATCAATATTGACTCAACCTTAAAATACGCTTCGTGTTATCCTGACTTCAGCCTTTATAACACTGCATGGAAACTGGTTGTTTCATCTTTCAATATCTGCCTTGTCCAAGTGTGTGTGTGTGTGTATTCGAGAGACTTCTTTAGCTCCTAATCCTCTGGAGTCCTCCGTCTGAGCCGCTTAGCTGTTCCACTTTCATTAAACATATGCAGAAAAACACAAGCAGGAAAACAATGCCGCCTTATTACCATTTCGACTTGGGCTTGTTTCTGCATCGAGTGAAAACACCTGCCTTCTGTTTCAGTGTCAGAACAAAACAAGAAAAAAAAACCCTGACTAGACAGGTGAGTTCTTGGACAAACCTCTTGTAGTCTATCTTATATGCAATGAAGAATATCTCATTTTTTATAATAGTTGACATGACTGTGACATAACTGATTGACATAACTGTGCCATAAATGTATCACATGCAGTCCAGTTGCCATTGCAGTGTATGTCAGGTTATATAAGAGTGTCCTGTTACCATTAACAGTGACTGTCATGGTGTGTTAAGACTATGACAGGCTATGTCACATGCTATGTGTTCTTTACGAACTCTAGAAAAATGTTTTATGAACTCTCTTAACATTTTCTACCATGCTCAAAAGATTGGAAAGAAATCAAACACTATAAAATAAAAAGAGAATGAATTGTTAGTTCTGACTTATAACGCAGCTGGTTAACAGTGTTATTAAAAAAATTATGTACATTACATAAGGCCATCATGACAACTGACATAAATACGTATAAATATTTATACTCCAGCATGTGTCAGATGTTCGCCTGTTTTTGTCCATTTTAATGTTGACACAGAACCTAAGTCAAAAGACATAACGTTTTGTTGACATAAGTCTGTTTCATTACACCATACATACATAATACTGTTATTACAGTGTTGCTACATAGCCATGAGAATTACACTTCCTGGCAATGGTTATAATGCATTAACAAATTGTTAACAGAATGCATTATAAATAGTGTTTATAACGCATTAAATCAGCAAGCCCCAACTTGTATAGTGTTTAATGAGAAGATACAATGGTGATATAATATCCATTATAATAATTGGGGCAGTCGTGGCCTAATGGTCCGAGAGTCGGACTTATAACCCGAAGGTGAACCCGAAGGTCGTGGGTTCGATTCT
>CM075022.1:18147599-18171375 GCA_037576675.1 Pangasius sanitwongsei
GCACAGAGCCCTGACCTCAACCCCACTGAACCCCTTTGGGATGAACTGGAACACCGACTGCACCCCAGACCTCCTCATCCGACATCAGCACCTGACCTCACTAATGCTCTTGTGGCTCAATCGGCAAATCCCCACAGCCACGCTCCAAAATGTAGTGGGAAGCCTTCCCAGAGGAGTGGAGGATAACAGCAAATTGGGACTTAATCTGGAATGGGATGTTCAACAAGCACATGCTGTATGAATGTTATGGTCAGGTGTCCGCAAACTTTTGGCTATATAGTGTATATACATATGTATACATATATGGGCTTCATAGAAAGCCTTAGCAAACCATGAAAATCAATGAAAATCACTGTTTATGACCATCAAATTTATAGAAATTATTACCAGAAGGGTTTATGTAGGCTTAATGTAGGCCTATGAACACTGTCTTTTTACCAAGTAGAGAGCGCGCAGACAGACGAATTCCAGCAGGCTGTGATAAAGCAGAATGTCTTCTCAATCATTTAGCAGCATTGATGCGAAGCCCCGAGCTGCATCTCCGTGTCTCGCCGTCGTATTAAACAACTTCTGACATCAGACACAAGCTGAAAAATGTGGGGTTTTTTTTGCCCCTTTAATAATAACTCTACTTTTTCTTTGCCAGACTTCCTAAAATGATGTCATGCAGCATGTTGGTTGCGAGCAGAATGTGTGTCAGCCTTGGGGAGGGTAATGGAGAGGAGCAGTGCTGGTGTGTAGGGAGCGCCCAGCCAGGACCTGCATCTGTGCCCGATAGGAGGTGAGCAGGAGCAGTTGGCGTGCACTAACCTTGAATTACCTGCCCGCGTTGGCATTTTGTGCACCGTGTGATGGCAGATGGCGGGGGTCACTCTGGAAGACTCGGACATCAGGTGCTGGCTATATATAGGCCGACCGTGACGTGCTCGTTTAGTGTAACGTTTTGTTTATTTGGAGCCTCTGCCTTTGTGTTTATAGTCTTTCACCATGAAACTTGTTGTGCACGACTCAGTTTCTCACATTAACACAGAAAACCTTTTTTTATACTATATTTAAATTATCGATTAAGATGAACTGAACATAACAGTTAAGAAAGAACGAAAGAAAGAAAGTAAGTAAGAGAGATGGAACAGAAGGAAAAATGCAAAAAAAAGAGCAGAAAAAAGAAACAAAATATTTAAAAGAAAGAAAGAAAGAAAGAAAGAAAGATGAAACAGAAAAAAGCAAAAAAAAGAGCAGAGAAAAGAAACTAAATATTTAAAAGAAAAAAAGAAAGAAAGATGGAACAGAAGAAAAAAAGCAAAAAAAGAGCAGAAAAAAACCCAAAATATTTAAAAGAAAGAAAGAAAGAAAAAGATGAAACAGAACGGAAAAAAGCAGAAAAAGAACCGAAAAAAGAAACAAAGTATTTAAAAGAAAGAAAGAAAGAAAGAAAGAAAGAAAGAAAGAAAGAAAGATGGAACAGAAGGAAAAAAGCAAAAAAAGAGCAGAAAAAAGAAACAAAATATTTAAAAGAAAGAAAGAAAGAAAGAAAGAAAAAGATGAAACAGAAGGACAAAAAGCAAAAAAAAGAACAGAAAAAAAGAAACAAAATATAGAAAAGAAAGGAAGACAGACAGACAGAGAGATGGAAAGAAAGAAAGAAAGAAAGAAAGAAAGAAAGAAAAAAGAACAGAAGGAAAAAAGCAAAAAAAAGAGCAGAAAAAAGAAACAAAATATTTAAAAGAAAGAAAGAAAGAAAGAAAGAAAGAAAGAAAGAAAGAAAGAAAGAAAAAGATGAAACAGAAGGACAAAAAGCAAAAAAAAGTACAGAAACAAGAAACAAAATATAGAAAAGAAAGAAAAACAGACAGAAAGATGGAAAAGAAGAAAAAGACAGAACACAAAGAGAGAAGAAAATATTGAAAAGAAAGAAAGAAAGAAAGAAAGAAAGAAAGAAAGAAAGAAAGAAAGAAAAACGGGCAGAAAAAATACAGGAGGAAAGTGAGAAAAGCAGATGAAGGTAAAAGAAGAGAAGGAAAAGCATGGACGAGTACAGTAGAGCGAAGTGAACGGAGGATGAGAGCGAGCTCTAAGCCCGGAGCGAGTGGAAGGTGTTCAGGTCAGTGTGCGCTCAGCAACGTGAGGAGGAAGAGCTGTTTAAAGCGTGCGTGCTGATTTAAAGATGAATCGGGTTTCACGGCTGGATCGAGTGTCGATTTGGAGTTAGTCACGTTGGGAAGCCCTGCAGCTCTGCCTCACCGAGACCGAGATACACAATCAGCGCTGGCGTTGAGTCAGCAAGCTAAAATTAGCACTCGGTGAAGAGAAGACTTATGAGGAGACACCAAACATAACAAGACGACAGAAGAACATTTTAGTAGAATAATTACACGGTTATGTGAATGTATATTAGTGTTGAATCGTTCGCAAATGAATCGACTCATTGAACTAGCTCTTTCGAGAGCCGACTCACATATACAAAGAGTCATAGTAGTTGTTTTCTTTTTTTTTTTTTCTCTCTCTTTTGCTGAAAACGTGGCCATTTTCTATGTTTAGCAGTGAAAACCTAGCAGTGTTTGATTTTCCGGGTGCAAATGTACACAAAATGTGTTCAGTGAATCTAATCGATCTGATTCGTTTGGCCTAGACTAGCAATGACGTGCGACTGAATCTCTTTTGTGTGTGACTGAGGCAGCATGATAATATCATATCATTTTTACTGTTTGTTTTTTTTTTTTCAACGCAAATATATATTATTATTTATTTATTTTATAACAAAGACAATGCAAAGTATAATTTTATTTCCGGATCTAGAGCAGGATTTTAGTTCACGTTTTAAGCGTCAGACAGATAGGTGACATTTGGCAGCTTTGGAGGGAAAACAAAAAAAACCCCAGATATCATACTTTCTTTCAATATTTGGAGTTTCTGGTTTTAGGAATGTCTTTATAACTTTTGAGGGAATCTCTTAACGGTGTCATTTTTCTAGCCAGGAAGTGTGTAAAGAACTGCCTTTCTTATGCATGCTATGTATATCATTTCATGGATAAACATCGCTCCAAATACGTTCTTCTTTTCAAAGAGCTCGCAGATCATTTTCTGAAAAAGACGACATGCAGAAATTCTCTCATCATTTGTATGATGTCCTTTTCCCCTCTGCTGATTCTTCTCTTGCTCTAAACTACTGTAGAGCACTGCGCAAGCGTTCGCTAAGGTACAAAAGGTTATTAGGAGTTATAAAAGTCAACAATATGTGCATAATTAATGTCTCTTGGACAAGACCGGATCAAAGGGGCAGCAAATCTCCAAGCTTCTGCCATACTTTTCTAACTTTTGTGTTTCATTTTTGTCCATTTTTTGGCACTTTTCTCACTTACCTACCTTTAAATCTGTCTCGAGAGCAACATTAGTTGATGTAAAACCTAAAAGCATAATTTAACCATAATCTTCTCAAACTACTGGTAATTTGACATTTTTTAAACAGCACAACAGACCTGGAATGTCGTCCTAACAGGGTTCAGGGCTGTGATGTAGCAGGGGTGGAAAATGCTTGCGATTGTACTTTGTTTCCATACTTAAGTATAATTTTGGAGTATTTATACTCGGGTATTATTGAAATTGAATACTTTTTTACTCTTTACACGTTCATTTCGACCTTTAAAGTGCTCAGTACAGATCTCTCCTGCTTTTCTCCTCTACTAAAAATCAAAGATAGGCTGTTGTGCATTTTAGCTTAAAGCATCATGTACAAAAAAAAACTATCACGAGCTATCATACGTGCTGTATGGATACATAGATGATTCATTTTAAAACACCCATTTGAAGGTAAGTTATCAAAATGGACATTGCTGGCGTTTTTTTTAGTCCGCAGTTTTCAGTCCTTTCCCTGATTGATGTGATTATCGTTTATTTTTCTAGCAAGCTAAAAAACTAGCTAAAAAAACAAACGTCTTAGGAGTGCAATTACCAGCACCCAGAAATCATCGTAATTGCGCCGAAGGCTTGCAGAATTATAACGTCTGATTTCAATTGAGCAGTGTGCAGTTGATGCGGCTACAAACTAAATTTCTTTACAAATGATCAAATTGAAGAGTGAAGAATTCTATCGCTCGATAGAAGCATATAGCATAAGCCAAGTGTGTTAGCTTCTCAACTTCATTTAGTTAAGGCTATGTGGTTCGTTATTAATGCCGTCCTGACTCACCAAAATCTATAGTCACGAGCCGCTGCTCCATAGATTGCTGTATAAGCGGCTCTGCTGTATAAGCGGCTCTTTCAAACACACATCTCAGTAGCGAGGCTCATTTCTGATTCACAGGAGTTGCCTTGCATGAAAAGTGGCTTACGTTTTCTGACAAATGCCATTTACTGCTTTTGCAAATTAGCTTTGGGCTCCATTGAAGGTGTGTATTCTTCCGTCTAATGATACTCCTTCTCTGCACAGATTATTGACTAGATCCACATGCTATTAAGCAGGGATACGTCTTCTCTGGCTCTCAGAAATACCCTGGAATTAGCGACTCGGTCCACGACAGAAGCTCCTTGTCAGAACAAGTCTCTAATATTCCTCATTTTTATGCTTGCAGTAAGTAGAAGGTAATTAGGGGGATAATTATCACTTTATCACTGGCAGGAAGATGATGTTTTCCCGTGATGTATGATCACTAAAAGAGCGCCTAATTATGATTAATTATCTTGAAATGACATTGAGGTTTTATATTTTTGTGCTCATCGATGCAGGACTCCTGACCGCCACTTTTTAATCTACTTTATTTTTTTCCCCCATTGCTCCTAGGGTGAGCCGTTTTGGAACAGATTCACGCCGAAATGGTTCTGTGTTTCAAACACGGCCTCTCTCTTGTCTGTTTGAAACCTAGCTCGCCAGAATAAAAGCTACGCAAATGGAATGAAAATTATTATTTAGCGCACGCTTCATGCTCACAGCGTTAAGACCGTAGCATTGAGGTTGACACATTCGCCTCAGTATTGATCACAGAGCTCCGAGGATCGTGAGAGGATCTTAAACCGGTGAACTTTTCAGTAACGGGTCGCTGCAATTAAGGCGTGCTGTTGCTTTTGTGTCTGAAAGAAGGGGGTAATTAGCTTCTCTGTTTCTATTTAGGGAAGAGGATTGCTCAAATAGTGAGGTGGAACAGGGGCAATTACTTTATAAAAGCTCGCTTTTGGGAAAATAATCGATGCTCATGTAAGACTCGGTCCTGGATTTCATAAAATTGACTATGTGATTATTCTTATTGTATCAATTTTTTGTCCAGTGAATTTGAGTATTAGAAAGGCACAATGCAAATGTAATTATTATTATTATTATTATTATTATTATTATTATTATTATTACTATTATTAGAGTCTAATGGCTATAATTCAAGTAAAATTTGAAAAAAAAAAAAAGATTATTGTGAGCCATTACAAGAATTCTTTCAGAAGGAAATGTCTCTTCTTGCTTGTTTTTTCTATACAGTCAGTTTTACATGAAGGGTGCCAATAATTTTGCCATTATTTGGATTAAATTTAGCATGACTTTATTGTGATAAATGCATTTACTGATCTAGCAAACACTTTGTTTATGTATTCGTTCGAGGGAATCGTGCTCAAACCATGTCACCTTTACCCAAGTGAGTCATTCACGAACCAGTAAACTCTTTGAACTGGCTCTTCTGGGAGCTGACTCGCATATTATGAAAAGTTGTAATGATTCATGTTTTTGCTGAATAGTTGGCAGCATTCTGTGTCTAGCAGTGAAAATTTAGAAGTTTGATTCTCTCATGCCTTTGTTCATGCACAGCGCAATCGTGCCAAAATGTGTTCAGTGAATCTATTCCACATTCGATTCGTTTGGCTTTGCTGATTTTCAAGACTGTTCTAATGAGGATGATGAAATGTGTGTTTGTGTGATTGTGGCAGCATAATAATAATAATAAGAAGAAGAAGAAGAAGACAAAGAATGGGGAAATTTGTATTGTTTTTTCACCAAGGAGTCGTTGAACCAAACGAGTCGACTCTCTGAGCCGATTGTCCTGATTCACTGAGAAGAACTGGAATTCCCATCACTAATTTACATAATTCCTACTGTGTTTAGTACATAATTAGGTGTAGCCATATAATTGTGTCATAATGAAACACCATTGTAACTGTGTCCAAGTTTCACAAGTTCCAAAATCCAATAAAACCTGTATGGGAAGCAGATTTTCAATGTTTATGTTTAAAAAGTACTTCATTAGAGAGGGATTTCTGCTGAGCTGACAGAGAAAGCCGGACTCTCTCTCTCTCTCTCTCTCCTTCACTCTCTGTCTCCCTCTTCTCCCATCTTTCAGCTTACAACTCTCTTATACCTCCCTCGCTTCCCTCTCCCACTCGAATGAGACAGGCAGCAGCGAACTGAAAGGTGGGAGGACAGGAGAGAAGACAAAAAAGCTTGTCACGGTGCGCTAGCCGTTTTTGTCACTTTGAGAGCAGAGCCTGTAAGCGAGCTAGCAGCCCCGGCATCCGTTTGTGGGAGGCAGGGTGAGATGGAGTTCATCTGGAACCTCTCCATCCCAAATATGCTGCAGAGAAAGAGATTGTGTGCAGCTTGGCAATCCTGTGGCGGTTAGCGTGCTAAGTCCTGATGCCACACGGGTGCTAATCTAAACAACAGCAGCTGCAATAACAAAAAAAAAATAATGCAAAACCCAACTAGATATGTTTACATATTAGGTGATGGTTTTGCATTTTTATACACATTATTTAAAAAAAAAAAAAAAAAAAGCCATGTGCTATTTTGCATGTTCACACGTTAACGCGTGGAGGAAGGCCCTCGGGCTTAGCATATTTCACAGCCAGGTAGTTTTCTCACATTTAAATGCGACAAAGTGGTTATCAGAAGTTCAGTGGCACTGTGGGAAAATTTACAGGTAATTACATGTCCTTAGTAACTCTTTACTTGAGCCTTGCATCCTAAGACTCACTTGAGTGTCATAAACATCTCATAAGCAGTCATAAGTTAACATTTTGCCGTAACAGTTTGCTTTAATTGATATTAGAGTGTCATGTTACTGTTCCCACCAAATATCATGCAAACATTTTATGACAGATGTCATAACTGTCAAAACGGGTCACAGCATAGATGACATAGAGTATGTTAAAATCAATAATAGTGCGTTACACTCTCAGAAAATAAGCTTAAAATCTAGAAGCCTTGAGGATTCTTTGGTTGTCCCTCAGGAGAAACCCTTAAAGGTTCTATATAGAACCCTACAACAAAGTGTTTATCTATCAGAAAGAGTTCTACGTAGAACATACTTAGGCAGTTAAGACCCTTTCTTATCCAATAAATCCTTGAATAACCCCTGAAGAGCTAGGTCTAAGAGGGTTCTGTGTAAAATCCTACAACTATAAGAAGCTTTCCACAGAGAACCCCTTTTTCAGATCTAAGAACCCTTAACTACCCACAGAACCAAAGAAAGTTTATGCTAACGACAGAGCATTTAGCAAATCTCAGTTCTTCTTTAAGAGTTAAGTAAGGGTTAAGTACAGAGCCTTTAACTGAAGAAGTCTTAAAAAGTTTAGGACATCTGAGACAAGGTTAAATATTTACATCACGACAGAATATCATGGCTGCTATGACATGTTTATGACACCATCATGCCAATCTTATGCATGAGTTCCAAAGTAGTACAGTGTTCCAGTTTGTTCTATTCTTCAGAAATGACTGACTGAATTATTTTCTTTTTGGAAACAAAATTTGTTTGGACTAAAAGTGAGGTAACACTTTATTTAAAAGGTTCATAAAAGCTAAATAAGCCCTTTAAATCAACATAAACATTAATCTAAAGTTGACATAAGACCTGCTTTCACTGTTCATAACACCTGTGTTGTTGCACTTGCTTACGTTAAATACAGTACAGTAGAACATCATAACAACCGGCTTTGTAGCTCAGTGCAGTTCTTGCTACCACCTTTAAGGGTTTTCCCAAGACTGAAGAACTCTTAAAGAGTGAAGAGTGTAGGAAGGTAACATGTCTTCATAAGGCAACATAAGCCCTTTACGACCACTGACATAAATCTACATAAACATTTATAAAGGTTCATTCCAACAGGTATCAGTTGTCATAAAGTCTGCTTTCATTGATTTTGATGTCAAGTTGACCTAAGACCTGCTTTTGCTGTTCACAACACCTGTATAGTTGCACTTGCTTACATTACGCACAGTACATTAGAACGTCATAACAACTGACTTTGTAGTTAAGTGCAGGTGTAAGTAGAACCTTTAACGGTTTTTCCGATATGAGCAGCCAGAGAATTCTTAAAGAGATTAGGACATCTGACATACACGGTTGCGTCACTGTGTGTAAGAGGACCCGAATCGGGAGAAAAGCTTAAAAGCTGTGTTCATAAGGCGACATAACAACCGAGACAAATGACATGGATTTTTGTTTGTATAAGTTTGTGTTATTACACTTTCTTACATACGAACAACTGACTTTGTAGTTTAGTGTAGGACATTTGACATGCACGATATCATTACGTCAGCTGGTATAACACGTTTACGACACCATCGTGCCAGTCTTATGACACAGGGTTTCAGTTCAAGTAGTACAATTTGCCATAGACTTGCTGAATTGTTTTCTTTTCCAAAACAAAACTCGTTCAACCTACAACTACTACCAAGGAATTTCCTGGGCTTGGTCCAGACAAACTCATCTGCCAAAACGAGGGGGAAAAAAAGAAACACACACAGGGTCCATTTTCTTAACAGCTGGGAGTTCAATTAGCAGTTGATAGGAGAGCAGGAGTTGGACGCTCCGGTTTCCGATTCCTCATTAAAAGGGGGACGGCGTGGGCCGCCTCGGCACTGCGGGCCAGAATAGAAGAGTAATGTTCCTCTACGCACAGCTGCTAACTGACAACAAAAGGCTTGTCACGATGATTAATGACTGGGGAAGCCTCTCTTTGTTACCAGTGCTGCACTGTACAACGTTCAAAGCTGCTAAAGTTGGGCAAAAGTGTTGTGGGAGGGTGGCACAAAGAAGCGTTAGTGTTCAGAGGGACGGTAAACACTTGTTAAAGTCTGTGCAGTATCTGGGGAAGAGAAAAAAAAAAACACCATGCTTCAACTGGAAGAGAGATGGCCGTGTAACGTGATTGAAGTTAGGTAATGGTAATATAAAATTAATGGCGGATAAAAGAGCGCCAATGAAAGATTTCCCACACGGATCCCTTCTGTCAGCAGGATTATGAGATCGTTTATCTTTGACATTCACGCCAATAAGGTCAAAAGGCATCGTGGTTTAACATTTAAGGCTTTTTCTTACTTCCTGGAGCAAAATTTATGGCGCTCTCGATATGACAGGCCAGAGGGAAAAACATTCTCTCATTGATTTTCACGTCAGCTTGAAATTTAGGGAGCATCGTTCATTTTTCATCTGCTCATCCTTGCAATTCTTGATATCCGTTATCAGGATTTGAATCCTATATTCAATTTGAAGCCTATATTCATAAATCATTAAAACTGTGATTATAATCTTTTTAAGTTGGCAATGATTCCTTGCAATTGTTTTTATAAACTCTAATAATGCTTCATAAAGCTCTAATAATGTGGTATACATAACTCGGTAACACTTTTAAATACGTGTAATTGTTAAATATTACAATTGTGCAATACAGCACATAGCCTAATAATGAATAGTTATCAAGGAATTGTTTATAGCACATTATTAGAGCTTTATGAAGTATTCTAAGAGTTTAGAAAATGCTTATAAGGAATTGTTACCAACTTATAAAGAATTATGAGCACGGTTCTAATGGGTCGTGAACATGGGCTTCATAGAAAGTGTTAAGAAATGATTTCTTTCACATTTTTAGAGCTTTGTGAAGTTTTATAATAGTTTAGAACTATTACATTGAATCGTTACCAGCTTACAAAGACTTATAAGCACAGGTATGAGTAATGAATATTCATAGGAAACATTATTGAATTATATACAGTATACTTTATTATTAGGGCTTTATGAAGCGTTGTTAATGTTTCAGAATCGTTGACCAACTTACAAAGAATAAGCGCAGTTATAATGAGTTATGAATATGGGCTTTGTAGAAAGTGTTACTGATTTTATTTTTACAGAATATTAGTATAATTTTATTATCTATTATTCAAGTTTATAAAATACTTGTAAGGAATTGTTACCAACCTATAAAGAATTTCAAGCACAATTATAATGAGTTATGAATATGGGCTTCATAGAAAGTGTTACCAGAAAGATGAAGAAACTGACCAATTTGAAGAAACTTTCTGACAAGAAGACTCGTTAACTTCTCTAAAGTGAAGCAATGAGCATCTGTGGCTTTTAGCATTTTTATTTATCAGATGCTAGTCGACAGCTCTGGCACAAACTGCCATCGATTCCCACATAAACAAGCTGTTAATGACTCTCACCCGGCTTTTCGAAGTCTGGTACTACACTCCATGCCCTGACATTACAGAAACGTTCTCTCTGAGAGGTTCTCCACACGGTTAAGCTCATTGTGTATTCACACAGATGCATGTCTGGCTCAGTCTGTTATCTCACCATGGATTTTTTTTTTCTTCACTCAAGGCTTTTGTGTGACGGGACTCACCTGGGATTGCACTGTTGTCATGCTTTAAGTGAGAGAGAAATCAGACCTTTAGACACAGTGTCACACAGGTTATGAACTGTAGGATGGACTGTGCGCCTCACTGACAAGCTCAGCATCATGGGAATATCTGAGAAAGACAGGGAAAAAAAATAGGGAAAAGAGAAGTGGGGTTTTGGTCCTGACCTGAATGAAAGAAAAAAAAAAAACAGCAAGCATCTTGGCTGAGGTGGAAAAGAGTGTATGGACTAAAACTTGGTTCAAACGGGGTTCATAAGGCTACATAAGGCCTTCCTGACAGCTGATATAAATCTACATGGCCATTTATTCCAAGTTAATTCCTTCAGATTAATTCCACAGCTTTCATGAAGACTGCTTTCCTCAAACTGGAGGTCAAAAATTGACGTAACATCTGAGTCAAGTTGACATAAGGATGAGTTATGAGTTATGACACTTTTGACTGTATTGAACTATTCTTTAGATCGTGGACTGTTTTGTGTAACTCCAAACAGGCCCAGCATCCTTCATTACATCCTGATTCAAATGTGCTTAGAGGATTTTAGGAGCTTGCATTTCTTCCAATAACATGCACTTTCTAAAAGCAGCATCTTGCGAAAAAGACAAGGAAAAAAAAAAAGCAAAAGAAAAACTTTCTTGGGGCTTTTTGTTCCTCCTCAGCAAAAATAACACATCTCTATCAAGCCAGAGCCCAACCCATCATGTCAGAGTTATTCTGAGAAACATGGCATGCGTCAACGTTTCTTCTCTGTGTGGCACAGCAGAGACGGAAAAAAAAAAAAAAACTGGAACATCCAAGCACCGTCGATCTGCAAACCCAGGGCATTGTCCTGATCTCATACTAACAGTCTGTGATGCGGTGCATAACTTTGTTTTCCAATTCCTCAAAGTTATAACAATGTAATTCAATCACTTCAATCACATCTTGCTTCATTTCCAATCCATTGTGGTGGTGTACAGAGGCAAAATTATGAAAACTGTGTCACTGTCCAAATACTGACTTTCTATCTGTGTATGTGTGAGATATATATGTATATATATACAGTTAGGTCCAGAAGTATTTGGACAATGATAGAGTTTTTGTGATTTTGCCTTTATACACCACCACAATGGATTTGAAATAAAACAATCAAGATGTGATCAAAGTGTAGACTTTCAGCTTTATTTTCAGAGGTTCCACAAAATTATGGCATTTACCATTTAGGAATTACAGCCATTTTCGGTAAAGTACCTTCACTTTCAGGGGCTCAAAGGTATTTGGACAATTGACTGACAAGAAGTTAACTGACCAGGATGAATTCTGAAGCGTATAGGGCTATATTTTCTGCTCAGATTCGGTCAAATGCTGCAAAACTGATCGGACGGTGCATCTCGGTAAACAGAGGGATAATGACCCAAAACATACCGCGAAGGCAACGTAAGAGCTCCTTAAGGCAAAGAAAGTAAATGTTCTTGCAAAAAACTGCAAAGGATTTGCATCCAAGTATAAAAAAAAAATAATCTGCACTGCAAAAAAAAATGGCTTTAATTCCTAAATGATTAATGCAGGATTTTTGTTAAACCCTTTAAAGCTGAAAGTCTACACTTCAATCACATATTGATTGCTTTATTTCAAATCCATTGTGAGGCAAAATTACGATAATTGTGTCACTGTCCAAATATATATATATATATACACACACACACCCAACTGCAATTGGGTAAAAACTCTTAAAACCATCAAATCCACTCAAACTTCCTGTCAGTCTGAAAAACTTGCTCGATGTGCATTGTGTTTTGGGAAGTTCGCAGGTGAACTCGTCTCTCTCTCCAGCTGTTGCTGCTGTGCAAGTGGCACTGTGATGAATATTAACGAGTCTGTAGTCTGCTGAAGCGCATAAAACTGTTATGTGACAAGTTATAGGGAGTAACGTGTGCATAAACTACGGCTGTCTTTACTGCATCTTATATAATGCACATCTGGCAATTGTTAATGATTGTAATTAGTGTGCTAATGTTCTTTAAAAAACGATAAGCTACATCTTTCAGATTAACCGCATTAAAAACATGACGTGTTCATCGTGTTTAAATGCATCATTTGCATCACAGGATGTGAGACATCAATCGGAAAAGACAGACAGTGTTTCTCTCCAAAGGCAGAGGCAGAGCCAGACAGCAAATAGGTAAACACTTGCTGATTGTTTAGAGCGAATTTGGAATTGAAAGGATTTAAAAAAAACAGGAAAAAAAAAAAAAAAACGCCAGCACTGCCAAAGCAAGTCCCTAAATTCCAGCGCTAGACATTTGGCCATAATTAAAACAAACTGTGATTATTAGGACCACCGACTCTCCCCTCAGCAAAACAAAAAAAAAAGATAAAGAGCAACCCCAGATGACTCTAATCTGGAGCCGTTGAACTTCTCACAAACGTCAAAATTGCGACTGGGAGAGAGGGACTTTGGTGGAAGAGAGGCGGAAATGAAAGGCTTCGGGTGTTCCTAATCTTTCATACAGAGCCCAGCTCTGACTATCCTTCTCTCTCTCTCTCTCTCTCTCGCTCTCACCCTCTCTCTCTCTCTTTCTCTCCATTTTGGAGAGGCTTATCTCTCTTTCCAGCTCTAATTTAGCAGATACGAGCCTGGCAGCTTCCACGAGCACTGTGGGAAGAATCTGCGCATAAACTCAGCACATGAACAGGACACGGACAGACGTTACACCATAATGCATTACACCGAACAGAGCAATAAACACGAATAATACCAACCGCTCAACACTGCGAAGATTTTTGCTTCTCTAACCGCTAATCTGATATCTCGTCAAAACTTTAAAATCAACCAATCGAGTGCTGTCTAGAATGTATCAATGTGTCCCATCCCCAGAGGCTCGAGGAAATGAATATTTCCTGTATAGTTAATATATAGTGGTTATTTTTTTTTTGGTTTAAAGTCTACTGTGTATCACAGAAAAGATTCAAAAGATATTTTGATGATAAAACTGACAGACAAGGAAACACTGAAAACATCAAATCTGGCCACCCAACTGTAGCTAAATAAAGGACAATACAAAAATGTATGACTTTTCTGTGACTTCAGTGTTCTATAAATTATCCAGGGGTGGAAAAGTACAGAGGAACTGTACTTAAGTAAAGTTACATGTCAATTAAAAGTAGAAGTTTGGAGAAAACCATTTATTTGAGTGACAATTGTCTAAATTTAAACATAGCCTACTCAAGTATTCAAGAGAAAAAATAAATATTTTGTACTGATGAAAAGAACTGACCAATCGTTCATGACTAGCTAGTTTGCTAAGCAATAAGTCGTACAGAAAATATATACTGCTAACTGAGAATGTGGCGTGCTGGATAGATCATGTTTAATAATGCTATTGCAATGAGTTAGCAATGAAAACAATTTAACAAGCTAATGTACAAACTTAACTAGCTAGCTACTTTAACAAGCTAATGTACAAACTTAGCTATCTAGCTATTTTAACAAGCTAATGTACAAACTTAACTAGCTAGCTATTTTAACAAGCTAATGTACAAACTTAACTAGCTAGCTAATTTAATAAGCTAATGTACAAACATAACTAGCTAGCTACTTTAACAAGCTAATGTACAAACTTAGCTAGCTAGCCATTTTAACAAGCTAATGTACAAACTTAGCTAGCTAGCTATTTTAACAAGCTAATGTACAAACTTCTTTTTAAATGTTCACGTGAGTGAGAAATAAAACATCTCATCCTGTGGAAATCGGGAACTCCAGCAAACATCATCGTTCTAACATCGTTCTAAGATTAAATAAATAACCGCCTGCATTTTGAGATTTGTAACGAGTATTTTGAAGGTCAAGATAACAAGGTAAGGAGTAAAAAGTGAATTTTTAATCAAGATTTACCTGAGCAAGAGTATTTGAGTAATTCTGAGTAAAGTACAAATCTTCCTAAAGCGTAAAGTACAGTAAAGTCAAGTACTTTCCACTTCCGATATTATCACAGAAACTGAAAGACGGTTTTCCTAAATCCCAGTTGAACCTCTGGCCATGATACGCTGCCTGCACACGACTCTCCGTCGACTTTTTTTTTTTTTTTTTTTTTAATTTTAGCTTTGCAGGATTCTCCAAAGTTTCGAGACAGAAGTACAGAACACAGAACCGATGGTTCTGAGGAGCGCAGATTCCCTTTCTCCTCAATGCGACTGCAGCATAGTTCATTAGTTCAGGTTACATAACTATGCTAATGACTAAACGGCTTTATTGCACTGATCACACCACAGGGATTTAACACTTTTTAAAAAAAAAAAAAAAAAAAAAAAAATTATATAAAACCAAGGGAGGGATTTTTTTTCATGCGTTTGATGAAATAATTAAATCAGAGTCCTGATGCTGATGCATTAGTGATGTACTCCATGAACGTCCTCTGCTGTTTTTTTTTTTTTTTTTTCTTTTTTTTTTTTTTTTTTTCTGCTCATTGCCCTGGACCTGAAAATTTTGGGATTCAGTCCAAGAGGACATGCAAGGTGAGGTTATTTTAAGAGAAGTTTAATGAACTGTAATGTTCCTGTAGTGAAAGTCTAATTTGTCTAATTGGTGTCATCGAGCGATGCGCAGTTTATAGAGTTACAGTATCTTGTCTTCTCATTAATATGAACACGTGTATCACGTGAGTCACACTGGAGCAAACTTTGACTTTATATAGCAACGAATTAATGCAATCTTGTTGGAGAAATATTGTAATTTAGAAAGTAATTAAATGGCTGATACAGTACCTCTGTTACTTTTAAGGAATGAATACATAAAAAATAAGGCTCAATTTTTTAATGATTATTAATTGTTAATAAATGCCTTAACATGAATTATATATTTTTTTTTACTTTTGTGAAACCTAGAGCAATAGCAAAATAAAAATCCACAGAATGAAGCTGATTTCTTGTACCTGGAAAATATGTAGATGACATGATTTTTAAAAAAAACAAAAAAAAAAACAATGTATTCAGCTGTGGTCTTAACAAAAGAGTATTAAGTTGCTGAGAAAACCCTTTTGGAAAACGGACGTCTGGTCTGGAACGCTTGTTTGTGTTTTCGGATGCTCCTCCTGTCAATCATTTTATAGACACTCTACTTTACTGGTCACCATAGATCCTGGAGGCGGAGCTTCGTGAACATTCAACTGTTGAACCCAATTAACTGTTAAAAAAAAGACTTATCGCACCTTTAAAAAGGAGAAACCGTGAATGGTGCTTCTTGCCTGTCTCTTTCAGCGAGTATGTTTCTGCGTGTACAGGTAACAGTCTTATGTCTACAGTGAGACTCTGCACAATAACGCTGACAATTTTGCTCTGTTTTTAGCTAACCGAAGAACAACCCACAGGGTATGAAAGTAATTATCTGTAATGATGAAGTCATCTTGCCTTATGATTTCATATAATTGGTTTTCTCAGCACTGATACTGCAGAACCCAAGAGACCCAGAACACACAGCAAAAGCACTTATTACTGCTGCCTTAATAACAAACCCACAATAAATTCCTCACCGCTCAAAACATTAGCAACCGTTAAGAATACTGTATATTTCACATTAATTGTGCTTGTTTATCCTGGCTCTTGGCTCATGATTACTGAGAGGTAAGCTAAAGCACTGCACTGGACTTCAGATTAGCATTTCTTTATATGGGTCACATGACCACAGCCATTTACTTCAATGGGCCCTTTTTCACAAAAGACAATATTTTTTACCTAATAAACCCCGGGATGCTTATCATCTCACTCTTTTTCACTTTATCCTCATCAACATTGTCGACCCCGAACTTCAGACACACATCCAAAAATTATCACATGACCACAAAATGTTATATGAAATTAAATTAAATAACATTTAGTGCTTTTGTTTCACTACTCTTTGTTTTATTAAAATATTATTTTATAATTAAAATGTAAGTTACTATTTAGTTTTAAACATTTTGATTGAAATGATCAACTGACTTGAGTTATAACTCTTCTGTTTGCACAGCCATATATTATAATTAGCCAGAACCAGCTAACAAAGGATATTTTGCATAAATATTGGCACCCCTAACTGCACTGTACAGTAAATGCACAACACTGGAGGATTAAGACACTTTGGTGTTCACAAGCACTACGACAAAATGATATTATTATATCGGGATATCATTGTCCAGAGAAATACACTATACTGTTGTTATAAGTACAGTCAGTTTCATATTTATTGGCACCCTTCAATTTCCTTTCCTCTAACAAAATATCATTCACCTCATTGACACTTCTTGTAATTGCTTGTTCATAGTTTCCAAAAAAAAAAAAAAAAAAAAAAGACTACTGTTGATTTTGAGCAAATATGAGATTGCAGATATGACCCCAAGTGTATATTCAAATCAACACAGAAATGACATGAAATTCATTTTTGCAATGAACACCTCAATCTCGGGATTTAAAACCTGTTGAACACTTGTACATTAAAGACTGTCTGCTTGCACAGACAAGAATACAGTAAAAAGGAGATAAAAATGATTACATTTTTGAAGGTGCCGATCATTTGAAAAATAGTGTCTAAAAATATTGTGCTAAACTCAAATTATACAGGATCCCCCATAGGTTTATACTCATTGCAGTTCTTATTTATTTTGAATATTCATTTTTTTCATGTTTATGAAGGGTGCTAATATTTATAGAGCTGCCCAGATCATGTAACACATGGCTAAAGGAAAGAACAAATGTCACACGCGTGGAATTGGCAGGTAAAAACAACCACCATTTTGATCTCAATTGACCACAAAACCGAGCTCCGGGGTTCACATGGCATTTAGCGAAGTCCAGGTGTTTCCATTTGTGGCTTGATGAGAGTTTGGCAAAGCTTTCAAAGTGCTCATTGGCATGGCGGCAGCGTCTCATCATTATCAATGGAGATTAAAAACTAAGCCAGCATCTGCAATTTTCCAACTCAAATCCATGGAGGTTTTTTTTTGTTTTTGGCTCTGGCTAAATTACGCATGAATCATTAACTCTGCACTAATATATATATATATATATATATATATATGTATATATACGCTGTTGAATTCTGGATTCTGGGTTCTGATTGGAATTGTGAAGTGTGTAGTCACTGATATTGTGAAGTTTTCTATTAGGAGATGTGTATTTATGGAAGGAGTCTCCAGTGCCAGCGCTTTGTAACAGTCAGAGCTATAATAGGAGCTTAGTGTCTCCGAATTATTTTGTATCTTGAAATTATGACTTGGTATTTCGAAATCATGAATTGATATCTCAATTCTGACATATTGTTTTAGAAGTTATGATGTAATACCTCGTATTTATGACTTAGTGTCTTGAAATTATGACTTAATATCTCATAGTAATGAGTATCTCAAAACTATGACGTAGTATCTCAAAATTATGACTTGGTATCTTATAAATATGAGTTGGAATCTCAGAATTATGAGACAGTACACAGGATTTTTTTTAAGTGATGGAAAAGGGCTTCCCTAGGGGAAATGTGTGTTACTGGTTAAAAAATGATTTAAAAAAATGTTATTGTAGAATTCTAAGAAACTTTAAGATAGTCAAACAATATTTTTCTCGTGTTTTTTTCAAGTCATTTTACATCTCATGTTTAATTTGTGACTTATTCACTAATAACCTGAAGTTATCATGCAATATTTAAGTTATTATTAGACAGCGGCTGTTTCATCTTTTTTTCTGGTGATTGCTTAATGCTTAATCTAGCACTGTGGGATATGAAAAACATGAACAAGCTGTTTCCACGCTGAACGTTTTTCTGTTTATAGCAAACACGCATTATTTTCCATAGCGGTTTTGATTTAGCCTACACCCTAGATGATGAGTTTTATATATTTTGGTGTGTTAATGGGTTTTTACCGTAATTGTGTGCACCCAAAATCCGCAACTCATTTAATCAACACAGAACAGAGCTGACGGCCGACAGTTTCCAGAGTGAACAGCAAACCTAAAAGCATGTGCGGAATAATATAACAGAATAACACACAATAATATTTACTTGTATTTATATTTGTTCATTTTTTAATTGAAATTATTTCAATTTGTAGGGGAACATAGTCAGATGGATTGAAAAAAAAAAGAGCAGATTAAAAAGTATTATTTTCTTCGTTACAAAACATCACAATATCTTCTTTTTTTTTCCGTCATTTTTTCCTTCTGTATCTGTCACACAGTCATAGCTAGTAATTATATTTGTCACTGAAATTTCAACAGCTCTTATTTGATGCTCGGATCATAAGACTGACATAACCATATCATAAACGTGACACTGCAGATGACAGCATATATCCAGTTGTCTAGCCGTGTCGTGTTAATATCATTATACAGTAGCTGTATAACATCTGAGGTTATGAGAATTTATATCACATTTTATACCCCAACTCCAAATGATCATATGTTTTATGACATGTTTTATGTAGTATAAATAAGTTATGCCACGTACCATGGTACGATTGTTATAGTTATGTCTCAGGTATCGTTATTTTATTTCATTTTTAAGTAAAATATTTCCACACAGTACATGTTATAAATCATTCATTTCCTTTATTTTATGTTTGGATCACAGGACAGCTTAGCTTATGTGTCTTAATCAGAAAATAGCTATTTTTGACACTTATTAAAAGACCTAGGGGAATTTTTTAGATTTTTGTTTTCTGATGGAAGAAAATCCTTCCTGAAAAAGAAGAAAATAAATCAGGAATAAGCACTCTTTCTGTGGCCAAGGAATCGTTTTCATAGTACGTATCAGTTTTAAAGCTGAAATTAGCATGAGAAACATATGACACTGTTATATTAGAAGCTGTCACGGCCACTGATGAAATTGTGACATGCTTATGACATGCTTATGTCACGGGGCTCAGGTGAAGAGTTATTACATAATATCAGCCGTACAGCAGGGCTAACGCTGATCAGAAAACATCCCTCGCTCTTCCTCTGACTCACACCCTCATCTGCTCAGCCAGACTCGTATCCGTTATAAAAGGCTGCCGGCTTCCAGACGGGAAAAAAGGAAAAGTCACGAAGGCCGACACCATCACCTGGAGCCTGGCGGAAGAGACGCTAGCTGACAGCAGAGCTTTTTTTTTTTTCCTTTCTTTTCCTCCCCTCGTCTTCTGTCTTGGCAGCATGGAAAGTCATCCTCTGGTGGAACAATAAAGAGCCTCTAAAAATCCCCAGTGAGACTGCTTGTTATCTAGCGACGAGACATCTTAACTGTGGATTGAGCGGTGGGAGGAAGGGTTGGAGCTCTGCAGGGGAAACGGAGGCGCAGAGTTCTCCCGAAACATTAAGATGTCTGACGGCAATTGTGCTAGGTGAGGCTGTGGTTCCCTGCTGAGGAGGAAGACTTGGGGTTTTATGTGGAAATGAACACAGTTTTGAAGGACGTGAAGGACAGGGACTTTCAGGTGCTTTTGGGATTGTCTTTAAAGCCTCATACGGTATAAGGTTCTAGGCTGTTGTGACTGACAGGACGCCATTTCTCCCGAACCAGACGTGGACAGTTTTGCTATGTTGGACTCTCGGTTACAGACGGCTGCGGCATCGTCAGGATTCAGACCTCACAAACTCCTGACGATAGGGCAAACTCTTTTTGATGCAGCCGATATTCAGCATGACCACACTCTTCCTCTTGCGATATTATTTAAATATCACTAATGTAAGGAATAAAGCACTCCGTGTCATGCTACTATAAGAAAAGAAATCAACAACAGGGGGCTGTGAAACAGCAACATTGATTATTTTCCTATAACAGCACATCTTGGAGTGTTTTATTCCTCTTATACTACAGCAATTTGCAAGCGAATACAATTTTTATTAATTAAAGAAGTTTTTGGAACGTTCACAAAACAAGTTCCTGTTCTCACTTACACTACAGCAGCTATAAACAGTCATTACCTCACAAGCCTCTCTTCTTTCTCTCTTGATGTTAATAAGGGGGGAAAAAAATGCAGCTAACCGCAAAAAAAAAGCACAAAATCTTAAGTTACAGCTTTATCTCTGACTGTTACAAAGCGCTGACACTGGAGACTCCTTCCATAAATGTTCAATAAACATTTGTGCACATACAGAATTTCGTTCTTTTATGTGGAGCAACTGTGTTACTATAGAAATGATAACCTATTAGAAAGAGCGCATTAATATAAACCTGTGATTTTGAGCTGCATTATTGTCAGAGCTGCTGTTATAGAAAATCAATCCACACCATCTGACCAATCAGATCCCAGAATTCTTGGTGCTCGGGTGATTGTTGTGATTTCTTGACAAAGGTTTGTTTCAACTGCTGTATTTCTGACCAGTGATTGAACAACAAACAGCACTTTTTTGCTTTTAATGTTCATTTAATTATGTGCAGTTTGAAATCCCTAATAAAGATGAATAGTAAATAAAAGCAAATAAATCAAAAGAATCACTTTCACTGATTCGGGCTAATATGTGTTCAAGAGCCCTTACAGTACATTCAGGATATGTTTGCTTGAATTGTATCATCATGCAGTTACACACCTAGACTAAGGTATTGATTAACGCTTGCAGTCGGTTAATAAAAATTTCAAGAACAACCGCCTTAAATTGCTGAAGTTTAATAGTGGAGTGAAGCTTTGCGCTGTACTGCATCATTTTTCCTCTGCAACACCTAAAGCCAGCCGACCTGCGACCTTTCACTCCATTTGCATAAACGCTTTATTTTTCTGTTGTGCTTCTTCAACACCATGGCCCGTCAGCGCATCATTTCTTATCCACTCTCACGCTCTCGCTCTTCTCCAACCCCGTGTTTCTTTCTTTAGCTCTTTTCCTCCGTCTAACAAGGTCCGACGTAAATTGGGTCTCGGAGGACGTGCGAGACGTAAATCCCGGAGGATTCACCGAACCCCAGGGATGTTTCAGTCTCGTGCTTCTGAGGACAAACACACACATCATGGGGAGGTTTTCAGCTGCCACCAGTCACCAGATTTGCTGCGTGGTTCTTTTTTAGGGAACCGTACAGAACACGAGAAAACCGAAACGCTGCAAGGTGCACTTTATCTGGATTAAAGGGTCTTAGTTTCCGAAATAGTTTCTAATTCCGGAGTCTATCCTCAGAGCGCTGGAGGTGAGGCGGGAAATGGTGCGAATTTCTGAGGCCTGGTTTCACCGAGTTGATCACTAAAAGATGTGTGAGAACATTTTTGGTTCAAAACATCACCAGATAAGTTCAATACTCTAGAATTAGAAAATCTAAGTAATTAATAGGTATAAGTGAACTGAGAAATGTGTGACTTTTTTTTTTTTTTTAAAGAAATCTAGCTTTAACTTGAATAGTTCAATCTTGATCACTTTAATTAGTACATAAACATATACTCAATAACCACTTTAATAGGAACACCTATACCCCTGCTCATTCATGCAGTTATATAATCAGCCAATCATGTGGCGGAAGCACAATGCATAAAAGATTGGAAAAAGACCAGGCGATGTTTTTCCAATCTTCATCTGTCCAGTGTGGGAGATGTTCCCACTGTTCCCACTGTTCCCACTGTTCTTGGCTGAGTGCAGTGGAACTCGAAGTGGTCTTCCACCTCAAGGATCGACTGTTGTGTGTTCTGAGATGCTTTCCTGCTCACCACGGTCGTAAAGAGCGGTTATTTGAGTTATAGAATGATCTACTGAGTACAGAAAGACACTTGTTGGTGCTAATCAGCTCTACATAATAGAGGGGTTTGCTAAGATACTCATGCTGCATCAACCTACCTTGGTAATTGTCATTTTCGACATCTGTACATTTGAGCTACAAGGTGGGAAAAACCCATGGCTGCCTCCATGTTCATCTTTTGTTAGCAACAAATTAGCTAGCTAACTGTCATTAGTGATGTATATTTACCTCCTCAAAACAGCCATCTGCATAGTCATAGATATAGATTTATCAAGCGAATATGTTCACATGCTGATTGATGTAAATACTTGTATATACAGTATAATTCATTTAAAAGTAAAAAGTGCTACTTTTCTGGCCGTTCATGCTGTGAGCAGCCATGTTGATTTGACGTCACTGACTCGGGGTTCTCCCTAGTCGGAAATAACGAGTTACGACCTTTAGTTGAATGCAGTGTTAGCATCTGTGAACTGGCTACACAAAGCTATTGAGCAACAGACGCTAATTCTCCTCCCACACATTGCAGTTGCATGAGGGCTGATAAAGGGATTAAAGCGAGTTGGTGAGTAAACAGGAACACTGCTATGGTTGCTGAGGACGGATCGCCTGAGAGCGTATAACCTGCCCGTGTGTGAGAGAGAAAGAATCTACATAATGCATGTGTGATCATAGATGTCGGCTTCAGTCCACTTGAAGGACGGTGTGGAATATTTGCAAACTGTCTCAAGTTGTTTGGAATTTCTGATGAGCGAGGTGGATGGGTGTGAGGCTGGTGGAGTACGGGCATTACACAGTTGCGTGCTGAGATGAGTGCAGAACCCGAGCTCGCACTCGTCTGCGCCGGACCTTCCGTGACTTCCCCACAGGCCCCCTGCTGAGGCAGAGACGGCGCTCCCCCTCTCACAAGCATTAAAATAAGATGAGTGCCGGGCCTCGCGGGAGAATAGTGCACATCTGTGGCCAGCTCACTCTGAAGTGCTGCACGCGTCCTACGTCACTTTCACTCAGGTCCTTCCTCAGTTTCACTCCGGTCATGCATGTGGCAATGTGTGCGTGCTTACCTGGTCATGGACATCAGGAACAACAAACCTGCGTGCAACAAAAGACCCACTGATGGACCACAAACTGAACAGATTAGATAGATAGACAACCAGAATATTAGACAGACAGACAGACAGACAGACAGATAGATAGATAGATAGATAGAATATTAGACAGATAGACAGACAGGTAGATAGATAGATAGATAGATAGATAGATAGATAGATAGATAGATAGATAGAATATTAGACAGACAGACAGATAGATAGATAGATAGATAGATAGATAGATAGATAGATAGATAGATAGATAGATAGATAATCAGAATATTAGACAGACAGACAGACAGACAGACAGATAGATAGATAGATAGATAGATAGATAGATAGAATATTAGATAGATAGACAACCAGAATATTAGACAGACAGACAGATAGATAGATAGATAGATAGATAGATAGATAGATAGATAGATAGATAGATAGATA
>CM075022.1:18171475-18198966 GCA_037576675.1 Pangasius sanitwongsei
CAGACAGACAGATAGATAGATAGATAGATAGATAGATAGATAGATAGATAGATAGATAGATAGATAGATAGATAGAGAACTCACATGACCTGCACTTGTTTCGAGCAGATTTGTCCTCTGGTCTGTGTAAGCCCCACCCCCTGCCTTCCTCTCGTCTAATGTTGGCGTGTGACATTTTAAAGGTGTTGCGAGTTTCTTCCTGCACATTCATTATCAGTGACAGGACGTCTCTTCCTGCAGCTATTTGGGGACAGACCGCTTTTATTCTGTCAGACAAACAGCTGAAAGCCAGCGCAGTGTGTGTGAGAGTCGCAGATCAGTGTGTGACTGCAGCGCACCAGCAGCCAGATGCCATGTGCACTTCTTCACCACTCATCCTGTGGAACTTTCAGTCTGCTGTTAAACCTTTAAACACGGGTTCGGGGTCACATGCTGGAATTTCCCTTTACATACACACATCACCAATTTCTGGAAAAATGAATTACTTCATTAAAAAAATGAAATAAAACATAATGTTTCAACTTTAGCATTTACTATTTAGCTTACTGTTCCTAGCACTTTCCTTTTACAATACCTTCATTTTATTATTTTAATCATTGTACCTTTATTCTTTTTATGATATATTTTAATTTAATTCCAAATTCAATTAAATTATTTTGTTCGTTTTTTTCTGTCACTGTTCTTTTTTTTTTTTTTGGTGCATTTAATTATTTGCCCATTCATGGGAATTAAGGTGAAATATTATAATCAATAATAATTCTTCTTATTTATAAAAAGTGTGTTATTTAAATATATATTTTATGTAAAGATATATGCTTTCCTTTTTTTTGCAATATTTCTGCTATACCTGTTATTTTTTTTAGATACAAACCTGAAATTGAACTCTGCTGAAGACAAGAACTCACATACACACACACACACACACACACACACACACACACACATCAACAGTTTTCCCAGCCTACTCAAAGAGAAGGTGAAGGTTTGTCTGCTGGCCGATCTGTTCTCACTAAAACAGTCCCAGTGACATGCAACACACGGCTCCCTCACAGTGTGGATCTCACCACACACACACACACACACACACACACACACAGTGATCATTAAGTACACAGTATTTCAGGCCACTCGTGGAAATATTCTATCATTTTTCACATGTAATAAATGAGTAATGTGTGATTACATGTGGGGAAAATACGTGAACGTGCATTTCATCATGTTCTGCCTTGAAAATGCATGTGAGCTCAAGTAAACAAATGTGACATAATGTCATGATGTGATCACTTGTGAGGGAAACAAATCAGAAAATAAAAACAAATGCAATACATGGGAAAAATTAAGGAGAAGGTAAACAAATTGCGTGGAAAAAAAAAATCACTTGAAAACTAAAACCACATGACCTATATGTCAAAATATGAATCGGGTGGAAAAATGATAATGCACTATGAATATAAATTATTTGTGGGTGAAAATCACAGGGGGGAAAAATAAAACAAGTACGCTACATATGTTTCACATTTGCACTACATTTGCATGAAAATAAACAAATCATGTGAAAAAAGATCGCATGTAAAAGTAACCACATGGCCTACATGTGGAAAATGAACATTTCTAAATGAATGAGACATTAAAAGAAAAAGAACATGACAAAATTAAAATGTGCACTGTGTGTGAAAATAAATAATAACATGAGAAACATATTCGAAATTAAAGAAATCATGTGAAAAAATAATATGTGAAAAATTAACGTGAAAATAAATTAATCATGTGGGGGGAAAAAATCACATGAAAATAAAAATTAACATTGACATAAAAATTAATTGTCTGGAAAAAGAATTCTTTAAATAAAACAATGTGACCTAAATATAACAATAAATGCAAATAATAATAAATAAAATAATGAAAAAAATTCATTAATTAATGAATTTAAAAAACATGGAAAATATCATGTGGAAATATCAAACCACATGACCTAGCATGTGGAAATAACAATACACGTTCTACATGTGGGAAAATGTGCAAAATACATGAAAGACATTAAAGCAATCCATCTTATTTCACTTTTTAACTTTCAGGTCAATATAATAATAAAAATAATTTTAAAAAAATATCATTACTGTGAAGATGTTTACACTGATGAACTGCCGGAGCTTATTTTTAGACTCTTTTATGATCCTCAATGCTCCCATCAGGTTTTGTGTGTGTGTGTGTGTGTGTGTGTGTGTGCAGGCAGTGATTGCCGCCAAGCCTTTACAAGCCCTCATGAGTTTGTAATTGGCCAAGTACACTTTGATTAGGCAATAAAAATGTAAATCGCCCGGGAGGAATACACTAATCGCCGATCAGGGTGGAGATCGGACTAATCCACTGTGACAGGATGTTGGTTTTTTTTTTTTTTTTTGGCAAATTGGGTGCTGAAAGAAATTCCTCACTGAAAACAATGAGGACGTTGACATTATTGATATGCAGAAAATGCCACATCTGAAGTTAATTAAACAGTTCATCATTTACATTTATGAAGTATCAAATGTTTATAAAGTAACATTTTAAAAAAAAAAAAATAGCTAAATAATAATGACATAAGGTAAATGTTTGATTAGCAAAAAAGGAAGTGTTGGTTTTTCTGGTAAGACTACACATGAGGGGAAGTGTTCATAAGCCTACATAAGTCTTTCAGCTGACATAAACACGTCACCTTTCATAAAGACTGCGTTTGTCGATATTGACATCAACTTCCATAATAAATGAGTCGAGTGATAAAGATATTTATTGACATAATTATTACACATTCCCAATGTTCATGCAGTTGCTTAACCCTTTTACTTGACACAAGCCTACATAACATTTATAAGTGCTTATTCCAACGCGTCATGTCGCAAAGACTGGTTTTTTCAGTTCTACATTAGCATGACACCTAACCTAGCTAAAGCTAAACCTACCTAAACGTTTATAAGTGCTTATTCCAACACTCATCAGCTGTCATAATGACTGCTTTGGTCAATTTTGTCATCAAGCTGACATAATACCTGAGTCAAGTGACATAGGTGTGTATTGACATAGTGTTATTATTACCCTTTCCAGGTGTTCATAAGGTTCCATAACAACTTCACCTGACATAAACCTACATAACATTTATAAGCACTTATTCCAACACTTCATGTCACAAAGACTGCTTTTGTCAGTTTTGACACTGATATAACACCTAACTTGACTGATGTAGATTACTGCTTAACATCAGGTTGTTATTACACTTCCCAGCTGACACTTTCCAGGGTATGTAGCACTTCACCTGACATAAACCAACATAAACATTTATAAGTGCTTATTCCAACACATGTCAGCTGTCACAAAGACTGCTTTTGCCAGTTTTGATATTGACATAACACCTAATGTCAGTGACATACAGTATAATATTCATTGACATAGAAGTGTTATTACACTTTCTAGCCTATTGTTGTGACGCTTTACAGGCTACTTAAGCCCTTCACCCAACATAAACCTACATAAACATTTATAAGTGCTTATTCCAAAGACTGCTTTTGTCAGTTCTGACATTAACATAACACCTAACGTAACTGACTAAAATATTTATTGACATAATGTCGTTATAACACTTTCAAAGCTGACTTACGACTTTTCAGGGTTCAGTTCTGCCTGACATCATACCTGTTTCTCGCATTCACGATTTTGACAGATTTTCTTTGCACATCTGGAAAGGTAGGTGTGAAAACAGTTCCTCAGCTCCTCACCCAGAGCTGATTCTCTTAATTTAGCCTCAGTGTGTCACATCATCTCATGCCAGACCAAATGCACACTCTCTCTCCAAGAGAACCCCGGTAATTAACTCGGGGATGATTCACTCAAGAACATAACTCATAGCGAAAAGATGGTTATCTCTTCCTGTTTTGGAAGATTATTACCTTGCGTTCATACTAGTGAGCAAAAAGTCAAGGATGTCGCGGGTAGTTTGTTGCTAGTGGGCGTGTACCACCTGTAGCTTCGATGAGAAATGTTTGTTGCTAAACTGTATAGCCTACAGTACATGATTTATTACAGTATATGATCTACTTTTGTTTAAAATGATTTTAAATGTATTCTAATATTTTAGTAAAGTGAAAACAGAGTGAAACTATTTTGTGATGTACAAGCTTCATGCTAGGCTTTGTATTAGCTTTGCTAGCAGACTAGCAGTGCAAGCCAACTGTACTAGCTACATAAACACCACCATATCATATATGTGTATATATATGTATATATATATATATCTTTTTCAAACTAGATAACCACAAATTACATAACACACTCAGTGTAAAAATTGTTTAGTTGTGAAAATTGTGAAAATTAGCTTTGTTAGCAGATTAGCAAGTTAACTATGCTAGCTAGATACATTCTCTAGAGTCAACAACGATCACTGATACTTCCTTCCAAGAAGTATCTTCATTTTTCTTTGCAATGTCTCTATAGACATTTAATGGCATGTTGTATATGACCGAATAAGAAGACTCCGCGGCTTTTCTTCCATTTGCGTGTGTCAATCAGTAAACAGGAACGGATTTCAGGTAGGAACTAATGCTGTGAAAGTGGAGCCGAAGAAATGTCAGACCGCACATGCTATCGGATTGGTCCGATGAAATCAATCGAGCCAGGTGTTAGGATTTGTCGTGTCACTGAGTCATACCTAATTTTGCGCAGAATTAAGAAAACGTGTGAAGGCAGGGTAAAATCTAAAATGAGCCGTTGCTAGTTGGTGTTAAGGTAAAGGCCAGACAGAATTTGATTAGACTGCATGCTAGCGGTTTCAGAGGTGAGCTAAAAGATGAGCATCCCATATGTGAATTCTGTAAACAGACACGGCTCTATCGTGCAGAGGAAATAATGTACGAGGTGAAGAAGTGCTGCTCCGAAGGCAAGACAGCAAGGAGGCAACTCTAAGCTAATAAATAAATAAATAAATAACAAACACCTCTGCTTTTTTTCGCAGAAAAAAACTTCATGCATAAAGATTGTACTTTTCACGACATATGATTAGACTTCCTGATCTCATGAAAATACGGTAACGCTTGGTATTTTTTAAATATTCCCGGAAACCTAAAGAATTTACAGCCTAAAATCTATCCACATGTTGAAAACACTCGCATCACTGTACCACATTACTACGCGACTTGCAAGCCTGATTGTGTTTGCAGAGAAGAGGAGACGTTTCGTGAGCCAGGTAAGTCTAATCATATGTCACGAGAAGTACAAACGTTACAATTCAAGTGGGCAAAGGTCAATATGTTTAAAAAAAAAAAAAAAAAGAGAGAGAAAAATTATTCATTACATATCTTACATCTTAGTCAAATTGCATAGTGGAGGAGGTTAGCTTGGTTTAATGTACTGTACTGGTGTAGAAAATGTCATACTGAGCATTCACGTGAAAAAGTACGATACGTTGGGTTTAAAGGTGCACACTTAACAAACGATATTATATCTAATTCTCTGAAACACTATCTTTCAGACTTGTCTTCTCTAGATGTCACATCTGGACAGAAAATACAATACAAGCAACAAAATCTGCGAACAAAGCCATAATAAAGAGCCAAGTGGGATGCCACAGTCTGAGAGTTCTTCTTACTCTCATGATCAAGGACAGGTGAAACCGTGTCCCCTGAGAAAGACGTAACCTCCAGATGAACCCACGGCGGAACGCAGACGTGATAGCTTCAACCGCACATCCGTCCCTCGTTCTCGGCTTGTTCAAATTTAACAGGAAAACTGCAGTCCTTTGACGGCGGAGATAAAAGAAGACAACGGTTACAAAACACAGAACTCTCGTAGAAAAAAATACGTGAACTGTCAGTGCAACCTTCTTTGTATTGTAAAGCTTCAGCTCTTGATGTCTCTTCGGCATTTCCTTTCTTCTCTTGCTCTTATTGTATTTTAAAGCAAGCCTGGAACGGACGAGAGAAAGGCTTTGATTGTGCATTCTTTTACAGTGCATAAAAGGTTAAGTGCATAAAAGGTTATAATGAGAACGCAGAAACTTCACAAGCAAAAGTAAGACACGTATTTACGTTTTTTAAATAAATAATAATCATCATTTTTAAGCACCTTTACAGAGGTACCTCTCTAATTAGCTAGAGAGGTACCTCTAGAGAGGCATTTTAGCATTACTCTACATAATCCACTCTCTAAGGTGGCAGGAGTTTTTTATTATTTTTTTTGAAATGTCATTTTCACCAGTGATATTTTGGGAAAAGCTTTTTTAAATTATGTACGAACCCAAGAGACTCATGATTTTTTTTCCCCCCTTTTTTTAAAAAAAAAAAGTAGAAGTGGATGCTCTAGCACAGGGTCTTCAGGCTTATCCGCAAAGGGCCGGTGTGGCTGCAGGCTTTTCATTCCATCCAAACAGGAGCCGCACCTGATTTCACTTGTTTAATCAGTCTCACCTCAGTCTCCCATCCACTCTCAAGTGTGCCTCCAATCTGGCTGTAATGAAAGCCTGCAGCCACACCGGCCCTTTGCGGATAACATATCACAAAGTCTTTTAAATCATGGGTGTCTGAGTAATCCTTGTGATCAATTATTTTGCTTTATACCACATCACTGCTGAATTCTCGATTCTTGATGATTGGTCTGCTCGTTCTAATATGCTATAATATGCTATTGTTTCTGTAGTTAATCAGCTAATCAGCTAAATCATAGGGGATTTTATGGCACACACTTTACAATAAGCAGACTTAAAAATGTGTAATTGTCCATGTTTTTTGCACATTTTTTGTAAGGAGATGTTTATTTAACATTTAAAGCTGCATAGCTGCAAGTTTATGTCTTCTAACATCTTCAAGACAGATGAGTTTACCCTTTGCAGGCTCTCAGTAACATGAGAAGCTTCATTTTTTGGCATCAAGAGACAGAAAAGTCAGAGCCTGGAGAGGGAAGCTGCTACAACATGAGTAAGAACAAGTTATTCCATAATACTAAATGTAACTCTAAACTGATAAAAACGTATAACGTTTCAGTCATTATTTCATTATTAAAATCGAATCTTTGGCAAATTGCAGTGGTGTAAGAGAAATAAAACACTTTGGGACATGCTGTTATAGGAAAATAATCAACTTCATGGCGGTAACTGGCGGTAACTCGACATCATCACGCCACCCCGTAGGTGAATATTTTTCTATAACAACAAATGACATGGAGTGTTTTATTCATTACATAATTCCATATTTAGGAATTAGCTGTAATTAGCTGATGAGATCTGGAATCTTTTTCGTCTTTAGCAATTACATATGTATTTTTATAACCTTATCAACGTAACCAATTAACATTTAACCTTTTTTTGTGTGTGCCCTGCCTGGCCCTTGTGTATCCTGCACCTGCCAAGCTCCAAAACCTGCACCATGTTCACAGTGGTGTTGGGTGACCATCCTTCAGCAGCCATGAAAGTCCATCTCCAGCCCCTTTGAACCGAGTCCTGGTGTACGAGCAGACAGGTAACAATCATAATGCCTCCCTTGTGCGTGGCCGACATGCCCGCTAGCCTGGGAATCGATTGAACGCTCCCCCCCTCTTCTCAGCATCCGCCCCGGTATCTCGGCATGCAAGTTAATCCTTCAAGAATCTGAAGGCAAATCAGAGGCCTCTATTGTTTTAACATGTTTAATGCCATTTTCGCTGCCCTCTGAGAGAGGCTTAGTCTGTGCGTTGGGAGTATTGACTGATATCCATTGTAGAAATAAGAAATATACTTTTTTATTTTCAGTGAGTGCCCTTTCTCTGCACAGGGCCGGTCTTTGTTACGCAGGGCTCGTTTGATCTATTTGAGAAAGTCAAAGGTAGAACAGAGAAGTGAGTTCCCAGGCAGGAAAAGCCTGCAGCTTCACACCTGTGTATGGGAAAAAAACGGAGGCTGAGGTTAAAGTTCAATATTCCAACAAACTGAGTGCATTGTCTTGATTGCAGTGAAATCATTCGGTTTCTGGTTATAAGAGGCTGTATAAGAACAAACCATGTAAAAAAGGGCCTGCCAGGAAACACACATACAGCTGAGACGTAAACGGCTCTAATGCATATTCGAACAATGACTTATTCTAACACGTTTTTCAATATTGCTTTCGTCTCCCTCGGGTTAACCAGACCGTCCTCCATTTTGTCACTCCTGTTCAGCCCCAACCTTGTCACAAGGACATTTGAAATGCAGTACTGTCTCATCTCCCTCCACTTTTTCTGGTTTATATGGAATCTTTCATCCCATTCGACTATTTTCAGATAATCAGATCTAATCAGATCTAATCACGCAGTTTGGTTCACAATACGCTCACTAGTCACCAGATATCACTGTCTTGATGCTGAATTTTAAAGACCCGTATGTCATATTCATTGCGGGTTCTTGGTGTTCTATTTAAACAGCCCTATTAGTCAGTGGAACCCTACACTCCTCTATTAATTGTGATAAGGATGCTGTCTTGACCTCCCATTGGCAACTGAGGATGGCAGCGCTGTCGGCTCACCAGGCTCCTGTCACTGTTATAAATAGCCACAATCAATGCCTCAGCTGGCTTTAGCAAGCTCACTAATTGCTTTAAGAGCCCAAATATCACCGCCGAAAACTTTCCCTGAAAGCTCTGTGTGTGTGTGTGTGTGAGTGTGTAGACACACAGAGAGAGAGCGAGAGAGAGATGACTAAGTAAAAAGCGATAAGTGATAACATTTTTCACAGACGTTCCACAACATTAACTGTAACTAAATACAGGTAAAATTATAATAACTGATAAATTGCAATGGTACAAGAGGAATAAAACACTTCAGGACATTCTGATATAGGAAAATAATCAATGATGAGGTCGTGTGATGAAGTAGAGTTACTGATACCACCCTGAAGTTGATTTTTTTTCCCTATAAAGTCACATATTGAAGTGTTTTATTCCTCTTATACCACAGCACTTACACACAACAATACTTACACTTTCTATTTACTAACAAACAAAACATGTTTTATCCATTTGTAGTTACATTTAATGTTATAAGATTATATCAGCTATAAACAGTCGTTCCCTCGGCAGCCTCTCTTTTTTTCTCTAAATAAAACCCAACAAAATGCAGTTTATGTCACTGAGAAACCACAAAGCGTAAACTCGCATGTTCTGAAGCCTTTCCGAAAATCTTAAGTTACAGCTTTACCTTTGACTGTTACAAAACACTGACACTGGAGACTCCTTCCACAAATGCTAAATGCAGAAACCATACAGAAACCGTCACCATATTATGTACAGTAAAGCATATTAGAACAAGTGTGTTAATATAAACAAAATAATACAAAGTTGCTGCTATAGAAAATGAATCAGCATCATCAATTTTCAATCAATCACAATCAAATGAATTGATATAAAATCTATGCCAAGTGCATTAAGGCCTGATGAAGAGAATTTACACGAGCTCGGAAGAAAAAGTTGTTTAAAGATTGGAAAGTGTTGAGAAGGTTTCTAAAGACTCGGTGACTGTCAGTTGCGTCGGGTCAATAGTTTATAAATGAAAGCGTTTCAGCACTGTTGCTACTCTTCCTCAATCCTCTAGCAAGTGACAAAGAATTCCAGGGTGACAGCTAAGGATCTGTGAGCTTCTCTTGCAACTGATAATGTCTGTGTTTAGGAGTCTGCCATAAAAACAACACTCAACAAGAGCTTTAGGGAAGATTGCTGTGGAGAAAAGCTCGCACAGCTCTCCAAAATAAAATTTGCTAAAAGGTACCTGACTACTGAAACAAAACTTTTTATTTTATTCAGTAAACGAATACAGATTTGTTCTTTTGGAGTAAATAAAACATGGAATGAATTCAATGAATTGCCAAGTGTGACTTTCACTCTTGCAGATGATACGATATACATTTTGATACGTATTATATGATACGATATAAAAGTGAGACAGTTAAACAAGTAATGATTCAATACACTACTGATCCGATACGATTCATTTCAGCGCTGATACGATTCGATTCAGGTCTAATCCGATATGATTCGATTCAGTTAATGTGCATTGATGTATACTAGTTGTGTCTCAAAACATTTCTTCACTGTCTTTATTTTATCTAAGAACGGGTACTATATTAATTCTCTCTCCCTTTTTTTTATGGTGAAATTTCATGTGTGTTTCATGTACAGTTACAGAATGCTGACACTGGAGACTCTTTTAAATAAACTTTTGGAAGGAGTCTCCAGTCTCAACACTTTGTAACAGTACATGAGACACATACATGAAATTTCACCATATCATCTAATATACACTGTTAAATAAACCTGTTATTTGCAGCTGCACTACTGTCAAAAGAATCAACACCTTCTGACCAATCAGAATCAAGAACAGAGCAGTGGCTTAAATGTAGTTAAAGTCTAAATGCAACTATTGGCAAAAGAAAGAAAATCCATCCGTGATGGTTGAGATTTGCGTTGAGAACATAAATGAAAGACCTAAATGAAAATGTAATCAGTCACTTGCTTAAGGTACAAATGTCCAAAATAAATAAAGAAGAGAAGAGAAAGTGAAGCAGGGAGCAGTATCAAAACAGGAAGGAGACAAGTTAATTGGTACATAGCAGTCGAGTAGGTCATGTGATCCTGGACTAACAGGGTATCATACGGGCACGACGCCTGCTTCCAAAATTACACAGCCACACATATATGGCACTTTACCACATTAACGCCTCCTCCCACTCGACAGCGATTACACTTATTCATTCCAGCTGGTATTTTTAATTCCTTTCATGAGGAGGAGGATAAACAAAGATGCAACACTGCTGGAGGAAATGGTAGTAGATTTCACTCGCCAAACGGATTCTGGAAGAGGAGCCGCATTTCTGGCCAGCTGGATTGCACTTGCATGCTGATCTAAGCCAGTGTTACCTAACCAAAACTGATAACACACAGCTCGACGTGCGCTCCTCGATGCCCAACTTCGTGCCTCACCTTTCAGCCCAGATGCAGAAACAGAAACATCTCCTCACTACCATGCACTTTTTAAGAACAAGGCCTCCGGGCTTTGCCTGCATCACCGGCGCTGCAGTCCGGGCACGGCGCTGTCCGTCTGTCTCGGCTTTCCCCGGGACAACTTACAAGCTGGGGAAAGTTCTTTCAAACCCGGAGACGTCATATTTATCTTGGAGAGTTATAGGCGTAACAGGAGGGAAGTTTATTATTTGACGCAGCGAGTGCCAGAGACTAGAGAGATGTAAGAATGGGGCAAAACACCGCAATAAAAATGATGTATGGGACGTCATTCGGAGAGCGGCACGATACATCACTTTCAAGGCAAGTTCCTCAAAGCCCTGCTTTAATGAACTACACGCTGGAGTCATATTCTGCTGTAATGGATTTGGGGATGAGATAAACCTAGCTTGTCTTCACAAATATGAAGAAGTGAAGATTGTTACATCACTCAAGATTGACCTCTATATACGCGTAAAAAACATTTTAAAAAATGTTTGTCATTTGTTGGTTTTCCGATAGCACTTTCATACTGTTTAAAAGGTAATGATGAGTACGTTCGGGTAAATAAATATCTTAATATGTAAGGAATAAAACACTTAGGGGCATGCTGTTATAGGAAAATAATCAACGACGGAGTGGTGCGATGTTTAGTTGCTGCTTATTTCTCTATAACGACACATCCTGAAGTGTTTTATTCCTCTTACGCCACAGCAGTTTGCTAACAATTACAATTTTATGTATTAAAAAATAAATACTTTTTATCCATTTGTAGTGACATTTAGTTAGTTTCTGTTATCTGTTATCACTTACGTTATAGCATCTCTATACATTCATTCCCTCACTTTCTCTTGAAATTAATAAGACAAACAAAAAAACACGTTTTCATGTTAGCGGGAATCCACAGAAAGACGTGATGGAAAAACATCGAGTTACAGCTTTACCTCGGACTCGTACAAAGTGCTGACACTGGAGACTCCTTCCATAAATGTCACATAAACATCTCCTTAAAGAAAACTTTATTATTCTTTACTTTGCTGTTGTCATGTTAGCACCGGTACGGAGCGGAACTACACTACCCATCAGCCCCAGCACATCACATGACCAAGTTGCATGCCTCACTGATCACTCACATCTGTTTCCTGTTTCACGTAATTAGTATTACGTGGATTCTGTGTGTCTCATTATCAAGCGTTTGTCTTTCTTGTCGTGTGTGCCACGTTGTCATGATAGTCCGCGTGTTCCTTGCCTAGCTCTTGTTTTTCACCTTGCATTACTGATACAAGTCCACCATTTTGTTTGGTATGCCCATATATGGTATTAATAGTAATTACAGCAATTACAGTAATTATAGACAAAAGAGCACTGGATGTGATGTCGTTGTATAATAGCAACAGTGCATAAAAATAGATAAATGAGTGTCTTGGAAAGACGTTTTAATACCATGACACATTCTTTCTGAAGTGCGCTTAAAAAGGCCAAGCATCAATCAGACTCCTAAGTGGCAATCTTTCACTGGTTTTCATATTCATCAGCCCACTCGCCTTGTCTGAAATTGAATAACCGTGTGGGGAACCTGCCCTAATTGCTCAGAATTAGCATGGAACTGGAGTTTATACGCAGTGGGAATATCGGCGAAGACGTCCCGCATGGTGTCACTCTGTCCCCACGGGCTCCTTTATTTTTTTTTTTTTAACCTGACAGTTTCTCTTAACTCTCATGAATGCAAAAGGCGAGATGACGGCTTTCCAAAGCGGATGCACGGTTTGACATTTAAGTGGCAGGCGCTGTGACAGAGGTTGCGGGTTTGTCTGACAGTGACATCACATGACCCCTTACCCCTTTATGTAACCGATCACGTGTCATTTAGATTGGACACCGAAGTGTCTGTCTACTCTTTCTTTCTTTTCTAGCAGCTTTCAGAGTCATAACTTAGTTACAGGAAGGAAACATTTCACCTCAAAGGACACAAAATGCATCTTTTTTGCGTGTTTGTTTGTTTGTTTAAAGTCAGTTTGGATTGACTCGTCCTTGCCTGATTTAGATCCTACTTGTCAGAGTTTTACCAGTTTGTTAGCATTAATAGAAGTTCTATGCTTAAAATCTTGCAGCATGGCGTCCCACAAGGGTCAGTTCTAGGTTTGTCTTCTGTTTTACAATACGTTTTTAGGTTGCTTTTACTCGATTTAGCAGCACAGCTACTCAAAAAGTGTGAAAACATTGTGTGAAAGCCATGTATTTTCCTAAATTCTGATAAAATAGTAATACTAACTTTGGGTACTAAGCCTGCTCACGATAAGGTTGCTGCTCTTGCTGTTTTTTTTTTTTGTTGTAAAAACAGAGCCTTAAAGATCTTAAAATAACCCTAGACAGTTGTTTATCGTCTCCCAGGTAACATTTCTCCAACTGTAGATTATTATTTGAAACACTTAGCCAAAATAATGCATATGCTAACCCAAAATGATGCTGAGAAACTAGTGCATGTGTACATAAATAAATTAACTGACATAATTATAATAAATATAGCAATATAAAAATCTATATAAATCAAAATGAATATGGTAATATAAATAATAGTGGAAAATAAATATAATAAATATAGTAATGCTACAACAACTACTACTACTACTACTACTACTACTACTACTAATAATAATAATAATAATAATAATATCAGTGATATCGCTGACAAGTGTGTCATCCGAGCACATAAACGTAAAAAAGTATGTATGTACAGTATATTTTATACAGTATACAGTATATTTTTCCTGTCTAATGTTTTATGCTTCTAGATTGGTGTTTTTAAATAACATTTTTTACAACAACAAAAAAATTTATTAACAAGCAGAGGCTAAATTAATAAGGACATGGGTTGAATCCATTGAATTCCTCGCTAATGTACCTGTTTTTGTCTATGCATTACACACGGCTGATTTCAATTTGGCCCAGAATAATTCGGCATTCCACGAGTGTAATGGCATTGTTTTATCTTTCGTCAGACATAATGACAGTTTAATTGCGTGGATAAACAGGCAGAGCCGTGTGGAACGCAGCACGGTACCAGGAGCACTATAAATATTTCGCTCTCCTTTGTTCCCCCACTGGTCCCTGACTGACTGATTGCATTGCCGTCTTGTTTGACTAAAGAAAAATGTAATTAAGCGAAGAGAGGGGCAACACTAGCACTGCTTAAATTGTTTATTTATCAGGAGACGCTGTCGACGGCGCATGGTACAAACGAGCGGCGCTTCTTCATCTGTCTTGTTCTATTGCTCCTCTTCTCGCCGTTTAACCTTGACCCAGCCGTGCCCGGGCTTCCTGCGAGGGCCAGCGGCGCAGGAATGATTCGATTCAGTGGTGGAAGCTATTTATAATTAGAGGTTCTTCAGGAGAGCGCTTGTTAATCTGTGCAATTCTGCCGGAGAATCAAGCAACAGCTGTTTCAAAGGAAAGGTCAGATTGTGGTTTGGAAGATGAATATAATGTAAGCTTTATTCAGACTGGATTAGTTTTACATGTGGAGGTGTAATGTGATTGTTACTGAAGTATCTCTGGGATTTTACTCTCATCCAAATCAGTCACGTCAGTCATTTTTTTTTACAGACTGCAAGCGCACAAGTCTGGAAAGATTACGCCGTATTTTAACTTCTATAAAATGACCTGTAGATATAAGCCCAGGTCATGTGGGGTGGGGCGATAGGACAAGAATATCATATCACAATTCTCAAAGGCATTTTCTACAATACAAGATGCTGTATGTTTGATGATATATAACAATTTCCCAGGAAAGCAATACTTAAGCTACTTAAATAATAATAATAATAATAATAATAATAATAATAAAATAAATAAAAAAATAAATAAAAACCTGTTCAACGACCCGATGTCTGAAAAAAAATGTATTTCTTTTGATTTTTTTTAATATTTCAAAAATAACACTGTTATTTATTTTAAAAAATAAATCATATATAACATTATATATATATTTTTAAATTGTATTTATATTTGTTATACATTATATAACATTATATAAAAGGAGAAAAAACACAAATCATAGAAATCTGTAAAAATTGAATCATTTTACAGTTACAAAATTACAAGCAGCTGCTTACGGTCACTTTGTAATAATAAAAAATAAAGTAAAAAAACATTAATTTAAAAAAATCACAATATCTCAGAATCACATATACATATATACACACACACATATAAAAAAAAAATATATATATATATATATAGATAGATAGATAGATAGATAGATAGATAGATGATATTATCTTGTCTGAATTGACTTGTTGGTAAAGTTTCCGTTATATCCCATGGTAAAAGAGGTTTTGCCAATTTTTTTTTTTTTTTTGACATTTTATCTTATAAAAGCAGATCAGATCTACTCTTCTTCTTCTCCTGTGGTCCGGCATTGGCAGTCACCTCAAGATCCCTGAGCTCAAAGCGAAGCTAGCTGGCTTTCAAACAGAAATGGAAGAAGCAAGATTCCAGTTGGTTAAAGGCTGTTTCTCACTGTAGCACATAAAATGTGATTAATAAACTAAAGAATGTGTTTGTTTGACGTCTGGGAAAGTTAAATATGGAGGAATGGTGCTGATAAAACTGTCGACCTTTAATGAACGTCATTATCGTGCCGTTTTGCACAGCAACCGTGCTGTAATAAGGTTTACAAAAGTGTTTATATAATGAGCTGTGTTATATGTATGTTCTGTTAATCATCCCCAAGTAACCGTTTGGAATTGGAGAATATTTCCGGGTGGGGCTTCAGACGTGAAATCTACTCCCCTCGCTACGCCTCTGGCAACATTACTGAGCAGCCATCGTAGACTAATCCCGGTCGATTAGTTCTATAGTCTGCGGTTTTCTCCCCTTTTGTGCCTTGTAGTTGCACATTTTTTAATAACGTCGATCCCACACAAACCACTCACAGTACTTTTGATTTCTATAGCTTATGTTCACTAATGGGATTCTGGGTAATGGGGGCATCCATTTGCACCGTGGCTTTCTGCAGGCAGAGTCCACCTCCAGCTGCGCGTAAAGAAATGCTACGTGCTGAGATTGAAGTGTGCTATAGCTCTATAGAAGCACAGGGAGCGATCAATAGTGCGAGAAAGCTCTCGCTCCGATCCATACTCTCCCTGTGAAGGAAAAAAACTTCAAGGTCACCAGAAAAAGTGCACTAAAAAGTGTGACTTTCTTGGTTTAAGGGACAAAAGGGATGTAAAAAAAAATGTATGGTCAGTAATGATCCCTGGCACATTTTGATGGGGTCTGTGACGGCTTTGATGGCACAATCATAATAATTATTGCAATCATACACATTTTAGAAAGTTATGCTGCATCATTTTTTCAAAATTCTGCAGGAGACATCAGATGTTTTTATGCAGTATATGGAAAATCTGTAGATGCTGTTATGAACGTGACTGGTCACAGCTGTCATAACTGTAAATCTTTCATCCCTATATGTAAGGAATAAAACATTACATGGCATACTGTTATAGGAAAACAATGAATGGATAAAAAGATGGTGTGATGAAGCTGAACTATATTCAAAATAATGTAGCTTTTCCAGTAACAAGCTTCTTTTTTTTTTTCGCCAAGTGGTATGCACCATTCTGTCACGGTACATCGCTCCATTTCCCCACAGCGTTTGCTAGTTATTCTTTTTTTTTTTTTTTAAAAAAAAAAAAAAAAAGAAACGCAACAGGACGCAGTACAGCACATGTAAAGATTTGCGAATCAAAGCACATTTCCTTTGATTTAAGCTCACAGCAGATAAATTCGATGCATTTAAAACTAGAATTTCTTTTGGCTCATGCAACTTTCTGCTTTGGCTCGTACGACTCTTTTCTTATTATTTCTGCATTATTTTGAACATAAGAAGACGAAGGATTTTGAAACATAGTCACTGGAAATTTATAGGCGCTGTATGATTCCACACGCAGCCACAGACGTTTACATGTTGTTCTGTAACGGGAACACTACAAAGCATTTGCTCATGGAAACGGAAATGGAAATTTGCTCGTGGAAATGAGTGAATGACAAAACCAAGCCCAGTGATTTGTGGTCTCAAGCTCAAGACCAGTCTCAAGGACCACAACACTATTACAAAACTTCAAAGAGCTTACTTTTTTTCCCTTAATGTGTGAATCCATTTAACATCTCATGTCTGAAACATCTTTTACACGGTAAGTTATTTTTTTTTTAAAATGTATTTTAATTCAATCACTCAACCTGAACACATTCACATCTATGAAATATTTAAAATATTCCAGGTGCAACAAATTTCTGATGATCATGTGAAGAAGAAAAGTATGTTCTCTCATTCCTTTTGTTTGCCTTCAGTTATTTGATATTGACTGATGAGATCACTCTGAAAGTACAACCCTGTTACCCAAATTCTAGACTGCAAGTTTTAATTATTAATTAAAGAGAACATGTTAAGTAGAGCGAGCTTTGATGCCATTAGAATGAATACTAGTTAACCATATTTTGTGTATCTGCTAATTCTTTACGAAAAACCTCGACCCTGTTACGTATTTAAGAGCGAAATTAAACTTTGAAAAAATCTATAATCGTTGGTGAGCACATTTTCATTAAAATGGACAATTCCTTCGATTCAGTGATGAAAGTGATAAAAACTTGTAACGTTTAATTTTTAAGAGTTACAAATGCTTGTTGTGTTGCTACACAGCAAAGCATTACATTATAACTTTTGAGGCATTTTGTCAGACTGAAGCTCTTAAGATGCGTCTTTACACTTCACAATTCATCGTGCTGCTGCTCTCAGCTGTCACATCATCATATGATCAAAGACGAGTGATTCGGTTCAACCAGAAGTCATGCATGCAAATTAAGTGGTATGCTTTGCAGCATGGGTTGCTCTTTTTTTTCCCCCTCAAACTTTCCTCATTTCATCATTCTATTACAGCTTAATCTTTATCTCATCTCTGCCAGAACTCTGCAGGAAGTCTTCTGGCTTTTTAATGCTTTTTTTTTTTTTTTTTTTTTTTTTTAGCAAACTCTAGGCTCTCTGCCTTTTTGTTTTTGAGCCGTACTCACGGTTGCAGCTCGTTGCCACTCTCAGAGGTCATGCTGGTTTATTTTTGTCTTCATGGGTAGTCTTAGACTCGTCCATGTCAATATTATAGACTGGGTTTTTTTTTGTTGTTGTTGTTGTTCAGAATGGAAAGAAGTCTTCAGTTCTTCACTGCTTTTGTCAGGTTGTTTGCTGTTGCTGAGATTTTCAGCATGTTGCTGCTTTTGTCTTTTGAGTTATCCTGATTTTTTCAGACGCACGATGGACTCGTGCCATTGACGTCTTCATGTTCCTCATGCTGAGAGAAAACGGCAACGCACTCTAGATGCACATGCAACGTCCCAAATGAACTTTTGAACTTTTTTGTTCGCTTTTCTGTGCATCGATGCACAGCTGGGCGAGAGATCAATCCAATAATTCTCTCAGATTTTTTTTTTTTTATGGACGACTAAAAAAGAGTTACTGATTTAAATACAGTTCAACCAGTGCACATCTACAACGCCTTCTGAGCATCAACCTTAAGTCATTGTTTTATTTAAAATCTAATATCCTGAAGTAGAGTCAAAACTATTTTGGTGTTTTTTTTCCTTGGATGTTTTTTTCATTGAATATATATATATATATATATATATATATATATATATATATATATATATATATATATATAAAATTTTTTTATATATTAAAAAATTATATATATATAAAATATAGATTGATAGTAAATTATTAATTGAAAATACATTTTACACAGCGTACACATACCATTAGCCTTTTCCATGCGTCGTCATTTTAGGTTTACTACCCCACAACCTGAACACATTCACCCCTATGAAATGTTTGTAATATTGCAATATTAAGTCACATGTTCAACAGGAAGTTGCATCATCCCAGTTTCCTGAAGATCATAGGAAAAAGCAAAGTAAATTCTCTCCATCTTTATTTCTTTATTTTGAGTGGCATTGTAGATATCACTTAATAAAGTAAAATCTAGAGTCTGTAGTGTCATTAGTATTGATGCTAGTTAACGACACTTTCTGCATTTGCTAATTCTGTGCTAAAAAAAAAAAAAACTCAACCATCTTACTTACTGTGCTGATTCTGAATATCCTTTCATCACACTAGTACTGTTTGTCTTTATACTCCTACACCTGTATACAGCAATGATGTATAACCTCAGTATCCAGTGTCACCGGGGAGTTTTTCCTCGCAGCGGTCGCCTTCATTAGGGATCTAACTGTACATAGATGGCAAGATGTGAGTCTAGCTGTAAGTTTGCTTTTCTGAAGTCTCTCCCCAGGCACTTCCTCTAAGTTGTTAGTGGACCAGCTGCTCTTTCAGTCTATATGTCCAGCAGCATTGAAGCGAATACGGTTCTTCACTGTCATGGCGAGACCTGGGGTTCCTCTCGAGGACCTGCTTGATATATATATAACACCATGTGTGGAGGTGTGGGAGTGAAACACTGAGACTTCCTTGACAAGGTTCTGAAAAGGGATGTCAAATAATGACAGTGGCTTCTTCAACATCTTCCTGATTTACAGGCTGTAAGACTAATAAAGGACATGCTTCACAAATGACCTTCCTCTACGACCTTCTCCACAACCGACTCCACAAACGACCGGGAGACTTCTGTGGAAATCCAACACGTCACTGAATTTATTCTACACACCAGGTATAAAAATGTGTTATATACACCGATAAATCCAATTTTGTGTGCTCTGCTGCATGATAACTGTAGCAGAGCCTGCATTAAGCCATTCAGCATTAGTGTCTACACTGTTTCTATGAACAGAGGTTATAAGCTATTATATGCTATGTGCCCTTAAATGATCAGGTTATATAACCTTTATAGAGCATTGTGTGTCTTTGAAGCCTTTCTGAATGTGATAGGATGAACACACTTTCTTTGCTATAATGCATTATAACTATTACAGAGGCTGTGAGCATTAGTGTCTACAGTGTTTCTATGAACAGACGTTCATCATAATTGGTAATAATGCATATGTAACCTGAAATGATCTGAATGTGACAGAATAAACATTCTATAATTTCTTTGCTATAATGCATATAGCAAACGATAGCATATAGCATTTATAACTATAGCAGAGCCTGTGAGCATTAGTGTCTACAATGTTTCTATGAGCAGATGTTATAAGCTATTATAATGTGTTGTGTAAACTGAGACCAGGTTATATAATCTTTATAAAGCATTGTGCATCTATGAAAACTTTTAAAATGTGATAGAATAAATAGTCTGTTATTTTTTAGCTATAATGCATTATAACTGTAGCACATCCTGTTATAGTGCAATTCAGCATTAGCGTCTCCAGTGTTTCAGTGAGTAGACGTTATAAGGTGTAATAATGCATTATGTAACCTGAAATGATCCTATAATCATTGTTATACAATCATGTAATCATGATGAAGCGTCATGAATCTATGAATCCTTTCCGAATGTGAAAGGATATACAAAATGTCTTTGCTATAATGCATTATAACTAGAGCAGAGCCTGTGTTATAGTGCCATCAGCAACAACAGTAACTTTTCATGAAGCCCATATTCATAAATCATTATAACTGTGCTTTGTGAGTTGGTATGGATTCCTTGTGAGCATTTTATAAACTCTAATAATGCCTCATAATATAATGCTCTAATAAAATACTATAGATAACTTAAAGTGTAACAAAGTGTTACTATTCATTATAATGCCATGCTGTGTAGTACACAAACTTTATGACCACTAATGACCTGTGAATAATTATAAAGCAGCTGTAATATCTATTAACAATTATAACACATTTAAAATGAGCAACAATTTAGTTAACACCTTTAAGTCATCTCACAGGTTTTGAGTTTCTTTGTTTATGAAATATCTGTGAAATGCTCATGAATGTTTTACGAAGGTCTTATTTAGGTACGATTCAAATAAGGTGATACTCATTTTTCCTAATTAAGTGCGGAATCATACTCAGCGTGTGACTGTGTAAATGTGAAACGTGGTGCGAAGTATCTGCATTATGCACGGCAGAATCTGTGCTATAAGCCTTCGCTGACCCATTTCCCCCGACATGGCATAGCACAGCCTTCCCTGGCGCTCGAAATGAGCCTCCTACCCTCCGATGACTCATGTATGATGAAGAGAGAGCTCAAGCCTGGAAGCAAGCACGGCTGTCTGCCTCGTTTTCTACCTCACCCGATGCTGTTTGAAGGGCTTGGTGGGATTTTTTTTTTTTTTTTTTACACTGCAGTTTATGCATTTTTTGGGCTCCAGAAGAGCAAAGATGTGAAAACCAGAGTGTGACTAAACTCTCACCACAGCATCATCTGCAGCTTGTGTATGAAAAAGAAATCAGGAAAGGTGGGGGGGGGGGGGGGGGGGGTTGGTGGGTTGGGGGTTTGTGTGATGTCTACGCCGCAGGTTCAGCATTTTATTCATAGCTCAATCAGAGGAATGTTAACACGTAACATGTAACTGGGGTCATCTGGAGGTTACTGATGCTTCAGGGGAAGCTGGGGAAAATAGAGTATGAGTATGTGCATTTTTTTATTAGTAATGCAGGTATAGTGGTGGTGGTATAGATGTCACATTTTTTTATTATCGCAGCTGCAGGAACTTTTGGCTCCATAAACGCTTGATCTGTCAGGCTTTTGTATATGTATATAATCTTTACTAATGTTCTGTAAACACTTTATTTAAATATTCCATCGTAGAACGTCTACAGACCATCTGAAATCCGTCAACAACCCGTCAGGTGACATCAGCCAGAAGTTTGAAACCACAATACCAAATGTTTATCATTTAGATGTTCAGTAGATAATCTATACCCACTTTTAGCCATACAGACCCATTTTATATCAGATTTCCATTCATTTTATTTGGATTATCCAGGTTAGAGGTGTGCATAATTTGTTTAGCATAAAGTACTTGATTGATCCCCAAGGGGAAATTTGGTGTCTCAACAGCCACAGCACAAGAGCAAAAAGCGAAGACTAAGACTTAACAATTCACAAGACTTTAAAAATGCACAATAAACTCACAATATACTACAAATAATAGCTCTCCAAGTTATTTACAGACTCGTACATTACCTGTATGAAATATACTGCAGGTTGGCAGGTTTAAAACTGTACATTAGACATGTGTGATGAGCAGTTGTGGTAGTGTGTGTATAAAAATGTACAGTAGTCGTAAGTAAAGTGGCAGTTGTGTAATAACGTACAGTGACCCTGTGTAAAATCTGTTGTGCAATATGCAGTGTAGTAGTTGATTATGTAAAATCAGTATACATGTCCATCATCTCCAGTGGCCACACAGCTCCCTAACCTCGTTCTTGACTCAATGTAGAGTCGGATATCAGTGGGCTTGTTACAGTGAAGCTGCTGTCGTCTGCTAGAAAAGACGCTCCACTGTTTGGCCAGTGTGGCGTGGAGGGTTTGTTTGCTATTGCCCATGATCCTCTCAATTTTGTCCACCATCCGTCTTTCCACCACCTCCAGGGTGTCCAGTTTGCAGCCTAGGACGGAGCCAGCTTTCCTGATTAGCTTATTCAGACTTATATTTTGAGCAAATTTGTTTGTCAGAAAATACTGCAGGCTTGAAATTTTCATTATTTTTAATGTTGCAGTGGATCAAAAGTTTCAAGACAAAACTGAAGCAGCGTGCAACATAAGTTAATACAGAAATGCTTTATCTTTAGGTTTTTCAAATAATGAGGTCTTTGGGGTAAACATCCAGACAGCGTCTTACACACAGGCATGTCATTGCTGTTTCATTCATTTTTAATGATGATTCAGGCTCTCGAGAAGCATTCCCTGTGGTCTTTATGTCACCTTTACATCATCTTTGTTCACTTTTCTAATTAATCTCATTTTTCAAGTGCTTCATCGCCATTATGTGACTCTGATATTCCAGAATTACAATGAGCTACTGCATGATGTTGTCATAACAGCCAGGAAAGTGTCATAGCACAACTTTACGTTAACAAACATCAAATCGGTTATTATAGTTTTATGTGATTTATCATGAAGGGCTTATGTAGGTGTAATGCAGCTCTATGAACACCAGTGTTAAGTTAAGCTACTGCTTATATATGGATCGTGACTTATCAAGGAACCAATGTTAAGTAAAGAGTTACCACTTTTTTACAGATTCTGACATATTGAGGCATGCATTTTCTACATTAGCTTGGTTATATAGTTTTATGTCAGTTGTCATGAAGAGCTCGTGTAGGTGTAATGAAGGTCTATGAACACCTATTAAAAGTAAAATTTTACTACTTTTAATCAAATCCTGACTTATTAAGTCATGCTTTTCCCACACCAACCTGGTTGTATAGTTTTATATCAGTTGCATTGAAAGGCTTATGTAGGTGTAATGTAGCTCTATGAATGTCACTGTTAAGTAAAGTGATACAAATTTTGGCTAATCTCTTGGTTAAATAGTTCCAGGTGTTATGAAAGGCATATGTAGGAGTAACATAGACCTATGAACACCCACTTTAAGTAAAGTGTCACTGCTTTTATACAGATTCTAATTTATTGAGACGTGCATTTCCTTTGGACCGGATGAAAATGGCTCTGCATCATACAGCAGACGCTAGAAGCTTCCGTGTCCTTATGTGCTATTTCAATCTGTTGAAAATGTCTTATTTAGGTTTGTCCTTTGTCTATTTTTGGAGCACTGATGATGGCTGTTTGAGCAGTTACGAAGCATCGACAGGGTACCTTTGTTCATCATCTTTATGAGGATAAAGCGGAAATCCGAAATGCCTAATTATAGTTAAATCTCTCTCATTTATCAAGCTAAGCAGCTGCTGTATTTGTGTGTGTGTGTGTGTGTGTGTGTGTGTGTGTATGTGTGTGTATCCCTCATGTCGTAACGGTTATAAACTTCCAGCAGGGGAATGAAAAACGAGACAGCTTCACAGGAGGCATAAATCCCTTTTCTCTCAGCCAGGTCTGAATACAGGCACTGTCATTTCCTTGGCATGGAGATGATCCGTTTGATTTGTTTTATTCCCTCTTACAGCAGCTCGCTTATTGCTGAGGTGAAATATGTGGGAAAATACTGCCTCCTCATGGACAAGTGAAATACAGACACACATACAGTATATTCATCGTACAATTAAACAAGTGAATAATCACTCTGACGTACATTGAGCCACTTTCTACAAAGGCCATGTTTATAACCAAAACCTGTAAAAATGCATTCACAAAGCTCTATAGTCAGTAAGTTTGCAAATTGTTGCAGTAATTATTTATGACAATACACAAAAATGTAACAGCGACAGAGAAAATGTCATGGTAACACTTTCTGTGAAGGTCAGAGCTATAACAAACTATGAACACATTCCTATCTACTTATAATGCATTCATTAAGCATTATACACATTGTTATAATTATTTATGAAATTGTGTTACGGATCTTTATGATGCATTATGGATCGTCAACGTAATGCGTCATAAGTAGTGTTTGTAACACCTTATACCATCAAGCCCCACTTTGAATAGTGCATTATGAGAAGTTATAATAGCGATAAGCACTACTTATAATGCATTCATTAGGCATTATACACATTGTTAGAATTATTTATGAAATTGTGTTATGGATCTTTATGATGCATTATGGATCGTCAACGTAATGCGTTATAAGTAGTGCTCGTAACACCTTATATCATCAAGCCCCACTTTAGAATAGTGCATTATGAGAAGTTATAATAGCAGTATAATGTGTTATAAGCACTACTTATAATGCATTCTTTGAACAATTTATAAATGCATATGCAATGTTACCAACTGTAATGTCTCTTTCCTAAATAATTATAACGATGTGTGTAAGGCCATGAATGCATTATAACATGTTATGAATGTGTTCATAAGTCATTATACATGCCGTATGACCTTCATACAAATTGTTGTTATTTTTTCACCACCAGGGTGCACCGCTTGAATACTTATCAAGATCAAGACCCCAACAAATGACTCTGTTTATGTTAAAAACTTTGTTAAAATACTAAATACAAACAATATGTATTTTATTTCTATGAAATAATTTGCAGTTCTGATTGGTCAGAAGGTGGATTCATTCTCCATAACAGCAGCTCTGACAGTAGTGCAGCTGCAGCTTACAGGTTTATATCAATGCGCCCGTTCTGATACGTTATCGTTTCTATAGTAACAACTTACACAGGGAGTTTAAGCAGATTTGAAAATGTGTGAAGTTTAGTTCACATTTACGGAAGGAGTCTCCAGTGTCAGTGCTTTAAATTTTCCAGGAAAGAGAGAGAAAAAAAAAGAGAAGTTGCTGAAGCAATGACAGTTTATATCTGTTATAACTTAAGTGATAACAGGAACTAGCTTGTTTTTCACGGCTGTTCCGCAACATTAAATGTAACTATAAATGGATAAAAAGTAAGACCTATCATTCTTTAATGAATAAAACATAGCAGTCATTGGCAAATTCCAGTAGCTTTTAAAGGAAAATGATCAATGTCTGTGTGTTTACAGTAACTCTGCTTCATCACAATACCTCATTGTTGATTATTTTCCTGTAACATCATGACACAAAGTGTTTTTTGTTTGTTGGTTTGTTTGTTTTGTTTTGTTTTACCTTACTTAACACGTATTATTAGCACAAGTTATGTATCATTAGCATGCACACTGGTATTGATCTTGGAGATATGAGATTCTTCATAATTTAGCTCAGCTTTTATCTGTTCTGTTGATATTTAACCAGCAAGTAGTTTTATGGAAGTTCATTTTTGGCTGCTGTTTAAACGGAAAATGGGTCACTGATGACAGATAGCACTATCATCTGATGTTATTGCAGTTCTCTAAATTAACCTGGGAGTTGTAGTGACTCCTGATTGGGATATTCAGCTTAATTAAATAAAGTAAATATTGACCTTCAGGCTGAGATTAGTACCTGGTAGTGTCAGATAAGATAAAGAGCAACGACACAACTGTAGTAAGCTAATTTAATAAATCAATTTTTTTAATCCGTATCTGCTGTCTTGTCCTTCTTTTTTTATTGCTTTAATTTCAGCATGATGTTCCTTACCTAACCCGAGGGCTGAAAAGTAAAGAAGGCTTTAGAAGCATTGTTACATTTAGATTTGGCATTTTTATCAAATGCAATCCAAAAATAGCTAAGTAGAAGATTTTCCATAAGGGCCCAAAACTGGCTTTGCTGCAGGTCTGGGATTTACACGTACAACCTTACAGTAACTAACACAAAAACGTAACCACAGAGTTATTACTGACTCCTGCAGTAAACACCCCATCCTGTTTTTCTCTCGACGCAGCCTCCAGCGTTAACTGCCAGCTCACCATGAACAATCCGATTAATGGCTTTGATTTCTCGCCAAGTCCACGCAGGAAGAAATGTCATTTTAGTTTTTCCTGTAATTTGCGAACGGCATTATGGGGTTCACACGATCGCAGCACTCGTGAGGAAACATTAAGAGACGATAAAACTGAACTGAGGAAACGATTCAGGTGTTAAGATTGATGCAGAATGAAGACCAGGTGATAAGACGATGCAAAAAAAAAAAAAAGCCACCAAGGCCTTCAGCAAGTCCAAAATCCCTGAGCTGCAAGGCACTAATAATAATAATAATAATAATAATAATAATAATAATAATAATAATAATAATAATAATAATGCACATGTGGCTATGATTGTATTTGTATATGCTTGCTTAATATGAAAGAATAATAATTGTTATTATTATTGTGCAAAATACTATTATATTATCTTAAAAAATAGATTGAAAACATTTTTTTTTATTTTAAATATCACTAATATTTTAATTATTATGTAAATGAAATAAAACTCTTAAAACTTTTGTATGCTGCAGGTTTAAAAGCTTATAATCTATATGACTAAAAGTAGATTTATTTATTTATTTATTTATTTATTTATTTATTATTTTTACTAAAAGAAAAATCTGAGTTACCATTTTGGCATCAATGCTGTAAATTAGTCCAATGTTACACTTGATTTTTCTTTTTTTTTTTTTTTTGAATTAATAAATTATACCTAGATAATAAAAAAAAAGCACCACAGTTCCATTCACTTTGTATGTTTTTTTTATTTCATTTCAAAAACAGAAATAAACAGAAGACACTTTATTTGAGATGATACATATTTCAATATTAGGAGACATGTTGGATGGAAAATATCCAGAACAAAAGGGTTTGTGATTACAAGCGAACAAACAGCCACCACACGAATGACCTCTAAAGAAAGCAGACGAGTGCCTCTCAGTGTGAACTGAACTGAACTCCCGGGCGAGTCAGGAATCTGAAATTCATCTCCACAAATCATTTGTGCACGAAGTGTTTAAAAACAGAGAGCAAAAAAAAAAAAAAAAAAAAAAAAAAAAAAAAAACCAACCCAAAAAAAAATAATTTTTTTTTTTGTGGGTTTTTTTTTTTTTTAAAATAAAAAAACAAAAAAAACAATTGTTTTTTTTTGAATAAA
>CM075022.1:18201126-18221053 GCA_037576675.1 Pangasius sanitwongsei
CCAACATCTAGTGGAAAGCCTTCCCAGAAGAGTGGAGCTCATTATAACAGCAAACACAGGGGAATAAATCTGGAATGGGATTTTCAACAAGCACATCACATCATGGGTGTGATGGTCAGGTGTCCACATACTTTTGGCCAGGTAGTGCACTAATACCAACAAGACATTCAGGCTTACAAGCACTGATTTGTGCATGCAAGGGTCAATTGTGCACATAAAAAAGTGCAGTGATTTAGAAAGAATGAATGTGCAAATGATGTCACACTATTATTTTCCATAAATCCCCTGAAAATCCCTTACTTCTTGTAGATCAGGGTTATGCTTTTTGCTTGTACGATTTGTTCTTTATAGCTGCAGCTAGCAAAGTCTGGAGTCTGGGATGGTCTCAGCAAAACTACGAATGCTTTGGGGTCTTTTTTAAATAGTTTTCTATATTTAAAATTTTTCTTCTTATGTTTAAGAATGAGGGATTCACCTACATTTTTTCTATTAAATTTGACCTTTTGTTTATATATAAACTGCCCCTTATTGACCCAGAAACAACAGGGGATGCAAACTTTTTTTTTTTTGACAAAGTATCAGTCAAATTTCATGAATGAGTGTGATAAAGTCATTTTTGTATTTTTAAGAAATGTCATAAATTTCAGTTGGCTTTCCGAAATTTGACTTTTGGTTTATTAGTACAAATATTGAAGTAAATATTGTTATTTTTATTAAATGAAAGTGTAAATGTTTCACTGAGCTCCCTATACAGTAGGTGCATATAGACAGACAAGCCTGCAGTTTGGAGACAAGCGTTCAGCATTCCACTTTCTACCACTTCTTCATTAGTGTGATGGATTTTCCATCAACTGAAACATCTGGTTGAAAAAACATAATGGATTGGAAATAGCAGTAACACCTTCTATGAAAACAGAATAATTCATAAAGCATTATAAATGCATTTAAATTGTATTATAGTGCAGACATAATACCTGTCATGAATCTGTATGAATGCTCATAAGTAGCTATAGTAATATACATAACCATGAAAATACAACTTAATAATACCATTTGGCATAATGCATTATAATATCTGTGTACTAATGATGTAATGCACTATAACACAAGCTAATGAAAGATGCATCATAAAACCTATGGTTTGTGAAATTCTAGTTATCTCCCGTATATAGCACATAATCGATTAGTACGCCAGGTAATGACAGGTTAATGAACCAGAAGTCATATATACACATGCTTTATAAAGTGTAGTGCATGCAATTATATACTTATGAGTGTTTATACAGCACTATATGCCATGCATTAGATTGTATAAATATCATGTATACGACATAATATGTTATATATGTATTTATAATGCATTATGAATACTTATAGGAAGTGTTACTAAAATGGCCAATAAGTAGTTTTGGTTGTAAACATTTTTTTTTTTCTCCAAGTCAAGTTTTCTTTTCTAGGTGCATCTTTAATGCCGTAAATAACATCTGTTACATTATGAGAAAATATAATGGTGATAATGTGCAGGAAGCACTACGTGTAATCCATTCCTTTAAAGACTTAAGAAAATAATAATAATGCAACAAAACAAACTGTAATGCATTTTCATAAATGATTATATTGATTTGTAATGCCTTCCGAATGCATTATAACGTGTTTTGAAGTCATTATACGTATGGCCTTCACAGAAAGTGTTACCGTGTTTTCATAAGCACTTATAACAATGTGTATACTGCCTTATGAATGCATTATAAAATGTTGTGAATATATATTTCGTTGCAAGTGTTATAACATCCTTTAATGTCTTCATAAGTAGACAGTGAAATGCTCATAACGTCTGGTCTCCTCAGTGGAGTGTGAGTTTAGTCGTGGTGATTTGAGGAAATGCCGAGCTGGCAAACAGAGCTCCAACCATGCAGCCCAAGGCCAGGCAAGAAGGAAAAAAACACTATAACCACTATCTTTCTCCTTACATATCCAGAGTTCTCTCTGTTTTTTACTTGTTCTTCACCTAATCACAAGTTCTGACTCATCATTTACAGTGAATAAATCCTGATCCCAGATTACACCACTGTTCTACATGGAGAATTTGAACAATTTTTTTTTTCACCTTAGGGATTTGCTTTACAACGCTCCAGATTATTTCAAATTATTTTTTGAGCTTCGTTGTATGTTTTCCCAAAAAGTAAGTGCCACTGTTTAAAAGGTTTTTCCAAGGAATGGGAGCCATAATCGATCTCTACCTTCTTTTGGCAAACACAACCCCAAAAATGACTACAAACTGTTTTATATGAAAAAGTCCTATAGCAGCCTGTGTACGCTGCATATATGTAAAGTGTGAAAGCAGAATGTGTGTCTAAAGCATAATCTAAGAGGAATAAACTGTTCCAGATACAGAGGTGTAATCATGCTAAAGGGGAGGAGCTCTGTCTCTTTCGCCCGCCGCTCTTTACATTTTTACACTTTTTTTTGTCACGCGTTAATGTGGTTGTAGCTGTGTCTTTTAGACGTACTCCCTGGCAGTAGAGGGTTGTGATTGCCGGTAGTACTGCTGCCCGCCTCGGGCCTCGTTAGCGCAGGAGCAGCACAGGAAGGACCCGCCCAGGATCGTCAAGCAGGCCGCCGCCCATCCAACAAACAGGGCGGAGCCAAATTCATACCTGAAACAAAGAAAGAGGGGTTTCTGTTACATTCATAACATTTAAAGGAAAATTGTGTTAAGCTATGTTCTTACATACTTAACGTAAGCTACGCACTTTGTAACACTGACATTGTGGATTTATTTAAGTCGCGGAGAACTTAAAAGCCGGACGAGTTACAAAACGAAGCCCTTACTCTTCAAAACATAGTGGTTCATTGAAATGTTTTAACTTAAACTTAATACATTTGTAACTCGAAATGTTTCCGTATCAGTGAATAATATGCTTTAAGATGGACGTTTAAGGTGTTTAACTATTAAGGATTTGTTTTTAAATGAGCTAGCCTGTAATAGGTTAATAATCTGCGCCGCTGAATTCTGAATTCTGACTGGTCTGAAGGTGTTGATTAATCACAGGTTTATATCAATGCGCTCATTCTAATACGTTATCGTTTCTATAGTGACAGCTCATTCACAGGGATTTGTACGGTGGATGCGCCACATAAACACGTTTAAAAAACCTTGTGTTATCTTTGACGTGGGGAGGTTTTCTGTATGTAACATTTATGGAAGGAGTCTCCAGTTTCAGCACTTTGTAACAGTCAGAGGTGAAGCTGTAACTTTAAGCTTTTAGGACAGAGGAGCTTACACTTTGCGGTTTCTCTGTAAAATGACAAACTGGGTTTTTTGTTGTTTTTTGTTGGTTTATTTTTTATCTTATTAACTCAATAGAGAAAAAAGAGAGGATGGTGAGAATTGTAATCATTAGAAAATTGCTGTGGGATAAGAGGAATAAAACACTTGGGGATGTGCTGTTAATGAAAAATAATCAGTTTCGGCGTGGTAACACTAACTCTGCTTCATCACGCTACCTTGTTTGTGATTATTTTCCTAAAATAGCACCCCCTGGTTATTTGTGTTCTTTGCCCAGATATAAATTGCGGATGCAAATTTTAGAAAATAGATGCATATTAATTTCTTACCTGGCATTATGAGGTGTGTTTGGATCGAAAAAGTGAACGGAGACTTGCGTTGCGTACCAGGATACAGACACCAGCGTACACAAACCTAACCAAAACAGAGAAATTAGAGCGTGTTTGCTATGAATGTTCAGAAATTCCACTGAACTCCCAACTTCCTGTTTACTTGTTTATCTGTCAGCCAAGGACATAAACATACTGGACCCAAATCCTGACAAACTAAGAACTTGTTTAGTACCACGACCGTTTTCCTGATTCACATGGGAAAATTAGTTACACTTTCGACAGCTGTAGGGCCGTTATTAGTATTATTTGTGTAATTGCACAATAAAAAAAATCACATATAGAGGGATTATTACATACTTCAGTTTTTCAATAACACTTTGTACGGACCCTTCCAATAATGTGTTACCAGTGTTTTCTTTATAAGGCTCTGTGTGCATGTGTGTGTGTGTGTGTGTATACCTGCGAGTAGGAAGAGGCCTCCTCCCGCCACAGCGATCTTGCCCTTGGTGGCGGGGTTGTTGTCGCCCACTCTGGTGCACTTCATGCCCACCACACTCACTATAATGCCAATGAAGCCCATCAGCACAGATATGACCATCAGAGCTCGGCACGTCTGAATGTGGACTGGAAAGAGCATGAAAAGAATAAAAACAGTAGGATTAGGAGACTTGCTGAAGATTCAGAATGTTCATAACAAGCACAGAAAGAGGGAAAATGGATGCTGTGTATAAGGACATGGATAAACATATGTTAAGGAAATATATTTCTATCAATACTTATCACTATTGTATTGTCCTGAGGGGCGGGGAAACAAGTGGACAAGGTGGCGGGGCTTAATTTATCATAATTTCGTCATAATGTGTATTTATATAAAGTGAGAAGTACAAACCGAAGGTGAGAGTAATGGTCGCAGTGGATGAGATGAGAAATCTGTGTAAGAAGTTAGATTTTCAAAAGTGAAAAAGATTTTATAATTAATGGTTTCATTTACGTATTATTACTTTTGAGCATTACTATCGTCAGCGTTCCTAAAGATAATATTAAGAAAGCTTCTTGCTCCTGATCTATTTGACTTGTAACCAAAATGCAAATCTCTTACAAAAAAAATCTACTTTTTATACAAACAGGTGACAAATAAAAAGAAAACCCAGTGGCTCTTTTATAATCTTGGGGTCATTTATTTTTTCAGATGAATCCAATGTTCTACTGACTGATCATCTTTATCCTATGATGAGACATTTCTATTGAGATGGGTGTGGTCTCTTCCAGGATGACTTCACCCCCATCCACAGGGCATGAAGTAGTGGCCCAGCACCTTACTTAAAACACTACTTATATATCAAATGTTACTACATATATACATTTATGTAAAGATGTAGATGTGTGTTGTATTCATAGTCCAGAAAATACTAAAAATTACAACCACATTTCCAAAGATTTCACTGATTTTCTTCATACTCATGTGCGTAAGTTGAGAAATCCCAATTGCCCGTAAATTGCTACGTGCATTCACGGCAGAGCTGACTTACATTTCGGCCAACCTACACAACTCCATAAAGGGCAAAGATCACAGAGAGCTGAAAATGACAAAATGGCATCAAAGCGGTGAAAGAGCGCCTCCTAAATATGATATGTGCTAAATCTTCCAGTAATGCAGCTCAGCCATTGCAGTGCTTCGGCTACCACAGACACGCAATAACCCTTCCTCCTTCTATAGGGTGCCATTACTTTTGTCCTAATGAAATGGCTAGTCTTACTTGTCTTCATTGAAAATCTTCGTTAAATTGATGTGTCTAATTGAAATAAATAACTGGTGTAAACTTGAGAGGCTGTATAAAATCACCATGTATGCGATTTGGAGCCGATCGATGATATGCTAATTTACACAAACTCACGAAGTAACATAGGATACAGACATTTTTCCAAATAACTGGATTTTCATAAATATGAACATTTCCTGAGTATATGCTCCTGTGAACAGTTTACTAATACATTTGTTCATATCCGGCTTGATAAATTCCCATTGTTCTAGTGTTGCAGTACTTAATGTTTGATAAAATAACATTGGTAAAGCTGTGTGTGAAAAGCTGTGTGTGCTGCAGTATGGAGTGTTTTTGTTTTTAAGGAAAAATGTATATTTAGGTAGAAATTTGCTCTCTAGATGTAAATGTTTAGCAAGTAAATTCTTTGTATGTATAAAAGTTTGTTTTCTGTAATATAAAATATATATATATATATATGATCATTTTTCCATTTTAAATCAGCATCAATCCAGCATTAACCTCTGGACATCTCTCAAGGTTGTTATACTTCATGCTCTTGTTATGTTTGACTGAATGCCTCTCTGAAATTCCACACAAAGCCCACACGGCTTTCCAGCGCATACAGAACGCCGTAGGAGGGCCTTCGTTACATGTTTCACACTGCCGGGATTAACGTGGTGTTTTCCACAAAGGAGAATTGTTCACTCATCTGTTGCTCGTTGTGTATGAGGCTCATGCTTATAACATGCAAGTCCAGTTTATAACAATGGCTTCTTAATGCCTCAGGATCATCCTACAGAGTCTAGCATGACCTCGAGCTTTCCAAACTGAGCTTTAGTCAATAAAACGGTAGCACACTGAAAGAAATAAAGACATGAAATGAAGCAATAAAACACATTTCAAAGAGTGAGAGAGAGAGACATCATGTAACTTTTTTGAAGTCTGATTTACACACAGACACTTAGACTCACTTTGAAGCCAGATTTTAGCAAGAGAAAGTGATTTTTTTTTTATTTTGCCTGCTTTCATCTCTCGTCGTGATTTGTGTGGAAGCAGGATGGTTTGACCCAGCAGAGTGTTGCTTTGATCCCCGAGCTCCTGTTTGAATGGAAGTAGTTAGAGTCGAGCCGAGCAGAGGGGAGGAGGTTGCCTCCCACCATCCCGTGCCCGGTGCCAAGCTTGGCAGTGCCTGGCACAAACAAAGAAAAGGCCAGCAAGTGTGCACTTTGTCAGAGTGCATACTCCACGAAGCTGCGTGTGTGTTTTAGGCTTTGTCTATTGTTCGATGGCTCGTGGGCCACTTTTGTACGTCATATCTGATGCATATGGCGATGCATTTCTTGGAAAATAAGACCTTTTTTATGCCAGACATGTTTATATCAGAATTCCAAAGACAGACTTGTGTGTACATTTTGTATATTGAAATTACTTCATGTATTATTAAATGCTTAGCTGAGGTCTGATAGAAGGATCTTTTTGTGTACTACCAGTGGGCCTCATTTATCAAACTGGACACAAACAAATTTATTCGCAAATCATTCAGAGGAGTATTTACACAAATAAGAAAAAAAACATTTGTATCCTATGTTTCACTGCTGAGTTTGTGTACATTTACATAAATTTACATAAATTTACAGTTACTACTCTGAACCTCTGAAGTGATCGGCTTCAAATCGTATAACTGTAGATGAGTCACTGCGATTTTATATACGGATTACCCTGTCAAGTTTAAATTGATTATTTATTTCAATTACACACCAATTTAATGAGCATTTATGTAATGTCAATTTTTCGCGTTTTCAGCTCTTTGTGAGCTTTTATGGCATTTTGCTCCTGTCACTAATTGTAAATCAGCAGCGATGTCAACTCGTTTATTAATTTACGGCTGATTGGCGTTTCAAATATCATTAGAAAGATCGAATTATCAGTTAGCAGACCATTTTATTTTACTTCCAAGAAAGTTTTCTGGTACTGTAAAAGCATCTTTACATAACGTTTATAAGCTTTCCTCCGATGTTGCTACCACATTTTTAGTTAACACTAACATTTTCTTAATGCTATTTCTTTTTTGTCTAACCAGATATGTTCTTTAATAACTTTGTAAAGCAAACTGTTATTACAGAAGAACATTATTTCTGTAAAATTACAGTCAAAGCGTTGTAACAACCTGTCAAATACTTATAAACGTTCTTATAACTTAACATTGAGAAGCCAAATGTAGTTATTTGGTACAGACAGTCCACTGAACTCTTCCACTTCCTGTTTAGTTGTTTATCTGTTAGCAAACAACAAAGTATTATTGGGACCCAGAATTCTGACAAACCACCAGCTAATGCAGGATTGTTTACCAGCACAGTTGCTTTCCTGACTCACATGAAATGTAGACTTGTGATACTTCTGTTAGTGAAACAAGGAATTACATTAAAAAGTGTAGAAATTGTTAGGTATATGATATGAGTTTAGCCACTTTAAAGTAGAAATATAGACACTAAGAGCAAGAATATAGACAAATAAAGCCCAGCATCCAAGCACCTTTTGCGCTGATTTGCGAAGTGTGCTTGGACCCCGCAGGTCGCTGGGCCTTTTATAAATAAAACAAAAATTTCTTGAATTTCTTGAATTTGAATTTGAATTACATTTCGTGAATTTCCCCTATGGGGGATCAATAAAGCTACATCTTATCTCTTATAGTCTTCAAAGTTCATGATGATAGCTCAAGGCTAAGATTTTGAAATGCTGAGCGTGATTCTTGGTCTTAATAAAAAACTAAACAAGGGAAAATTAGAAAATTATATCCAAATATTCTATTTGCATTCCAGGGTTTCATTTAGTCTTTCTTTATAAAACTGCTTGGCGTGGCTGTATGTGTGTGTGTGTGTGTGTGTGTGTGTGTGTATTTCTAGTCCCATACAGTGCCGGTTGTCCGGAGGTCAGATGACTCCATGCATAATAACAATTATTCAAGAAAGGATGCCAGAAGCCCGGGCGAGAGGGCAAACAATGCAGTGCTGTAGGAGGCCAAGGCTGTCTGTATATACATAAGCCAGAACATTGCAGTTACTATCCATCCAGATGACCTAAGACTAGAGCAACAATGGCACTAGCGAGGGAGGGGACAGTGGAATCAGACGGTCCCATCACCCTTTGTGGGTTCCAGCATGAGTTGTACAGTATTCTGGGGTTCACATTGTATACCGAGCTCCTATTGATGCAGATGGGCCATGTACCGTTTTTACCGTTATAATTTTCTGTTTATTTTGCTAATTGCTGTCTAGTAGAGTTTCTAAGTACTCAAGAAGTAAAATTGATGGCACAAATGATGAATTATGCCAGTGAGCTTGGCAACGTTCCTAGCTTTATTATAATATTGGGTTTAGCTCGTGTTCATTATATTTATGGAACTCCAACAAAAAAAAAGATTAACCTTAACAGTTAACCTGCGATGATCTCTAAGCATCTTTAAACAGCCTGGGCATGTGGTTTCCTCTGTCCCTAACCACAAAGCCAGGACCTAAGCCCAGAGCACACGGCCTCCTACTCAAAGGGACTAAATAAGTTATAGTCAGCTCCAGAATTATTGGCACTCTTGTAAAGATGGGTAAAAGGTTATGATTGATGGAGTAAATTATAGATCACGCCAATGGGCTGTGGGACTTTCCTAGTCATTTGGCCACTTAGCTGGCACAGATTGTTGTTTTTTTGTATTCCAGGAAGAACACTCAGGCCTGTTAAGGAACATTTTGCAAACCCAGCATTGATGGCAAGCCCATTTAAAAAATAAATAAATAAAAGCCAGTCAGTGAGTGTATAAAGTCAGTGTCATTGTCATCATCAATAAATCACCTTCTCTGAGCTTGGTTTACAATTATGGATAATAATTGCAGTATGGATAGTAATTGCATTATAATATAAGCCTAGTGTATATCTTAGCATAAGATATATGCTGATTAGCACAGTAATGAAGAAACAATGCTAGTGTATTGTGTGGAGAAGAGCATTTAGCATTCTGGACATATCTGTAGTGTTTGTCTCAACACTGGCCTTTTCTTCTCAAAACAACCATCATTCATGAAATCAGGACAATAAGCTGCTTCTGTTACAGTGATGTGCAGAAACAGTAATTTAATAATACACTAAATAAATAAAGATTTTGCATCTGTGTAACGAGGTGAATAATAAAACACTGAGTGACATACATGTTTCAAAGTATATAAAACTAAATTAAATCAGGCCATTGAATGCTACTCAACACTATATTCATGACACTGATCGTGGCTTTAAAAGTTTATTAGCCTAATAGGGGTGTAATTGTAATTTATATTATTTCAGGAGTTCATAACTGCCACAGTGAGTTACATAAGGCTTGAATCCATATGTCTGTATAACGAGCAGCGCTGATTACATTCTCAATTTGTGTTAGTGGTCTTGTGAGTAATAACTCTCCTGAACTATTTCCATCCTCCTCTCAAGAATATACCAAGTAAAAGTGATACGCAAACTCACAAAAGCTGGACTAAGCAAAGCTGAAGATTCAGCGAAAGAAGTTCTCATCAGCACCATCATACTTACTGTCGAGGGACAGCAGCGATTCGAAGATCTTGCACTGCACCTGTCCTGTACTCTGGGATGCGCAGGACATCCACAGGCCCTCGTACAGCCCCACTGCCATGATGATGGCGTCTCCTGCGTACGACGACTGCTTCCACTGGGGCAGCACCGTGGTCGAGATGATCCCGATCCAGCCGCCCAGAGCCAAGAAGTAGCCCAGGAGCTGAAATCCTGAATTCGCCATCCTTACGCTTTGTCCTTCTTTTTTAGACTTTCTCTCGTTTTCGCTTTAGTTCTAGTACTTAGAATCAGAATACTGTTCTAGAAAAAGAACACAAAGAACTTTCCCATAAAGACGTTCGCTTTGAGCAAAGCCCTCACGTTTCCTTGCACGGCGGAAACGAGTAGCAATCAAGGTTCTTCAGAAGACAAACAAAAGGAAATGGTTTCTTCCACTTGCCAACTTTCTGGTCACTTGGTGTGTCCTCTTATCGTTCACATTCACTTCAGTAAATGGCATCTGGAGGTCTGTGCTTTCCTTGCTTTCAGCTTAATCAGCAGAACCAGCAGAAACTCTCCAACAAGCCTATGAGGTGTGCGCTGGCCAGGATTTACCATCAGGCTCAGGCTGAGAGCTGGTTTACACACTGCATAGCTGCTCTTGTCACACTCCAGTACTGGTGCTCGGGAGGCTGAGCAGCAGTAATAGGAGGGAAAAAAACACCCACAGAAGCAATACTTCAGATACAAAAGCAGCTCTGACAGGCTGAATGCAAAAAAGGGGGGCGGAGGGTCAGGCCTTAAAGTTCGCCCCAATTGGTCGATCCATTTAAGAGGCGCCCACTGAAAAGAATGCAAGGCAAAGTTCAGCTCATTAAACCTTAATGTCACTAGCAAAATTTCAAATTTTACATATAATCCTAACTTTCCTGCAGGTTCTCAGAAGAACACAGATCCCTGAGTCAAGATGTTATCATCGTATAGTCAGTTGTTCCTCTTTGTTTTTGCAACTGCTGAAGTTTGGGAAGCATGCTGAAGCATGCCTGTCCTGGAAACCCCAGAAGAGAACGGCGCGCGTAAATCAGCCCGTTAAACAGTGCACTCATGAAAGGAAGACAAAACCTCCTGCTCTCACTGGAGATTTAAGAGCCTGGCCTATGACAGCTCTACAGAGCTCCATGGGAACCTCGCTCGAGTTAATCCTCAGGACAGAGTGAGTGGGTCATCAAAGTAAGGAAAGATGGCGCCATTTGGGTTAGTCACACATGAGCTGGAAGATATTGATCGAGTGTGCCTTCAATAGTAAATCCGAAACCAAAAGTTTCATTCCATCCCCTGGCGATGGTGCAGCTTTATAAACAACGTTATGTTGCTTGAAGGAAAACACGTTTACAGATGATTACATTCAGCTGCAAGCTTTTTCCATGTTTTCACACCCATAACGTACACTGCTGAATCCCAACGTCGACAAAGAGCCAGAGGTCGTGTTTGTCCAGTGCCCCCTCTGGGATTGATGCTTTCATAGACAAATAGGTTAATTATCTAGATAGCATGCCTTCTTTTTTTTCCCAAGTGAGGCCACAAAATTGCTCTCGTCCACCCAACCAATCCCAAAACCGCCCACTCCACCCCATTTTCTTTCCACCACATGATTACCCTGAGCTCACTGTTTACATTAGAGCGGATCTGTGCAGTTCGGACTGACCCTTCTCCAAACACGTCTTCACCCATGGTCTGTCTGAACGGATTAAAATACCACGCAGCAAAACTCCACAAAGTCACTGTGGCTGCTCAGATAGAACTGAAGCTCAGGGATGGATGAGTGCAGGAACAACTGTTTATAGCTGCTGTAGCATAAGTGAAAACAAGAGCTAAATCGTTTCACAGATCTTGAACACATGAACACGAAATGCTGTTACAAGCTAACGAATATAAAATTGGACCAAACTGATGCCAAATTGCTGTGATATTATTGAAATAAAAATGTGCTGTTACAATCAACTTCGGTATGGTAACAGTAACCCCGCTTCATCCTGGGCCACATCACACCACCCCGTCATTGGTTATTTTCCTATAAGAACACAACCCATCATGTTACACATTGCAAATTACAACACATTACATTACAAAATAAAAAAAATGAATAAATAAGTCACTGATTAATAAAATAAATGTATAAAGTCACCACAATCCTCTTAGGCTCCTCCTTAAAGGATTGCTGTCACTGAATATTTCAGAAACATCATCAGCAGTTATTAGGGTTTATGATTCCTTAATGACCTAGAAGTTCTCAGTTTTTTTGCACTACCACTAGCATTCCCATTTAAATAAAGTCTACTAGCATTCCCATTTTAATAAAGTCTTATAAATCATTGAGTTAGGAGATACTTTTAGACAAGAGTTTTTTGGTTTATTTTTTGGCCCTTTCTTTCTTTTTTCCATTAAGCCCTTTGCTATCTCTGCTCTTCAGTAGTACAGTATATACAGTATATCAGACTCAGAGTAATAAACACCAGTTTCAGATTTAGATTTAGATTTAGATTTAGAGAAGCTCCTTGGAATTGGGACACGGTGGTGGATTATAATTGAAGCCCCCCCCTCCCGTTCCAAACTCCAGAAGCTTAGGAGTTTGCTAGGAAACTTTGACCATTGAATGAAAAGGCCATCTGGTCAAGTTCACTGCTGGCTAATTAGAAACACTGAAAAGCTTTTATTCCCACTCCTGTAGGCCGCATACTTGATGCAAAGTAAAAGAAAAATGTTCCATGAAGCTGAAAGGAAAGAGTATTTTAGAGTTTAGTTTGAAAATCAAAGCGCAAAAGAACTTCGGTCCATTATATAAGGCACATTTTTATAACTGGCTAATCTGTCATATGGCTTGTAAAAAGGACCACAATGCTTCAGAAAAGTGAAAAATAATAGAGAGGTGGATGAAAGAGAGTGGGCCGTTAGGCTTGAGGGAGAAGCTAGCGCTCATACGTTTTCTCGAGGCGTATCACACACCCTACAGGAGGGCTTTCTAAACAGGAAACTGGTTAATGAGGTTGATAACGTGAGCACATTAGTGCCTTATCAGATTGCTGGTTGTTATGGATATGGTGGCCTGATTGCTGTGTTGCTGTACTGGAGTCCAGAGCTCTGACTCACGTATACAGCTGGGTTTTTAACGGGTGTTTTTTCCCCCCTTAAGGACATGCAACTGAGTCACAGACCCGAGGGCTTGGGACACCAAAATGTTTTATTCGTTTAACAGATGGCAAAAGTGCACGTAATCTAGTGTGTAGGGTTGTCAAAAAATATAAGTCTTGTGGGAAAAGTGCATTAATGATATCAATAATTTATATCAAAACATACAGTACATAATTAATGATCATAAAAACACATCCATAAAAATGGAAGCAATAGGTCCAAAGATGAAAAAGTTATTCAAGAACCTTCACACTGGTGTTTTTATACTAAACGGTTTTTACTGAATGTTTTATGTGCGATTCTACTAGAAGTGGCCTTTTTTTTTATCACCCAACCATCAGATCACAGCTCATTGAGGACATACTGAAGACTAATTTGTCTCATATATATATATATATAAGTTAATTGTTTAAAAATTCAGTTCCAGTTTCAATGAGTTTGTAACATAATGCACTAGTTTCTTTGGTACTGGCAATACAATATGTCATGAACACTAATTATAATAATGAATTTTATTCTATTAAGTAATAGAATAAAGTTGAATAAAACATCCTGTGTTGTGCTGTTACAGAAAAATAATCAACAGTGGGGTGGTATGACGAAGCAGAGTTGCTCTTGCCACCCCAAAGTCGATTATTTTCTCATAACAGCACGTCCTGACATGTTTTATTCCTTTTATACCACTGCAATTTTCCCCAAAAAATTTTTGTCTTTTTTAAAGAATGACACATCACACTTTTTATCCATTTATAGTTACAGTTTTTGTTGTGGAACGTACACTTATGGCATAGCAGCTGTAAACAGTCGTTCTCTCACCAGCCTCTCTTTTTTCCTCTCTTGAAGTTAATAAGCTTGTCATGTTACAAAGAAAACGCAATGTGTAAACTCCGCTCTCCTGAAGATGCCGAAAAACTTGAGGCTACAAAGTGCTGACACTGGATACTCCTTCCATAAATGTTAAACTCCGTACAGAAAACTTCAATAAATGAATGATTATATTTCTTTTTTTAAATAAAAACATGTAGATTATGTGGAGCGTCCACCATGTTATAGAAAATAACAGCAGCTCTCCTGTCCAATCAGAACCGGGACTTCAGCAGCACACAATGCACTATAACCAATGCTATGAAGTGTAATGCATGTCCATAAGTAATTATAACTACACATGACATGTTATGAAGGTCATTCATAGAAATACATGACCTTCATAGAAATGGTTACAAAAGAAAAAGTCTTGTGTAATTATAGCTTTGATATTTCAAGTTATGATACCATTATATCAAATCTATCACAGTAAGTAAGTAAAATGTCCCTAAATATGATTTATAGCATAACATTCAACTCATACGCTATTTATTTACAAATACATGAATATGGGGCACACAGGATGTAGCGTATGGAGGTTCTGAAGGGGTTAAAGGTATAAGTTATTTTGTGATCGCGCTCATTTTATTAAATCTCTCAAGGAAAGCAAACATTGTAAGATATTCCTTATGCTTGCAACTTGAGCAGAGTGTTTTAAGATGTGAAACTGGTTCCACATGCCAACTGGAACCACTCAACTGGAACAATCATTCTTCAGTACAATTTCGAGGTAAATACATCAGCCTTGAGAGAGCTTAGGCTTTCAGAAAGCCACACTGTCAACTTTCCAGAATGGCACTCCATGTACCTTGGGTATTCTGTGGCTGTTTTAGAAATCCTGGAGGAATATTGTTTCATTGCACTGTGTACTGAGCTAACTTTATATGACTTGAAATCCTCGCCTTAGGTCATTTTCTTTTCATGTTAGTCCTGAAAATTTGAGTTCTTCGTTCAGCGTGAGTTTAAACCAGCGCTAGAGTTTTCACACCTAAAGGAAACAAATGCTTATAATTGAGTGGGACAAAACCAAAAATATATAAGAGCTGAGTATTTCTGAAGTGCATGCCAGGATGTGTCCATTTTGTGAAATTGGAGTTATAATTGAGCGTGATATTGAGCATTGGTGCGTGAGCGTTTATCATGTGATTACACCCATATCTGATCATGTCCAGATGACTTCCTATGTTCTTCTGTGTAGCCTCATGACCAGATTTGAAAAGAGCAATGAGCATGTAAGCAGAGAAAGCGGGTCGAGTTGCACCAATCCTCTTGCACCTTTCTCGGTTTTTGCTTTCCACTACCAAGCTGAGCTTAAAAATCAGCTGACATGATCAAAGAAACCGTGTCATATTTTAGCTAATAAGACCAGACTGTTCATCCTGGACCTCCTAGACGACGGGGACCTGTGCTAGGTGCCATGACATGGGAAACGAGCGACTTTTGTTCCCTGATCCTAGGAGCCTCATTAACAAATCTATAATTGCTTTTTTCCACTCTTTTACCAAGTCTTGTTTTTTCTCCCAAATACAGCATGGAACAGAACATGATTGTCACATGGAAGGAAAGAATCTTTTTTTCCACCATCTAGAGCATAAGGTTGGAGTGTCCGAATTGTATACATGTCCAGAGTGCACTTAACAATAGTGACTACTGAAAAGAAATAAGGGTAAATAGGAGGCCCTGATTACTTGCGTGCACTTGTCCATGTCCGGACGGACCCTTTGTGGCTGGTGCCCCCTCAACAACCACCACCTGACCCCTAGCAAAAGCTGAAGTAGGGAACAGGATTCTGCTGCTAAAGAGTTTCCACCTGGCTTTTAGTGAAACATGTTTGTTTCTGATGATGTTTCTTCGGCCAAGTCCATGGGGTACAACAGCTGAGCAGGGGGCAGAGGCAGAAATCAAGAGAGATTAGGAAGGGAATGTGTCAAACTAATCCACCATTGTGCTACGGTTCTTAGCACTTTGGCAGCTTTGGAGACAAGAAGGGCATTCTTGTGCACAGAGAAAACCCAACTAATACAGGTAATACGGAATTCATATTCCATACTTCATATTTCCTGTCATCTCAGAGAGATTAGTGAAATCAATATGTTTTGCACTTACTCATACATTCAGATCCAAAATGATTGACATCCTTCTCATCTGAAACAGATAACACATGCAGCAAGTAATCACAGAGCTACCTGCAACCATTTCTGTGTTGATCTGGATGCACGTTTGCTGTTGTTATGTTGATGTAAGCTCCATCTAGGGCTAAGTTGTAACATCCTGCAAGAGGCAACCAGTTTTTCTTAGCTAAAATATTCTGTTACTTAGCAGATTTCATGAACCACCAGCACCAAAACAGCTTTAGGCATCACTAATGCACGTCCACCTCCATATTTTACAGTGGCTTTGACGCTCTTCTTTGTATGCAGTTCTTTCCTCATTAAACATGACAATGATATCGCCCCCAAGTGGTGCAACATCTATCGTTGTGAGATCACGATTTCGAATCCCAATGATACCACAGCAGTCCGTGGCCGGGAGCAAAGTGAGCAATGTATGTATGTGTAAGACGGCAGATGGCGTTTTCCTCCTAGTGTGTTCCGCTGCCCTGTGATGCAGCATGAGCAGCAGTTCTAACATGTCTTGGAGGAATTACATGTTAGCCTTCACCCTCCCCAGTTGGTAGCTGTTGGAGCTGGCTGATGGGTGGGAATTGGCAGGTAACCAAAGAAAGAAAAATAGGAGGGGAAAAAGCAGATGGTGTTCATGGTCAAAAAAGTTAGCTTATATTCTCTTCTAACCACAACAACCGATTCCTGGTTGAAGTTCACATGTTGTAGGGTGTGGGTTGTTCTCAGGACAAGCTTAGTTCATTAAACAGCATGTTATAGAGGTGATATCTAATATGACTGATTTTGAGACTTGAAGAATTTTGCATTTCCAAAACTGTAATTTTTTTTTTTTTTTTTTTTTTGGGTCTATATTTGGACAACAATATATTTCCTAGAGACAAAGAAAAAAATGTATAAAAAATCTTGATGTCTTTGCATTTATTTTACATATACTCAACATTTTGTTATATGATTTTGAGGGAAATATAATTTAAATTTTTTTTAAAAAGAAGACGTTCTTATAAGAAATTTGATAAGTAGTGTTTCCAGAAAAATCAGTGCGTGTAAGCATTCTCTTGAGCGCCATTCTCTTGAAGGGTGCCAATACTTATGAAATCGACTGTAATTGCTCAACGATTTAGAACATTCGTTGTTTTGAGATCAAGATAATGTGAGCACAGTGGCAGTTTCTTTGCTTTGGCTCACGTTTCCCATCTGTTGCTCGACTCCGGAGCAGAAAGGCGGATCTTCAGCCGGCTGTTTCCATGGCGATGTTCAGTGACATCTTTATTTGACAGACCTGAAACAAAGACGCTCCAAGAAGAAATGGTGCCAAAAAAAAAAGGGGGATTCTGGATTGTTCCTGTTTGTTCTGGATGCTGAAAATGCTAATAAGGTGCTGAATGTTACTTTCTGAACAGACTTTATTAGAGTCAGGTTATAGGATCTATTTTTTAAACAGCTTTATTTAACCTTACTATCCTCCTTCCCTTATGTCATACTGCTTTCCAGGAAACATTTGCCTTTAACCCAAATATTCAACTAGTGTCAAATATACAAGTGTTACTCTGCAGAAAGAAATCTTGTCGCATAAATTCGGATGTAATGAAAAGCTGCAAATTGTAATAGATACATGTAGATAGCTTCAAAAATTATTACATTAAATTATTACAAGTGTCCAGATGAATTACAATGCTGCAGTAAACGGTAAAACAGCCAAGAATGAATTCATCATTTAGCTTTTCTTGTAAAACTACATAAACTGTTTATTGTTATAGGTGCACTGATGTGCTTTTTTTTTTTTTTTTAAAGAAATAGGCTGACAGGTTGTTCAATGTTGGCTAAATAAAATTGAATATTTAATTTAATATTTAATGTTACTTAATAATATACAAATATATAAACATATTTCTATACACATTTCTGGTGGTTTTTTATTCTTTCCTACTGATGCATTAAGCATCTAATAGCCATGCAAGACTGAATTTATTCTATTTAATTTCTATAGCATAGAATTCTATCTATTCAATTTTTTAAAAAGACAAAAAAACAGGTATGGTGCCTAAGACAGACTCAGACAGCTTTGTTTTGCCAGACAGCTGTCTACTAAAAAATATTCAAAAAAAATTGTTTGCATTACTATAGAAAAGATTTAAAAAAAAAAAAAAAAAAAAAACAGCCAGAGAAATATTACATTTTGGTGTATACAGTATATGTCTCCATTTTCCAGCTGGTTTCTTACTTCTTACAAATTAACGTACTACTTGTGAGTAGGAACTACTAGCCAATTCTAGCTCAGGAGGCAACAATAATCATAACGTAGGATACCTGAAGAAAAAAAAAAACACAGAAATGGAGTTCTTTGCTATTTTTCATCTGCAAATTTATCAATTGATTGTTTGTCCATGTCTCAGGTGTGTTCCACCCTCTGGTGTACGGACATCCAGGGTGACTCTCACACACGCGCATTTCAGTTAACAGATTCAGTGAGACAGTCTATGAGCGAAAATGCCTCAAATGTAATTCAGTATTTGGATGAAAACATAAGCAGTGCCAAGCTACATAAATAAAACCTGTCCTCTTGACCAGTGATGAGTTCTTCCTTCCTGCTTCGTCTACATTCAGATCCAGGCTCTACTTCAGTGACTTGGAGCCTGTCCCAGGCCAGCACTGGAATCGTGCACGTCTTTCAGGGGACTAAGGACAAGTTCATCACAGTGCCCGCTGAAGTCATCATCCAGGCATCTTTCAAAACGCCACACAATGCCTTCCTTTGTTTCCAGTGAGAAAAGGTTTTCTTGTGTTAAGCAAGCCGCTTAAAAAGATGTCTTGTGAATGCTGTGGAAGTGCTTGACTACATAAGGCTAACCTCAAGCTCTGCAAAAAAAGGAAGAAATAATTATTTTTTCAGTAATATACAGTATATAGAGGCCTTAGGAAAAAATCAAAACCATAAAAAAGTCAGTGTTCATAGGGCTACATAAAACCTACACAAGCCCTTCATAGTTATAGAAGGGATTTATTTATAATTGCACGATCCGTTATCACCCAGATGATGATGCGTTCCCTTTTGAGTCTGGTTCCTCTCAAGGTTTCTTCCTCATATTGTCTCAGGGAGTTTTTGCTCATTAGGGATAAATTGACATATTTACTATTTATTTTGATTTAATTTGAATGTATTTATTTCTGTAAAGCTGCTTTGAGACAATGCCCATTGTTAAAAGCGCTATACAAATAAAACTGGATTGAATTGAATTTGATAGAAATGACAAAAGCTGTCTTTATGACATACTACATGGACAAATAGTGCAATTGTGCAACCAGTAAATTCATTAGATTTTTCACATGAAGTCCAGATTGTTGAACCAATCCACTGTCCACTGATGGAGACCTGAGTGCAAAACTGCTTGCAGCGACTGCAGCCCCAAAGCCACCACAGCACTCGAAGTCCCAAGCCATCACAGTACAACCCCCCATATGAGATCCCCAAGCCATCTCCTCGGCCCCCCAAGCAACACCATCCCCAGTAATCCCAATGATCTTCAGGCTGTCCATGTGAGGCCACCCCCAGCAGCAGCGAGCAATCTCAACTGATGAGAACTCCAACCAGAAGTAGGGCATCAGGGTGGATCAGGCAGGTCTGGAGAGTAGAAGGGGTCAGGATCATTGGTATCTCAGGACTAGCATGTGTAGCTTGACAGAGAGTGAGGGAGAGAGAGAGATGGAGAGAGAGAGAGAGATTGTTAGGTAAGCTTTTGTCCAATAATGGTTAAGGACAATGTACTTTGCATGCAGAGTGCAAGCAGGGACTCCGGCAAGACTAGCTATGACAGCATAACT
>CM075022.1:18221153-18254347 GCA_037576675.1 Pangasius sanitwongsei
GTCAATAATCACACCAAGGTCTTTTACTGCTGCACATGATGAAACAGAAAGGCCATCCAGAGTTATTATGTAATCAGTGAGCTTACTTCTAGCTGCATGTGGTCCTAGTGCAAGTACTTCTGTCTTGTCAGAATTAAGTAAAGGAAAGTTAATAAGCATCCAGTGTCCAATGTCCTTTACACATTCCTCAACTTTATTAAGTTGGCGTCTGTCATCTGGCTTTGTCATGGCACCTGACCTTAGAAAATATACATAACCCTGTCATTGTCTTATGTCAAAAAAAAAATCTGTCACTTGACTTAGGGAATTTCTTGTCATGAAGGGATTATATAGTGTTATAGTGTTAATACCACCACCTGTATCAAGTGTTAATATAAACAAATAGGACAGATAAATGTTTATGTAGGTTTATGTCACTTGATATGGAGGCCTTTTGTAGGTGTGACATAGCATTATAACCACCACTTGTATCAAGTGCTAGTATAAAATGTTTATATTATTTGTCATAAAGGGTCTATGTAGGTGTCACATAGCTCTATAACCACAAATGTTTTTGTAAGTTTATGTCATTTTTCATGAAGGGCTTATATAGGTGTCATAGAGCATTATAACCACCACCTCTAACAAGTGTTACTAAAAAATACCAGATAAATGTTAATATTAGTTTCTGTCACTTATCATGAAGGGATTATGTGGGTGTTACAAAGCATTATAACCAGTATGTGTAACAAGTGTTAATTAAAGAAAAAAAAACATTCCAGATAAATGTTTCTGTAGGTTTATGTCACGAATGGCTTTTATAGGTGTCACATAGTGCTATAACCACTATCTATCACAAGTGTTACAAAAGATGCCAGATAAATGTTTAAGTAGGTTTATGCCACTTATCATGAAGGGCTTATGCAGGCATCACATAGCATCATAACCACCATCTGTAACAAGTGCAACTAAAAATTCAAGATAAATGTTTATGACTTATGTAGGGGTCATGCAGCTCTATAACTGCCACCTGAAACGAGTGTCAATAAACAAAACATATGGGATGAATGATGTTTATTAGAGGAACAGATGTAGCAATTAATGTTTCTGGCCTCATGAGAACTCTGGCCGAATTCATGTTAGGTTGTGTTTGCCTGCTGGCCACCTTTTCAAGTCAAAGAGTTGGAATTCATTTCGTCAGGCCACGTCCTGCTGTGTCCGGCTTAATCCTGTGCAGAGACAGAGAGAAAGAGAGAGAGAGAGGGAGAGAGAGAGAGAGAGAGACGTGCTGCGTCTGGCTCCCTGGAAACCACCACCAGATTCTTTCAATCTCTACACATTTCAGTTCAAAAGCCTTTTCTATGAGAAGAGAAACGAGATGAAGGATGGTCTTTCTTTTAGAACAAAGTGCCAAACAAACAGTACACGATTGCCCTTTTCACTCACACATTTCCTTTGGTGTATTACCGTAATTCAAAACATATTAGACTTTCGGCTTTGTGCCCTACACTGCACTCCTCCTCTGTAATAATGTGTAAATCCCTCACAGTGCTAATCCCACTTGATTACGATTATAAGCACTAACCCAATATATTAATTGGAATAAGTTCCTAAGTAACCATAAAATGGCATCTTACACTTTTTCACACAAAAGCCATTGCTATTGTTTCTTTTCCCTGGCTAATAAAGGAACACAAAGACAACATGTGGACACAACAGGATACGTTAGAGTTTGTACATTCCTGTGGAAGGAAAAAAAACAGTGTTCTGTGCAGCACTGTACTGTAGCATTGAAACAATAGCTAACCTCACACAACCCATATCCACACAAATCCTCCTGAAGACAAAGTGTCCTGTGTCTTCCAGCTTTGCCATGATCTCTTCGACCAGGACAGCACACAGAGAAGACACATGCTCTTTCAACATGGGGACGAAACTCATTTCACTGCTCTGATTTCAAGTCCTTTGTATCTTTCACAACACTTTTTGTACATCAAAGTTATTTATATCATCGAAAACAATTTATGCAGAACAATAAATTGTTTAATATGACAAAAATGGCTTTGAAACATCTCTACACCTTTGCCCTGATTAAAAATGCTAGCATCTATCACTAAGCTATAGTTAGCAAGCTAGTTATCTGCAAGCAAACTGTAACCAAATGCAAATTTGGTTAACGTACCGCAAAACATGTCATTAATAGCAGTTTAGCCATTAGCTAGCTGACTACATTTTGTCATTAACTAGATGACTATTTTTTTTACCGGTAGCTAGCCAGCCGACTACTTTTATCTCCTGGCTAGATGATTACTTTTTCACCATTTTGCCCATTAGCTAGCTGACTACTCTTTGACCAGTTTAGCGATTAGCTACCTAGCTTACTACATTTTGCTTGGTTTGGCCACTAGCTTGCTGACTACTTTTTGACTAGTTTAGCCTTTGACTAGCTTGTTGCCTACTTTTTAACTGCTTTGGGTCACTAACTAGTTAGCTAACTAGTTTTTAACCAGTTTGGCTGCTAACTAGCTACCTGCAGCTAGGAGGAGCTAGTCCAGCTAGCTTGTATGTAGGCTTATATTTTACCAGTTTTATATATAAAATCTCTGCTTCAAATAGAAATCGGTGACTTTTTATGTACTGTGTGAACAAATTTGACCTGAACAACAATCTATATCAGTGCAATCACACATCCGTGAGGGTTTACGTAGGGGATTCCTTCCACATCTCACAATTTTAGCATCACCCACCGCAAGCATGCTACTACAGAAAGTGGCCTGTATATAGCCTGATCATTTGTGCATTTGTTTAAAAGCTGTGGGATCTTACAGAGCCTCCACATAAACCTAGAACCTAGCACTGAAATAAAACTTTACAGCTTTCTGTGGTATGAACTTCATCAGACTTAAACTTCATTGTATACATATTTTATCATGTTTTGTCATGTATTTATTTATTTATTTTTTGCTTGGTGTGGCTCCCACTAGGAAGGTCTGTGGTACTTTGTCCCGAGCTGCCCATGGCATCACGCTCAGGCTCGGATCTACCCACTCCATCAGCAGTAGGAGGAACACAGAGAGCCTGTTTTATTCCACTTCTGTGCCACAACTACAAGTATGAAGTTAAGCGCTCTCTTCTTTTCACATATCCACCCACGTTCTCCTCGGTTCTGACATTTCACATATGAGCAGGACCAACATACACTCCTAGGAAACAAAAAAGATTCATTTAGCAAATTTAAGAGCTCTGTTTTTGTGGGGGGTTTTTTTTTGTGGAACCTTTAGCTAGGAATCCACGATTCCAGTTCACATCGCTGGATCAAGAAATTACAAACCAATCCGTTAAGACAGACGTTTTAACCTAATAAAGGACTTGTCGATGATCTAGCGCTACTGTAAGACGCCAACTAAAAGCCTTTTTTTTTGGTTTGAAAAATGGCTTATTGTGATATCCTTAAGAATATTTTTGGAAGTAGATGAGAACGCACATAAAGTCCATGCCATTTACAATGTGTAAAGTTTTACATGTATTCATTCCTCCTCTTAATGTCTATTCAGCAAAAAAAAAAAAAACTGTCAAAACTGTGGAGTGTCTGAAAAGATGTCATCTAAAATAATTGTGATGCCGTGAGATCTTCAGCCTCTGAGAGCTGCTGTTCTCCTCCATCATGTCACTCTGGTATGTAAGCCCATCTCCTTGTGTGGGCCTCGTTCTATTCACATGTAAAACCCACACAGGCGTGATTACGGCGTGTTGCACACACACACACACACACACAGAGGCACAGTGTGTGTAAGCCCTGTGTCTCGCTTCAAAGCGGCGGACGTTTCTAACTCTGATGGTATCAAATGCAACGTCAGTTTGTTATTTATCCCAACCAAACTCCTGTGTTTGACTCCAGCTGCTATGACGTGCTATTTTCAGAGGCGTCCAATTAAGGGGCATAAGTATAGTTATCCGGTGGAGTTGATTATATTTTGCCAAGTGTTTACGTAGATAACGGTTTTGGGTGGGACACAGTGCTCAGTACAAACACTAGTGTAATACAGCAAAATTGGTAACGTCTATATTCATCAGGCAAACGTGAGAAGAATATAACATTTCCAAAAGAATAAAGTGAAGCGGAGGTTGTGAAGGAACTTCCATTCGATTTAAGAACACATTTGCGGTAATGGTATGCAAATCACTCAAAAAATAATTCTGATGTTAAGAATAATACAAAAATAATAAAAACTGTAATAAAAAAATATAAGTAAACACAATGTCTGCCTGGAGAAGTCACATCATCTAAAGTGTGTGTGGTTTAAAAAATAGCAGGTATCTTGATATGTTTCAGATAAAGGAAAATTTAAGACAATAAAGTAGCTTTAATGGAGTTAGTGAATTTTTTATTTTTATTTTTTTTTTTTTAAGCACCCATGGACTTCCTGTACAGGCTACGTGCAGCGCAAAGCCGATGAAACACTGCCACCTAGTGCATGTTTACATTAATGTGGAATAATCCAATCCAGCTCATTTCTTCACCCAAATTCTTCCAAGATGTTAAAAACCTTCTAATTCCTTTAACAACGTGCCTTCTGTCACATCACACTTCATATAAATAGATATAAAAGGTGCAATGGGTAGAAATTGGGATCTAACAGTTGCAAGATGAACTCCATAAACATTAGTATGATTTACTCCTTGGCTCCGCCTCCATCCGTGCCCATGTACATGAAGCCCCGCCTCCCAGAAGTTACAGTGGTCGGAGTTCATCAATGTTGCTTCAGCAGCTAGCTAGGTAACTTTCCATCGTCTCACAGTTTGCAGATTTATCTTCAAATTAAGTGTATTTTTGATAGTTACTAAAAAAAAAACTTAAAAAATTTAAAATGGTCATTCTTTAATAAACTCACAATTGTAATTGTTAGTAATTTGCTATAGTATAAGAGGAATAAAACAGTTTGGGATGTGCTGTTGTAGAAAAATAAACAACCTCATGGTGGTAACAGTAACTGAAGGAATAAAGCGCCGCTGCATTGCTCTCTTTAGGTAGACATGAAGAGAGGACTAAATCCCAACTGCACCATTATCAGCAGGTAGTCAAACGGCATTGTGGGTAATACAGGAAACTGTTAACCAAAGCTTAAAAAAAAAAACAATAAATAAATTTTTAAAAAATCAGCATGTCAATTAAAAATGTCAACTCAATTTCTTTGTAAATTAAATATTTGAATTTTTGATTGAAGACTTTTTGATGAAAGAAAGATTCATATGTAAGTCCTTACTGACTGGATTTTTTGTTCAAAGATAGGGGCGTGTCTCGAACATGACTGACAGGAGGAATGGAAACACATCCAAGGGCAGAGCTTGTTTTTTTTTTAGGCGTATGATACACTTGCATTGATCACAGAGTTTAAAAAAATTTTTCATATTATTTAGAAACAGAAGATAGAAAGAGCTTGAAAATACTTGCCAAATAAAACAGACTCAGACGTTGTTAAAATAAAATTATTTGAATTTTATTTCAGTGATGGCTCATATTTCTGGCGTGAATTATCAGAAATATTTTGTTGCTGCTTTTCTTGGGTCCTGAAGTGATTTTTGTTTTGTAGTATTAAAGGTAGCAATAAAATCCTCACAAATTCTACTCAGATTGTCATCTGCTGTCAAAAAAACTTCACAAAAAATCAGATATTAACATATTAAAAAGTATAAAACAGCAATCTTAAAAAAAAAAAATTAAAAAAAAATAAAAATTGAACCAATGCTCATAATTCCTCCTTTTTCTTTTGAGAGTCTGACTTTGAGCTTTTTGCTTTCGGCTGTTTGCTTTCTGTCTTTTTGGACGATGCTTCTGCTGTCTTCTTGGCAGCTGGCTTTTTCTTTTTGTCTGCTGTTTTGGCCTCTGTTTTTTCTGCCTCTTTTTTTTTCGTCTTTGCTTTTCCTGCTGGTTTGGTTTTCGTCGCCGTTTTAGCCTTTGCTTTTTCTGGAGCCGTGGCTTTCGGCTGTTTGTCTTTGCTTTCCGTCTTTGTGTCAGCGTCCGTGTCCGTCTTTTCCTCTGCCGTTTTGCGTGCTTGCTCTTCCGCAGGTGTTTTCGTCTCTTCTGTCGTGGCTGTTTTTCCTCCATCGGGCATCACGCTGGCCTTCTCTGACGCCGTCTCTTCACTGCTGTCCTCCTCCGTTTTCTGGAACTCTGCATCCAGTGGGCTGGAGAGCATTTTTAACAGCTCTTCTGCCTGAATTCGCTCCTGAGGAACCCAAAAAAAAAAGTACAACAGAGTGAAATGAATGCAAGATTTTTGAAATGAAAAATGACTTTAAAGCACTTTTGAAACCTTGTTCATCATTTAGATTTCACTGTATGTCCCCTGTAACCAATATGTTCACATAAAAAATTAAATTAAAAGGATTCTAAACAGCTTGATTTCTCTAATTCAGGGCTTCTCAAATTAATTACACTAATTACTTAAATGTGTACAATAACATTTGGGGTTTTTACTGGTTTCCACACCCAGATCACATTTCTGTTAAAAATGTCATTCGTTTTAAGCTGACATTTTTAAGTACGTTTGAATGCAGAAAAATTAGACTTAAGCAAACAGGCAAGTCTTAGTAGACAGACAGACAGACAGATAGGACAGAGATAGATAGATAGACACAGTTAATCAATAAGCATTATCAGGAGAGATAGATCAATAAGAATGATCAGGATAGATAGATAGATAGATAGATAGATAGAAGGACAGAATTAATCGATAAGCATTATCAGGAAGATCCCGAGCATGTACATTTCCATAACTGCTGTTTAACAACTGTGAGAATGATAAGACATGTGAAGATAAAGGTATATTGGATATTTAGGGATGTGGTCAGTGACGCCTCCATGGCTAAGCAGTGAAGAGAACGTTAGCGGTGATGGATAACTGTGTCCTGAGTCTTGCCTTTTCATTGTGTCGAGGATCCAGAGTGAACCACAGAGCCACCGCACACCTCTGACCTTTCATCACGGCTCTGACTCCATGAGGGTTCTCCTTACCGGCACCGAACGCCACGATGCGACCGCACTGAGGCTTCACCACCGCCTAGAGACAGAGAGAGAGAGAGAGAGAGAGAGAGAGAGAGAGAGAGAGCGAGAGAAGAATCCTGCTTCACAACACATTCACACCTCATTCTTACATTTAACATCGCGTTCTAACAGCGACCAGCATGACCAGTTTCATTTTTAATAAGAGTTTCTTTGTTTTCCAGAATGAGAATTTTTCAGCTCAGTTTCTTAACGGAATATCAAGGAGAAAGAAAAGCATTAAAATACTGAATACATTAATATACATTTAACAATCATGGTAAGTAGGTAGTAAGTGTTAAGTAATAAATATAACGTATGTTGCACATGAAGTTCAAATGTTACAGTAATCCTAAATTATAAATCTGGAATTTTAAAAAGTGTAGGGTGGTCAAGGCTTGGGTCCAGCGAAAATTCACCTGATGTACGGGTTAACTGCAATATTTAGAATGAACACTCAATAGTGCCCCACACTGGTCAAAACATATTAATAACCTCAACATATTATTTTACTAATTACATGTGGACAACTGCATGCACGATGTATGTTAAATGAAATATTTTTAAACAATGTGTATGAACGTATAGATCTGTGAAAATCTTACTGTGATGGTTTTGGCATCGAGCTCTGTGAAGATGAAATCTCCTCCTTCAAAGTCGTCATTGAGGTAGAGAATGGCGCTGAAAGGAGAACAGCATATACTGTTAAATACCAGTAATAACTGAATCATGGCTGTGTGTTGTGCTGGTTTCGGATGTACCTGTAGTCTCGGTGTGTGTACGCTGGCGGCTCTTTGATACACTCGTTGAGTTCGGAGACCAGGAGACAGTTGTCTACGTGCACAGGGTGGCTCAGGTCATCTCGGTCTTCTTGTTTCTCTGCACGGGAAGACGCAGAGATATGATGAGCTTAAGCCTTAGTAAATAAAACGGTAATTTTTAAAATTGCTCAGATGCTTTTTTTTTTTTTAGCTCAGTTCACAAATTCTCTATGGGATTCAGGTCAGGGCTTTGTGATGGCCACTCCAATACTTTCACTTTGTTGCCTTTAAGCCATTTTGTTGCAACATTGGTGGTTTGCTTAGGATCTTTGTCCTACTGGAAGACCCACTTGCGACCAAATTTTAACTTTCTGACATATGTCTTGAGGTGTTGTTTCAGTATTTCTATATAATCCTCCTGCCTCAGGATGCCATCTATTTTCTGAAGTGCACCAGCCCCCTTCCAGCAACCCCCACCCCCCAACATGATGCTGCCACCCCCGTGCTTCACAGTAGGATGGTGTTCTTCAGATTAAAGGCCCTTTTCCTCTATACCTGACACTCCTCCTCAAGGCTGGTGATCACCTGCAAACTCCACTCTGGCTTCTTCCTTGCACGACAGCCTTTCAGGCCATGACCATGTATGACTCTCTTAATGGTGAATGTACATACTTTGATATTGATGCCTTCAACTCCTTCACCAGTGCCTTTGTTGCCGTCTTGGGGTTCAGTTGAACCTTCTGGACCAAAGTTCACTCATCCCTGGGAGTTAAGAGTTCCTGTCTCTGTCCTGTATGATGCTGTGTCTATGTGGTCCAAGATTTTTACATTTTTAAATCGTCTGTACAGATGCTTGTGGTACCTTCAGTGATTTGGAAATTGCGCCCAAGTAAGAATGGACCAGACTGTTTTTTTTTCCTGAGGTCTTGGTCGAGTTGCTTGGATTTTCCCATGGTATTGAGGGCAAAACAGGCTCTGGTTATAAAGGTAGACCCTAAACAGTTAGCACAGGTATGCTCCCAATTAACTCCTAATTAGGACAATTGGGCAATCAGAAGCTTCTAAAAGTCATTACATCAATATCTGGAATCTTCTAGACTGTTTAAAGAGACAGTCATCTTGGTGTATGTAAACTTTTGACCCACTGGAATTCTAATATAGTAAATTAAAGCTGAAATAAATCTTTTTCTAATCAATTGTTTTAAAATTAACATTGATGTGAAGAAAGTAGACACTCTAACGGACCAAAAGTAAACTATGATGACATGAAAAAGTGAGATTGACTATCTTTAGCTTAGGTGTCTGTAAACGTTTAGCTGTATGTACATCTAGCTGTCAGATTTTTAGATTTGGACTGTTTACACTCCAGGACGGTGGCATGTGAACAGAGCGCCTCTTACCCTCGATGGCGGAGCGGCAGACCAGGTGCGAGTAGGAGAAGTACAGAGGAGACTGGAGGCTGAAATACGACTCCACCACTTTGCGCACTTTCTCACTGATGTCGAAAAACAGACGAGCGCTCTTGAGAGGAAGCACACCTTCCTGACCAAGCTGTCACACACACAACACAGTACTCTGATTAAAGAAAACAAATAAAATTCTACGCAGCGATTTACACAGCGAGCTACGTAATGAGCTGGCTACAGTCTCAGGTGATATATAGGACTGAATTAATGCATTCATAGCATGACATATCACGGATATCTAATTACAATGAAGACTATTATATATAAACAGCAAAGAAGGATGAATGTCTTGATGGTGCAGAACTTTCTGGAGAAGTCTTACCTTAAGAGCTTTGAGAATAGTGACCCCCTGGAACATCTCGCTGGGTGAGTGAGGACTCGGCTTTCCTCTGTAGCCGTCGCCTTTCTGCGCCGCTGTCTATAGCAAAGCGTTCAAGCGAAAAAAATGACTCAGCTGTGTTCTAACTGAGCAAATCTTCAGTGCTGCTTTGCACTTGAACATGATATACACTTACTCTAATGCCCCTGTACTCATCCGTTTTGCAATTACCCTCCTTTTATATGGGCTACAGAAAGGCTATGATGGTCGTTTTGAAACTCCAGCAAGAAAATTGCCTTTAAATTCAAGATTTCATTTGATTAAAAATTAACAACCATTTGTTTTCAGTTGAATCAAGCACTGCTTTCACACCTGTTTGTCCAGAACAACGGCCGTAGTGCTGTTTGTACTGATATCATCTTCACTCACTAACAAGACTCACAACTTTTATTTCACTAGAATTTTGTCCACCATATTTGTTTTTCTCCCTCTGATCGGTTCAGTGATACTTTTCACAATTTTCAAAGCTACACTATGACCAAAAAAAACATTTTTAAAAGCAGCACGTGCATGTCGAACATGCTCACGCAAAACAGCAGGTGATAAAGTAGCTTGACTTACAAAATCTGACTTGTTATCTTGTCATAAAACATAAGAGCCAATCAGGTTTCAATATGCAAATAACACCCATAAAACATCTTTCTCTGTTGAAAGAGTGGGTGAGTGCATGTTTGGGGGCGTGTCCAATGCAGTTTGAATGCGTAGAACCTGAATACCTTGATGAGGAGTACAAATGTAGGTACTTCTGTTAGTATTTATTTATTTATTTATGAAATACAGAACATGTCTATGGTCTTTAAAAACAAGAAAAAAAAAATCATCTTACAGTTTCTCTTGCAGCAAGTAAATAAATTATGCTGTACAAGTCCAATAGCAAGGAATCAAACTGATCGGAGGTAAATGAGCCACGTTTATTTATCACTATTTCCGGAGTCTAAACACTTACATTTGAAAGCCGGTGTAATTCCCGACATTCGTCTTCGGTGATGCCTCCGTCCAGCACGACTCGCTGTGAACCGTTCAGAGCTTTGGACGTCATGCTGACGGTGATGCCATCGAACACCAAGCTGCCCTCTGGAGTAGGTGTCGATTTACCCATTCCTTAAAACAAAACACATCAGAAAATAAAGGAAGAGCCAACTTTACGGCATGTTACAGATGAGTGCAAAAGTTAGCATCCCCCGTGGACTCTGTAGCACTATTATTACACTCTATCTACAAAATTATAATTCCTATATGCTATAGAAAAACCAACAGAAGTTTTTCAATGGTAGTATTATAACTGAGAAGATCTCAAAGTTGTTTAGATGATAGAAAAGAGGTTGAAGGTAGTTATAATATTTGTATCACATTCATAAAGGGAGGGTACAAACTTTTTCCTGGTTATTTCCTAGTTTTGTCCTGAGGGTGTGCAAACATTTGCACTTATCAGTACATCTCAGACCAGCCTGCTCACCATCTTTAAGCACCTGGGCGATGTCCGATGATTCCTTGGTCTTCTCCTCCACCAGTGTCTCGATTTCCTTCATGAGATTGCCGATCTCCTCTGTGATGCGAGCCGCTGTCTCTCGATCAGCCCTGAACAGAACAGAGACACGGTCTGGGTCCCTGATAGCATTTCTAATCGCTCATACGAGTGGAATAAAAACACACACTAATCAATGCCGGGATGGTGTGATTAAGTGTAAAACAGTCAGTGTTTTATTCCTCTTATACCACAGCACTTTTCCAACGATTGCAAGTTTATCTATTAAAGAACAAGATGTTGTTTTTTTATCCGATTATAATTACATTTAATTTAATTCAACCTCTTTTTTTTCCCCTCTCTTTAATTCAATAAGACCGTCCTCTGTCCTGATTACGGCTGGGTTATATGAACAAAAAAAAATCATGTCATGATATTTTAAGACATTTCTACGAAACAAGATACATATCATGAGATGCAGGGGTCTTTAAAAATCAGTTTGATGATATTTATTTAATGTGTACAAAAATAAATTAACAGTGAAATAAAAGTATACGTTAAAACGGAATAAAATTAACATTTACAGTTTTTAAGATAAAGTAAAACTTTGACTCTTTCAAAAAGCTACATCAAATCTACTTCCTTATTTATTTATTTTTTTTAAATAAATCACAATATAAATATCACGACGTCACAGAAAAGTGTATCATGACGTCACAATATCGATATTATATCGCAGGTTACAGCTCGTCCTCTAAGTGCTGACACTGGAGACTCCTTCCATAAATGTTAAATAAATCTCTCCTTACAGAAACGTTCATCATATCAACAATTACACACATTTTTAATGTTTTACGTCCACTAAGCTGCTACTATAGAAACGATAACATGTTAAGACCAAAGCACTTAATATAAACCTGCTGTTATAGAAAATTAATCAACACCTCCTGATTGGAGGATTCAACAGCGCTGTGGTATAATTACTTTTAAGCAGACCTCATTGTTAAGAAATTGATATCAGATTAATTTATTACTTTTGCTTGTCCCTGAGTTTCTTAGGCATGATTTCTTCCGGTGTCCACGTGTCCTGAAAAACAAAAAAACAAACAAACAAAAAAAAGAGAGCCGAATTAATTATTAATCTTCCAAAGTACTACAGAACAGTCTGAACTGCGGGCTTGGGACTTACCGGATCGACAAATGTGATTCCGAATATTTCATATCCAAAATATAAGAGCTCTTTCTCCAGCAAGGAATTCTTGATATAATGCTGAACAATCTAAAAATAAATAAATAAATAAATAAATAAATAAACAGGGTACATTAGTAATAAACACATTAATACTTATATATTTCAATCCCCTGTCAGTTTACTTTCGTAATTAAGTTCGTAAGATGGAAGTTAGGTACCGTAGGTCTTCTGTGCGGGATTTATCAACAACGGGAAAAGAAAGAACAATGTTGCTTTTTCACTTAAGAGATTTCTTGATTTTTTTTTTTTCTGTCTGCTGTTTTTTTCTGGCCAAATCGAGTTTGGCAGTTTATAATTTCTAGTGGCGACGTCAATGCTACCAAATACAGAACTCAGAATTAGCCATGTGCTTAGGTCAGCTCGCCTTTAACCCAATCCAAGGAAACTAAAGTGACTTCTTCCCTGCTCTCTCGGCCTCTTTGTGCCTGAACGTGTTAGAATCGTTAGAATTTGTACCTGCTGCTCTGTATTAGTACAGTAGTTTATGTGAGGTGATGCTGAGCACTTCTACCTCCCTAATGAGAATTAGCAAAGTGGCTGAACTACGTTTGAGATAATCATGATTTACGCCTAGTACTGTAAAAACGTTAGCATTTTTATCCACTTAACACTTTTTTTTGTAATAATCATGACATTGAAAAGCCAAGATAATGTTTTTCATGTTTGTGTAATAAAATCTCAGGTAATCTGATCTTGCTGAGCTTCACCACTACAACGAAATAGTTGATAATCCGCTCACTGATAGTGTGTGATAGCAGACAGTGAAGCTCATTTTAATCGGTTTATTAAACCAGAAGTTGCAGTGCAATGCTCTGGTGACCGGCACAGCATTTTAAACTCGCCGGGAGAAAAAGTGTATCGGTGGAATGCACACAGAATGCAATCTTACCTGAATGTTGCTGCTTTCATTTAGAGATATGTACAAAATACACCAACACGCCACACAACATTCATGAGCCAAAAGCACTTTTCTAGCACTAGCACTATGCTGAGGTGTTTATGATGCTGTCAATCATTATATGATAAGAGCGTTATGTTAAATTATCATTAAATTAACAGATCTTAACTGTTGCTAGGAATTTTAATGGAAATGAGTGTATGCACATAACCAGCAATCCCTCCTCCTTCTAGAATACTCCACACTCCAAACAAATAAGCACGTCTGCAATGAGAGGACAAATCCTGCAGCTCGGATGAACAAAAGCCCGGCCGTGTAGTGTTGTAGCAAGCGAGCACCTCTCTGGCCGGAATAGCAGCAGCTTTTTCTTCTCCCAGCACGGCCGAGTAATACGCCAAGTTCTGCTTCATCACCTCGTCGTCAGGGTGGAAGAGGAGGAAAGTTTTAGCACATTCGATGGCCTTCTCATATTGCTCGCCTGGAAAAGAGACACAGGGACACAGGAGTCAACCAGCAGCAGCAGCAGCAGCAGAGACGATTAAAAAAAAAAAACACATACAGGAGCTCAGATTATACAATTTGACTTTGTGCGAGTTCAACACGCGAAAATATGACAAATTACCAGAAGCCAATCAACGTCAAGCAGCATTTGGACACGTGCTCACTTACATTTACGGCACTTGGCAGACACCCTTATCCAGAGCATCTTACATTTATTTCATTTATATAACTGAGCAGTCGAGGGTTAAGGGCCTTGCTCAAGGGCCCAGATGTAGGATTAGGATTCAACTTTACTGTCACTGTGCAGTGTATGAAGTACAGAGTCAATGAAATGCAGTTTTCGTATATCTTACTAGCTTACTCGGAAGCTGGGGTCAGAGCGCAGGGTCGGCCATGATACGGTGCCCCGGAGCAGACATGGTTAAGAGCCTTGCTCAAGTGCCCAAGTGCAGCAGCTTGACAGTGCTGGGGCTTCCGATCAGTAACCCAGAGCCTTAACCGTTCAGCGACCACTGCCCCTGTAGCAGCTTGGCAGTACTGGGATTTGAACTTATGACCTTCCAAGCAGAAGTCCAACATCTACACCTCTGAGCTACCACTGCCAAGCTATCACTCGAATATCTGATTTTGTTCGGAGATGCCCATGCGTGAGTGCAAATTAAAACCGAAGTCACGCAGCAGGGATGAACTGAGAATGTATCATACTGTTATAGTAGGAAAACTGGAGGTAGTTCAAATGTGATGGCAGGAAGTCTTCGAATGGTTGTTCTCTTCCAGGAGTGGACGCCAGCTCCACGGCGCAGTCCTGCTTACAGTTCAGAACAGACAGGTAGTGATCTGTAGTGAAACATCAGCCACATAAACACAATCAGCAACACAACCTGCACACCAACGCACATGAAACACTCATCATAAATGTGCTGAAAACAAAAAAAAGAAAAAGCTGTCTGCTGCTTGCCTGTGATGGATTGGAAGAGGTCAGCATTGTACTCCATGTAGTTGTATCCGTCGTAGTCGTACGCGCCCTCGCACAGCGCCCGGCACTCAGCGTCGGCGGTGAAATACTCCTCAAGCGACGCCTCGAAGTGTCCGATGGAGGAGAAAAAATCGTCCGCGCTGTACAGCCGCTTCCCTTCCAGAAACTCAGCCTGAAACATCACGTCATTTAAACACCAGGTAAGGTGATCCAGCACATTTCTCGAATTCATTTCACCGTCTCACCATGTGCGGTCTGGCCTCGAGGTCTTTAAAGTCCGCCTCCTGCACGCCGGCCATCAGGCTGTAGTACTCCAGGTTCTGTCTCATCTCCACGTGGTCCGGGTTCGCTACGTAGAACGTGTTCGCCGCAGCCACGGCTTTGTCGAGCTTGTTTATCTGCGTATGTGGACAGATGGGGTGTTATTTTAAACTCTGATACGTCACAGGTCTATTACGCATACAGGTAGCAGTAACGACAATCGTAATTTGACGTACACGAAAATCACTGGTTTGGTGAAGTGGCGAAAAAAAGAAAAATATATTCTTATATTCTAAGAGACGATAACTGCTGTATTATTTAATATTTTAAATATTTTCCTAAAGACAGTTAACAACTTTACTGCCTTAGTAAAATATTTACAAATATTTTAAAATATTTAAATATCATTTTAAACTCAAAAACTGGTATGACAAACTGACAAAAAAAATACTAGACATACAATTGTAGTTCAATTAAAGGCTGAGAAATGAAATTAAACTACCAAAAGCTTTTAAGTGCTAATGACATTCATTTATGACCTCGAGTTTAATAGCAATATTTTTGATGTTTGACGCTATTTTATGTTTATTACAGTTTAATTGTTCAAGTTATTACAAATTAATAACATTCTGAAGGTAAAGTACATGCTGTAAGTATGCGTAAAAGTAAACCGCTAAGTACTTCCGCATACGACAAATACAGTAACCATGGTAACCGGTGCTGTGATTACTATGCTACTATTAAAAAAAAACATAGTATGCGGTTTGGGACGTACCATGTAACGTTAGCATCTTATGCTAACACTTAACGTCTGAATAGAGAATAAATGCGGGTTTTTGATGCTGTGCCTGACATTTATACGGTCAATATGTAAAATATTTTTAAATTCATGAATGAATAGTGATGGCTGTGACTTGAAGGAATCTTTTTTAACGACTTTAAATGTGTTTCGGCATGTACCATTTAACTCCACCTAAAGACGTGGCACCCAAATCTCGGTGTGGGAGGGGGGGCTGGGGTTCAGGGCAGTGATGTGTCGTTCACAAACGAGTCGGGTCTTTGAGTCGGCTCTTCTAGGTTGAACGCTGAGAGTCGACTCTCATATATGAGCGTTTTTGTTTTTGTTTTTTTGGAAGATTTGGGCAATTATGATATTCCATATATCAGTATAAATTGGCATCGATGTTATAAAATGAATTCTAACGAATCACTGATACAACAGGGAACAATAACTTTAAAAACATTAATGCAAGGATATTTACTGTATTGTATGCGTACAATTGTACTTCATCTGATTTTGTGATTATTTAAACACACTGTAAATCTATTTAACGCAAAGTACTGTTACTTTGATCATTAGAAAGAGATAAAGTAAAACCTCAGGATACAATTTAATCGCAAACGCTGGGGGAAAAAATGTAGTGAGTCGTTTGGGAGCTGAAAGAGTCGAGCTGAACCAAATGATCCGACTCACTGAAAAGATTCAGAATTTCCATCACTAGTTCAAGGAGGCAAAAAAGTGACCTTTGTTTTAATAAAAACGCTCAGAAACGGTCTAAATGTGTTTTGTGGTGCGAAATAATCACAAGACAACATAATCTGATCATCTTCATGGATATATTGGTGTACTTTGTGATGTTAAATTTGCATAGTGCAGTCATGCCTGGTGATGCCTCTGGTCTGAAGAACTACGTGAATAATAATAATATTATTATTAATATAACTGAATCATGTTTACCTTAAAATAAGCCACTTGCAGGTAATTATACGGAGTCCTCTTCTTGAACTCGAGCTCCACCTCGTCACTGACTTTGTGCACAGACGGTGGCCCGAGTTTCTCCGCCTCGCACCGGTCCACGCATTTGGCCCGCTTTAGCACGCGCTGAAAAAACCCCAGGTCTTGAACGGGACCGGCGCCGGGAAGCGGAACGGGCGAGCCGGGCTCGGAGTGCTGGAAGGCGGTGAGGTTGGCGCAGGATAAGCGGCACTGAGCCTTCACTTTGCGCACCGTGCCCTTGTTCCTCAGCGCGCGCTCCATGTTCAGGATGACCGAGAGCCAGTCCTGCTTGTAGTACGCTTCCACGGCGTTGTCGAACAGCAGGTCGTACGGCTCCAGGACACCGCCGAGCTCCGCTTCACACGAGCCCGGCTCCGAAACGGACAGAACCAGGAGCAGAGCGAGCAGAAACACGGCGGAGGACATGATGGACCAGCAGCGCGCTCGAGCTCTCATCACAGATCTTCACCAAAGAGCTGCAAACTTTCTTCTTCCCCCTAACCAAGAGGGCGGGGCGCCAGCTGTAAAGGGCGGGGCAGAAGCTAGAGGGGGCGGGGCAGCAGCTATGCCAGGTTGGAGGCGTGCTGGCAGTTTTAAGGGGCGGGTCAGTATTTGGAGGGGCGTGGCCTCAGAGACATGGGGCGGGGCCTCAGAGACATGGGACAGTGCTACTTTCTATCACCGAGCACTGCTAGATAAATAAATCCTCATACATTAAATAAAGAAAAATGTGCAGTATGAGTTATGGTAAACTTCTTAATTATTAGCACCCTTCAAGAGAATGTGCAGAATTAACTATACATTTATTTACATAAACAAACAAAGTCAATTGGCACCATCAGAAGAATGCACAAAATGAGAAAATTATTGTATAAAATACACAAAATTAATATAATTACGCTCAAATAATTGAACAAATGAATTGCCTTTATTCTAAGCAAAAAACGTGGTCGAATAGTTGTTTTATTAGAGCAAATTGAAAAGTTGCCCTCTTCAAGATGGCGGCTCAATTGACGTGTCTGGTCATAATCATATTTCCGGTTATATGTGACCACAAAACTGCCGGACAAAATATTTTAATATTTTCTTTAAAAATAAACACATTATTGTTTTCTAATTGAACCTACACTATCTTAAAAGAAATATATTACAGAATTATTCTCTAAATAAAAAGTATTATTATGAGAAACTAAAATTTTGGGGGCATTTCGTCAGGCTTTTTAAGAAGCCTACTGATAACCGGAAACGCAGACTTGCAAAGTTGTTTTGCCGATTCAGTGTATTTATCAGACTCGCTGGTTCTGAAACGTGAATGAAAAAAGGTTGAATGACACTTTTGATAGTATTTTAGCTAGAATTGAATCTTAATATCAGCAAAATACAAGTGAACATTAGCGCTTCGAAATGGATAAAGCTGTCAGTTTACCGAATCAGTCTGACAACCTAAGCACAGGTGAGAGCACAACGTAGAGAATAATCATCATTATTATTATTAATGATCAGAGAAATGTAGAGTAACAAACCTGACAGGTCAGCTTTACAGCAGACTGGAATCACTCAGTAATGTGTTTTAATACACAACAGGCAGTTCTTCTCAGTCTGTTACAGCTAATCATTCTGTTAGTGAAGATCTAGAGAACAAAGTTAATTATAATTAAAGTGAATCTGGCCTTGAGACCAGAAACGTGAATGTCTGTCTGTTATCTACATTTATTTATTTGAATTATTTCTTCTAAGTAAAGACTGATAAAACTCTTTGCTGTGCTGTGATGAAGCAGACTTACTGTCACAACCTCAGAGCTGATTATATCAAGTGTTTATTCTTCTGATATCACAGAAATTTAAGCAACGATTACAATATTTTATTTTGTTGAAACGTAAGCGAAAAGTTCCTTTAATCACTATTTGCTGTTATCAGCGGCTATAAACAGTCGTTCCCTCACCAGCCTTCCTTCTATCTCAGCACCTCTGTCTGTTACAAAGCGCTGACGCTGGAGACTCCTTCCATAAAAGTTAAATAAACGTCTCCTTACAAACGTCGTTTAGAATCGTTTATGTGCAGCGTCCACTGTGAATGAGCTGTTACTACAGAAACAGCAGCTGCACTATTCTCAGAGCTGCTGTTATAGAAAATTAATCAACACCTTCTGACCAATCAGAATCAACAGCACTGTGGGATAAAAAACAAACAATCTGCAATTTTTAATTTATATATTCTGTCCAACGTGGAGTTCAGTCTGATTTCAGACTTATCAAGTTGTTGTTCCTCTTTCGGCTGCTCCCGTTAGGGGTCGCCACAGCGGATCACTGGTCCGCGTATTTGATTTGGGACAGGTTTTACACCAGATGCCCTTCCTGATGGAACCCTCCTCAATTTTATCCGGGCTTGGGACCGGCACTGAGAGAGCACTGTTGCGCACAACCCCACTGGCAGGGGTTGGTTCCCTGGCCGGGAATCGAACCCGAGCCACATCGGAGAGAGCGCTGTGGCCTAACCACTAGTCCTCCAGGGACCCCTTAGTGCTGCTTATCAAGTACTAGTACTTTAATATGCGATCAAATAATGATGAATTGACAGAACCATAATTTCTGTCTCCTCTATATTCCGACAGATCCCGCCTCCTGTACTGGGATTGCTTATAGTTTTAAAACAAACGTTTTCAAATTCACATATCCTACCCAAAAAAAAAAAAGCCTTTCAAACTTATTAAATGTGTTCTCATCACTTAAAATGTTGACTCGCTCCTTTTCTGGAACATCTCCAAAGAATACTTTGGTCACCCAGGTTTTTTTTGTAATTTTTTAGCCACGCCCCCTTGTTTGATTGCCATCAGAAATGCATTATCGTTACCTGCTGTTACATAAACAACTCAAATGTTACACATTAGATAGCAGCATAACCCGCTGGCGTTGACGTTTCATGTTAATATTTCAGTCACGCTGGTGGAAACCAACAGCAATCCAGATGGACTGGAGCTGGTGAGCTCTTATCACACCAACCGAGTCGGAGATCCCATGGACCTCGTCACTCTGGCTCAGCAGGTTCAGAAGGTACGCTGGGTTTTGACACGAAGCCTCACACATTATTCTGTTCCTGCTAATCAATTCGGCTTCCTTCTGTACTTTAGGGAGACGAATTTGTCCGAGCAAATGCTTGCAACAGGTTGACCGTCATTGCCGACCAAATAAGATACTTGCAGGAGCAAGCGAGAAAGGTGAGAAATATTTATATCACAGCGCTCAATGCGCTCAATTTGAATTCTCAAATCTGATTGGTCAGGTGTTGATTAATTTTCTATAACAGCAGCTCTGACAGTAGTGCAGGTTTTCATTAATGCGCTCATTCTAATACGTTATCGTTTCTATAGTAACAGCTCATTCGCAGGGACTCGTACGGTGGACGCGCCACACGAACACATTAAATAACGTGTAATCATGGATCTGGTGAAGTTACGATTTCTTTAAGATTTTCGGGACGGGAAAGTCTTCCGGACAGAGGACTCTACGCTTAGCGGTTTCACAGTCACATGACAATGAACATGATAATTTTGTCTTATCATCTTCAAACGAGAGAAAAAAATAGAGGCTGGTGAAGAAAAGACTGTTTAGAGCTGCTATAACGTAAATGAGAACAGGAACTAACTCGTTTCATGGACCTTAAACATTAAATATAACTATAAACAGATAAAAAGTATCGTGTGGTGTTCTTTAATGAATAAAAACATAATTGTTGGGGAAATAAAACGCTTCATCACACCACCCCATCGTTGATTATTGTCCTATAACAGCACGTCCCAAAGTATTTTATTCCTTACTTAATACCATAGAGATATAAAAAAAAAATTCCTTAATTGCTTTCCTGTACATATGGTTTTGTACATTAGTGCTGTGATTTTGTATAATACAGACCAATAATATGTTTTAAAGTGTGAATAATCATTAAATATATTTTGTTTCAGGTGTTAGAGGACGCTAAGAGGGATGCTGATCTCCACCATGCAGCCTGCAATGTTGTGAAGAAGCCAGGAAACATGTACTACCTGTACATGCGTGAATCTGGCCAGCGTTACTTCTCTATACTCTCCCCGGAGGTAAACTGTTCACGGTGCTGTTACTGAATTTCTATTAATAGCCATAGCGACAAATTAACAAGACCTTCTTTAGGCTCAGAGTCTGTATGACAGCTATCCGTATCATCCCTGAGTGGCTGATTCACGTAACTCACGTAAAGTCATGAAAGTAGGCTGAGTTTCTCTGGAGGTTATAGAGTGGTGGCTTGACATGCACAAGTAGTGAAATAATACACACAATACAAATACATGATTCTGAAATGAATCCTAGCGTCTCTCATTTGACATTAAAATGCAATTTTATGTTAAATAAAAAGGTGCGAATATTCGCTGGTCATCCATGGTCCCAAACACAGCCAAGGGTGCCAATACTTTAATCTTTAATGAAAATATAATCAGTTTTGCATTTTTTGTACCTGATTCAAATCAAATGTGTTTCTACACTACTCATTAGGGCACTATGTAGGGCTCCATTATGTTGTATCCTATATAGGGAGCAAACACAGTGACCTGGAAGCCATTTTGTTCCAACTAGAAGATGGTGGATTTTACTCAGATCACAAAGAAGGAAAATATTAAACCTTGATGTTTTTTTTTAATCCACCAGAAGGTGGACTTGCACGAGAAACCTTTTTGATTAAAAGTGGTTCTAGTCAGAGGCGTTGATCAGGACGTCTGTGTGACTGTTTAAACAACATGAACTATTTTAGCTCCGCCCACTTGTCCTGGTGTGGCTCAAATGGTATTTGTAGGAATGAAGGTGGAAATATGGTGTGGTAAATTTTGTAGGAGAGAACCGTGATCTTCATATAAATCATTAATTAATACAATAAGAATATTCTTAAGAAGATTCATCACGTGGTACTTAAGTAAGAAGGATACCCAAATTCAGCACAGGTTTTTCGGTAAGGCGTGGCTTGTATGGCAGTGGAAACGGCAACAGTGTCCGGTGGAAAAGCACAAACTGATGAACGGAATATGGAATACTGTTACAGAAATATTGAACGTGTCCATCAGTGCATGAAAGTACATGTTTATCTTTATAACAATCTTTTCTTGTTTGTTTGTTTGTTTTGTTTTAAGGAATGGGGTCCTAGCTGTCCACACAAGTTCCTCGGCGCTTACAAACTGCAGTACGACATGTCCTGGACTCCGCTAGAAGATGCTGAAAAACGGGAAGCTGAAATCAGTGTAATGGACAAACTCCTGAACAGTCGAACCGCTCTTCCGGCCAGCGCAGAACCAAACTTCGAGGGTCTGCCAAACTGACCAGACACTGAGTGTGTTTACATGTACAGCATAATCTGATAACTGCAATAAATCGAAATGAAGACTGACTGTCAATTTAAACACATTTACAGAAAATGAAGTAATCAGATAATAGGTGTACATGGGCAAGTCAGTAGTCTGTAAACTGTTTCTGTACTAAACTTACAGACGAACAGACGTGCTTTATTGTTTATTTCAGGGGTTTGTGGTTGCCAGTTGCACACAATGCTGCCCTTCTTTGAGCCGCCTCAAGTTTTAAAAAGATTTTTAGAGCATCAAGCCAGATTAACAGTATACATGCACCAAATAACCTGATTTTAAACAAAAATCCAATCCAGACTCTATTATAAGCCTAATTTGATCTAAATGATCATACCATGCTGTTTACACGGCCACTTGAATGATCTAATAATTCAGATTATAATTATAATATCAGCATTAGTGTGCAGTGATAAGGGACTGCTTTATAATGTGGTCATGAAAGAAGCCATTTTGGTTTTCTCAGATATGACTGGGATGGATTTGGACATGGCAATGTTCAGCACTGTGGAGGTCTCGATTCTGATTGGTCAGAAAGTGTAAAATGTTCTGTAAGGAGATGTTTATTTCATATTCTGTGGAAGGAGTCTCCAGTGTCAGTGCTTTGTAACATTTTGTAAGTTCCATAGTTCTAAGCTGTGGTTACTGTGTGTAAAAAGTCATATGATGTGCCCTAACAGTACAGTACAACATTGCTGCTTGAAAATCTTGTAATTTAAAAATAATAAAAATGCAGTTGTGCGATTGTATTTTATTAAAGCAGTTTCAATTATTTACTTCAATATATATATAATTCTGGACTTTACATAGTTTTGTATGTAGCTACCTTTGAAGCAAACACATCAAAATATAATTCAATGCAATCAATTGTAATACAAACATGATAAAAATGCATATTCAGTTAATTCAATTAAAATTCAACACATGCCTAACAGTGTTCTCACTGATGACAGAACGGGTCCTCAACTCATCAGCTGTCATCAGTTGTTGTGTTACACTGTGCTGTTATGTTTTGTAAGTAGGAGTTGACATGAGGCAGCAGTTCCCAGTTGTCTGTTGCAATGCTGACTTGAACAGCGTCCTCACCCTCTCTGATCGTCAATAAAATGTGAAAAAGAGGTGGAAGGAAAAACAGGACCTTCCACACATTTAGTTCTTGTGAAATCACATAGCCCTGGAAATTCTTCGTGATCAGATCCGCTAGAGTGTCACTTCCAGTCTTAAAACAAAACAGGCTCGTCTCTGAAGTGCTAGGTTCCCCTGAGGATATAGCGTCCCAAATCCGATCAAACACATCCTCTTTGTGCTGACGTGATGTACCTAGCGGTAAAGGCACGGGCAGAAATATCTCAGGGAACGACACTTTAACATCGGGGAGATGAGTTTGCCAAGACTGGCCGTCTTCCGTGGTGAAAATGGCGCTCACTTGTAAACTCGTTGGGTACGGGTGATACGGCCTCAGCGTCACGCTGACTTGATGCGGCTTCCTGTCTCTGAAAAGGCACGGTACATAGATGTCGTTCACTTTTGCGTAGTGCGACGTGTTGACGTCAAAATGCAGGCATATTGTGAAGATCCGATCGAATCTAGGATCCGCAGCATTTGTGCGAGTCAGGTTGTACCTCAAAGTGACCTCTGAGGCAAAGCCTGGGGTTTTGAGTTGCTCTTGGTAAACCTCATACAAGTCCTTCTCAATCAGGACTTCTGTACTTGGAACTTCATCCTGAGAGCCATTTTTGTGAATCTTTGTAAGCTGAAGGACACAACTCTCAGTCTGAAGAACTGTCAAACAACTGCCAAGTTCTTCACTTGCAGTGATGGCTGACAACGATCTGACTTTTGCCTGTCCTCCAATGGGGGCTTTGGCGAGGATGCCAGCAAGTTTTTCCCAGGACAAGTTGGTAAGAAGGGTGTAGTAGAACCGAGCGTGGTCTTGAATGTCTGTGTCCTCATAGTGTCTGGACATGTGCTGCAGGAGATCCGCCAGTTCAATGAACATCTGATTCAGCGTCGGGTGCTGGAGCAAGTTGCGGCACACCGCGAGAATGGCAGTGCCGACGTGCCAGCTCCTCCTTTCACAAAGGTTGGAATTGACAAGGATGTCGAGAAGGAAGCAGATGGTACTTCTCTGGGTAATCTGACTCTCCTGTGCCACTCGAGCCAAGATGTTAAGATGCCAACCCAAACTCTGAAGGGTCAGTTGCAAAGGAGGCATTTCCACAATGCACATTTGAAGAGCTTTCAACAACCGGACCGACCAAAGCGAATCCTCTAAGCGCTCCTGGACTCGATCAGTGAGATTGATCAGATTTGGCGCAAGGTGACAGTTTCTGGAATACAGCTCGCGTAACCGGTGGACAAGTTTCTCGGAAAGGTTCTCCATGTGATTGAAGTGCAGGAGGAAAATGAAAATTGCTTTGAAAGATGTCACTACCATTTCTCTGCTGCCGTGATTGTCTACAATTCTGAGCAGAGCCATCACAACATTGATCAAATACCCCAGACCTTGGCCATCCTCTTCCTCATTTGCCTCGAGGTGTACCAGGCAGAGAAGGTTTAGTCTACAAAGCATCGTGGTGCTGTCGTTGAACACAGTAGGGAAGAGGGATAGAGTAAGCTGAGGCGTGATGAGGACAGGCAAGCACTCCTCTCCACTGCTAGAGATCGGTCTGTTCTCGGGAAAGTGAAGAATGCAGTCCATGTAAAAGAGCTTCTCGGGAGTTCTCAGTAGGGGATGTTGTGCCATTCCTACAAGACGCTTGAGCAAGAAATGTTCGTCCTCGGCAGTGAAGAGGCTATCAGTGAACGTGCCTTTCATAAACAGTGTGGCGTGCATCAGCTCCACCTCGGTTGTACCGAAAAGCCTGAGCAACTGAGACTTGAATATGGCCGGAGAGATGCCTGGTACCATCGCCACCATCTCTACAAGTCCTCGGAGCAAGGCGGCCTGCGAGGGAGATGTCATCAAGTAGGACTCCTCCAAAAGCAAGGACATTATGGACTTCAGCTCTTTGAAATCCAACGTCATCGGCAGCTGGGGAACTTGCGCCATGCTTATAGACAGCATGGACTTTCCAAACTTGGCAGATTTCCACGCAAAGCCTTCATTTCCGGCTAAGACACTCCTAAGCTTAGCATTATCCACATCTTTTTGTTGGGTCAAAAGCTGGATTGCGTTCTTGAGAGCCTGTGTATAGAGGGTGCAGTATGACTGATGCAGAACGGTGGTTTCCTGCTGCTTAAAATAATAAAGAGCCTCTAGCTTTTGTGACAGAAGGCCCGGTTGGCAGTTCTCCATTTCCTTAAGACACTCACAAGCCGTGGCTCGGACAGAGTGGAGAGTCGGACCACCTGCGTTATCGTTTGTGTCCTGAATCAACATAAACAGAAAGTTCAAATAGTCCTCAGCGACTTTCGTTCGTTTGGCCAAGCACAATGTGCATATCAGAACATTGGTGATAGCCAGCATGAGGTGGCACTTTAAACTGACGGATTTCTGTGGAGTAAAGTTGAGTATTGACACGAGCTCCTGCGCTGTCTCCTCTCCTGCTGACGTGGTCAGGCAAAGGACTGTGGGATGCTCCAATATTGCAGACAGCAGGAGTATCTAGCAAAAAAAAAGAGGAACAGATTATTCATATTCCTATATAAAGCTCAAAGTTTTTAAACAATCTAAGACGTCAGCTTTATGTATCATGATATTGGTTATTGTTATGTTTTCTCCACTTAGTGGTCACAATTAGAGGTGGCCAAGAGCATTGCGTTTTCACGGAACATATCGAAAAGTTAATTCTCACGATTTACCTATGTATTTAAAAAAGCTCCTAACCTTTTAGAGATCATCTAAGCAGCTTGTAATCCTCTCTATTCTTCCTGACATTTCTGCTATACCTGTGGCAAAAACTTCGGCTTCTGATTTTCAGTTCTTTGACAACTTTTTCTGATGATTTTGTGTTTGCTGCTTAGTTGTGGAATACATTACATTTCATTTCATTTTAAACCTACTGGAAGATATGTATTGTATATAAATATTGTAATATTTGTTCGATATGAGGCTCTCAAAACGTCTGTATATCGAACAATTCATTCAACAGATTGCAGAAAATTCATTAATAGCAGGCTATTCATAATAAAATACGGCTTATATTACGTGAGGTGTAATAGATATTTAAAATGAATCACTCTGACGTGATATTCGGTTATTCGGCGGTTAAAAAACACATGGGCTACAGAGAGCTCCATGACTCTGACAGCACAGTTAACAGCAGGATAAGAAAAGTCACTAGTGAGTCACACCAGTCTCACTTACTCTCACTAACTTAGTCATGTTTAATTTTGTTCCATTCCAACACGCAGGTTTTGTTTAGTTACATCACTTACGATGCTAACGGTCTGAATGAATTACGCAAGCACGTTCAATTACTGTACCTTCACCATATCGAATGTTTTAATCAGTCAAACATGGAAACCTAAGGCACATATTCAGACACGCTTACTTATGCTATATCCAAATATCTAATCATATCGTATTAAATTAGAATTTGTGTGTAAGTATAGGCACCTTTTGCCTATTCTTGTCACTCAGAACATATGAGGATACAAACATTTGCAGTGTATTGTAAATCATAACCTCTTAAGATTTTTAAATTTGAGATGTCACCCTGATAATGAATATTTAAAACCATGTAGAAAAAAAGAGTCAATGGTAGGTGTCTTAATGATAGACAAAAATAATAAAAGGAAAAAGAAGAAGAAAAGGGAATTTTTTTTATATTAATGTTGCTGTTTGTAATATAATAATAATAATAATAATAATAATAATAATAATAATAATAATAATGTTATTATCCCTGTGTTTTTTTACTTACCTTCTTGCTGTCATTTGCTTTGTCATCCCTCAGTTTGTCAAGAAGTTCAGCTAAAAAACTCTCAGAGGTGGTGCAGGACAAAAACTGAGTTGGACTCAATAAAAAAGAGGAAATTCTTTGATCCCAGGAGGTCATGATGAGGCTTTATGGTGGTGATGATGATGATGGTGGAGCTGTGGTGAAATAATAAACAGGTTGTTCTTTCAATTAGCTGTATGTTTAGTAACAGTTCATTTACTCCAAAGGACACAGAAGATAGATGTGAAATTAGTACACAACTCTGCCTTTCTCATACTATTGAGTAGAGAAGTATGTGTACATGCTGAGCCAGAGTGCCTTAATGTGCCTCAAAAACAACTTCATAACACCACAAAGTGCATACTTACAGCTACACAAAGGCTCCTGCTCACATGTAGTAGCGTTTCACTGTAAAATCGCTCATGAAATGTGTAGTTTTCAGACTGATTTTACACTCCAGCCCCTCTCCACTTCTCCTCCTCTCTGTCGCTAAAGCTCACCAGGTCATGTGATCGTGCCTTCAGGTCACGTGACTCGACTCCGCTCATAAAACGTGTATACAGTATATTTTCTCTATCCATCACTTGTAAAATACAATCAATATAATATTTTTTTTTTTTACAATAGAGACGCTAAAATGTAAATGATATGGTATACTTTTAACCAAAAAAGAAGCAACCGCCCAAATAAATTTGAAACGACTTTTAATTTGGCATGAGTGTAAAAAAAAAAAAAAAAAAAAAGAAAGAAGAAAAAGAAAAAACGCTCTACTGCCACCTTATGGCGAGCTGAATACAAAGAGAGAAGTAGATCAAAATAATATAAATAATTATAAAATAAACTAATAATAATAATAATAATAATAATAATTGTATTCATTATCCAATCAGCCAATCATGTGTCAGCAGTGCCACACATAAAATCATGCAGATGCAGGTCAAGGTTAATGTTCACGTCAAACATCAGAACAGGGAAAAAGTGTGATCTCAGTGGTGTGGATGATGGTGCCAGGCACTTTGAGTATTTCAGAAATCCTGAGATTTTCACTCACAACAGACTTGGTTCCAGCTGGAAGAAGGTTCATGCATTCTGAGATGCTTTTCTGCTCACCACGGTTGTAAAGAGTGGTTATCTGAGTTACCGTAGCCTTCCTCATCTTGACGCAGTCTGGTCATTCTCCTCTGACCTCTCTCATCAACCACAAAACCGCTCTCATCAACCACAAAACCGCTCTCATCAACCACAGACCTGCTCTCATCAACCACAGAATTGTTCTCATCAACCACAGACCTGCTCTCATCAACCACAGACCTGCTCTCATCAACCACAGACCTGCTCTCATCTACCACAGACCTGCTCTCATCAACCACAGACCTGTTCTCATCAACCACAGACCTGCTCTCATCAACCAGAGACCTGCTCTCATCTACCACAGACCTGTTCTCATCAACCAGAGACCTGCTCTCATCTACCACAGACCTGTTCTCGTCAACCACAGAACCGCTCTCGTCAAACACAGAACCGCTCTTGTCAAACACTCGTCCCTCCACTGGCTTCCTGTAGCTGCCCGCATCAGATTTAAAACACTGATGTTCGCCTACAAAGCTAAAAACGGACCAGCACCCACTTATCTCAAAGCTCTTATCACACCTCGCATGGCACCACACTAACTCCGATCCTCTAGCACTGCTCGACTGGTCCCACCATCTCTCAGGGTAAAAGGAAGGCCTGCATCGAGACTCTTCTCTGTTCTGGCACCAAGGTGGTGGAATGAACTTCCCCTAGACGTCCAAACAGCTGAGTCACTGGCAGTCTTCAAACGACGTCTAAAGACTTACCTCTTCATAAAGTACTTAAGTTAGCACTTACACGCACACAAAAAAAAAAAAACCTCCCCAACAGAGTTTTGGGCTGATGGTATTCCTAGTTTGTGAGCTAGTGAGCCAATATCAGAATGTATTTTTGATAGACTTCAAAGCACAATTGTAAGTCGCTCTGGATGAAGGCGTCTGCCAAATGCCATAAATGTAAATGTAAATGACTCAGTAATGCAGAAATCATAAAAGAAACATCTGTAACAAAATGCACACTAAAGAAATGGAGCGTCTAAGACTTCAGAGTGCGCACAGACTTTAGTACTGTACAATATAACAATATATTTAAATAGATATTTATAAATAAGTTTAAAAAAAAAATTGACAGACAGACAGACAGATAGCCAGGCAGATAGATAGATAGATATTGTAAGTCGCTCTGGATAAGGGCGTCTGCCAAATGCCATAAATGTAAATGTAAATAGATAGACAGGCAGATAGATAGATAGATAGATAGATAGACAGGCAGATAGATAGATAGATAGATAGATAGATAGATAGGACGTGTGTGTGTGCATTAGTTATATTCATGAATTTCAGTTTATATTTTAATGTATTTTTAAATGCATATACATGTTCACATGTATTTTTTGTATTTTTAAACGCATGTATATACAGTGATATTGAAGTGGCATGAGGTGTAACTATACAGATGGACAGGTACAGTGGTTTTATTGTGTGTAATATTTCTGCTGAGTAAAATGGCGCTGTTCCGCTGAGGGCGCGTGCCCCTGCTCTTATGCCTGGGAAACCCCGTGCCCGAGCTGCCAACGCCCGGCGCAGAGAAACAAACAGAGCGGAATACGGTAAGTGGAGCTGAAATCAAGCGTTTATACTTCTAATTTCTTTGTTTCTTTCAATGTCTGAGTAACGATATAGATCCTGGTGTAAGTGTAACATCTTAGAAAAATTGTGTGGTGCACGAAGAAGGTGTGAGCGACTGGTTTTCGTCTTAACAAAGCATCTCAAATGACATCCGTTAAAAGTTAGCAGCAATGCTAACGAGTTTCTGGTAACCGGTGAGAAAATAAGAGCTTTGTGTGTTTTTTTTTTTTAATTATTATTATTAAAAAAAAAAGTCACACGCCATGGTGATTATTTGTGAGGTATAAATATAAACATCTCTTAAAGTACTTGATATTTGATTATCCTCCAGTGTGACATCATTATATTGGAAGTGAGCAGGCATTTCTGTCAAATGCTAACAAGCTAACAGGCTAGCTATCTAACCTAACTAGCCTTACCGGTTGAATTCAGAGAACTAGCCTCAGTGCTTCATGTAACCTAATTTATTAGCTTATAATTTATTGTTTACTTAATTACATTATTTTTTTGGTATATTTTGACGCTAATTGATGCTGACAAAGTTAGATAGCTAACCAGTGAAACAAAGTTAGCCTCCCAAATCATCATCATCCTCCTCCTCCTCCTCATGATGCTAAGCTTAATAAAAATTAATTTCTCACTGGGAAAAATCTCAGTTTTTATATCAAAATAAAGTCAGTTTCATCCGAATTAAATCATTTTAGTTAGATATCTAACACTAGAGTCAATCATTTGCAACAGGAAACAGAAATGAGCTTCAGAAAATTTATCCAAAAAAAAGTCCTGTCCAATAAGGGATGTGTGTGTTTCTGTGTTTTATATTTTTATTAAAATATTTATTATAATTTACCGAATGCAGATTATAAACCTGGACACTGCCCCAAAAACATCTGGATCAAAACACAAAGTCTGGATTTTTTTTATTTATTTATTTATTTTTTAAAAATACCTCGCCCAGTTATTATTAAATGTAGTCATTATTGTAAGTTGATTTTTATGGTTATTAAAGTATTTAATATAATTTCCTGAATCTAGGTTGTAAACCCAAAAAAAAAAAACATCTGGACCAAATAAATAAAAACCAGGAATTATTTTCCCACCTTATTCAGTTATTTCTGATTTTATAGAAATATTTAAAGTCATTATTGTACATTTAATTCCACAGTTATTAAAATATTTCATATAATTTCCTGAATCCAGATTGCAAAATTGATCGCAGCCCCAAGAAATCTGGACCCAAAAATAAATAAATAAAATAAAAATCAGGATATTTTTCGCCTTTCTATTTATAGAAATATTTACACCCATTAATGTAAATTTATCCTGGAGGCTTGATGATGCAGCAGATAAATATTTCCGTCTCAGGTTTGTTGCACTTTCTGAACTACTGGAGACTTAACTGTAGATTGATAGCCTTTCTATTGTTATTGTTATTATTTATTGTAGTATAATAATAATTATATTTCATCTAATACTCTGTGTTCACTGCTTTAACGGCGTGTAACGCTGACGTTTAATACAGAAACGATCCCGAGGTCCTGATTGATAAACCTAAAGCAGGTTGTGTGTTACTCCAAATAACACCGTGGCATATTTATACGATTTTTTTTTTTTTTTTTTTTTTTTAAATAAAGGAGACATCAGCAGGAAGGATGTAGGATGAAGGTAGACAGATGTGTTTTCTAGTCTTGTGTGTTTTGGATATTTAAGCAAAAAGCAAGCCTGAGTTGTGAATTAGAGAGAGAGAGAGAGAGAGGGCTGTTTTAGGAAAAAAAAGCAGTCTTCCAGTGAATCTTGTGAATCTGTCTGTCTGAAGCATGTGAATGTCGTGTGTTTATCGTCGTGTCGTGTAGACGGTGTAACCCGCACTGAAAGCGTCCTGTTTCTGGCACAGATGTTTGGGTTCATCTCGAATTCGTCGCGTCCAGATTTTCTCTGGAGCGTGATCTAACCTTTTCCCGGGTGCCGAGACTCCAGCAGGAGTTCTCTTTAACACTCACATTTGACTCCTCCTCAGATAAGAGACTACAAGAGTCTCTAAAGGAGAGTGCTAAAATACCCAGGATGCAAGTTTCTAGAACCGCGACTGTCGCACATCCTGATTTTTACGCCGCCGAGGCGGTCGCCTGATAACAATACCCTCCCGAGCGACGAGCGAGTAAAAGAGCTCACTTGGGCGGACTCCACCAAAATAGCGGGACGAGGTCAAACCCGACTTCCGCAGATTGCTGGAAGGAAACGGACGTCCCTCCCTGCCCCGCTGCATCTGTGGTTCTGCATCTTCTCTCTCTCTCACACACACACACACACACACACACGTGCGCACACACACACACTGCTAACTAGTGAGGCAAAAGAAAACCCAGCAGAGACGTAGAGCTTCCTCTTATACAGAGAGAGAGCCAGGAATCGCATCTGATGCGCCGTCTCTGCCTCTCCGTGCCTGTTACAGCCTCGGGTCCGTGCTCGTGTTGTCGTTCCGAGAGCGTGTGCACGGTCGCAGCTGAACAGATGACGTTATGCCAGAGCTTAAAGCTGCAGTGACCTACAATCAAGCCGAGTAGGAGGGAACGGCCACTCTGTAGTCTGCTGCTTGTTCTGCATTGATTCAAAATTATTTTATAATGTGACCGAAGCTCAGGAAATTGTGAAAGATTTACTGTGATCTGTCTGACTGGATGTAGATGAGCTGAGCCATACATCATAATGTCATATGTGTATATATATATATATATATATATATATATATATATATATATATATATATATATAACATTGTGTGATTAAAACACACTGCAAGCACTTAATGAGATTAAATACTGACAGGGATTATTTCTACTTAATCATGTGACTTCTGAAAAATATTCTCCCACGACTGACTTTAACGTTATATATTCTGCAGGCTTCAAATCAAGATGTCACAGTGTGACATTAATATTTAATAATCTATCCATTTCCAAGGGTCATTAGTTCCACTGATTAGAAATGGAAATGTTTAAACAAGGTACCAGAATTTTTCTTGTTAAAAAAAGTTAGTTTTGAGGGTCTTCCCCTACGTTCCCCTTCATTTTCGGTTAGACGTGATTTCAGCAGCAGCAGCAGCAGCAGCAACACGTGGGCTGAGATTTTCTATGCAAATTTGGTATGATTTCAATAAAGCAGAAATCCAAACGGTCGACTCAGATGATTCCTCAGACCAAGCCTACGGACATTAGGGCCTTTCGCACTGCTTTAGTTCCAGAACTAAATGTACAGAACTAAAGTACTGGGCGATTTTGCGCGAACTATTTCCCAGTACCATTTAAACGGCTGCATTCGCACCGCCAGTGGGCACTAGGAAGTGACGTAAGCCGGTCGACAGCGACGTCGTTTGTGCGCGGCGTTCAACGACGGAAACGAAGAACAACGTAAACAACCGGAGGATGGAGGAGGCTGTGATCGGAGCCGTGTTGCACTTCAGCGTCCGTCCATCTA
>CM075022.1:18254447-18298981 GCA_037576675.1 Pangasius sanitwongsei
CTAAAATCGCACCCAGTTCCGGAGGTGCGAAAACGCCAAAAAGTGGGTAGTTCCACAGTTAGTTCAGGTACTATGAAAAGGTTCCCGCGGTGCGAAAGGCCCTATTTCTTCAGGTCCCCACTCACAACTTTAGTTCCTGTTTATCCATCGTTTACTGTTTGAAGCTCAAAAATGAAAAAAAACCAAAAACCTCATAACCGTGGTTTCATCCTATCCTGTCATAATCAACCTAAATCGACTAAATGTGTAGAGATGTTACGAAGAAAAATGAAGTTTGGAGGATAGTCGCCGAGATCGTCGGTACGTTTGGTGAATGTCGGTAGCTAGAACAGTTTTGCTAATCTTTTAACGAAACTACTACGAAGCCGAGCTCGTAACCTGTAAATCAAACAATTCTCACATTGATTAGTGCGTTAGTGATAGCTAGATTATTTTACAGATCTGCTCCAGCAATACTATAACCTTACGTTCACGCTAGCAAGTGACAAGTGACGCTTGTAGTCTGTCCGTTGTGGGCGTGGCCTTGTTCAGCATTTCCTTTTGTTAGTTCTGATAAAACATAGTAGCCATATACATATTCTAACTCTTACTAGTTAAACGCTAATTAAATAACGCACTAATCAATGTGAGAATTGTTTGTTGTATAATGCCATCTGTCCACGTCCTGTTTCATGTCCACGTTTTACCGTCTCTAATTTTGACGTCTGCACTCATTCAGTTGGTCATGAAATCATTTTCGAGACGAGCTTCATGCAAAGCACAAGCCTGGGGTACAGCGTTACACACCCTTGACTAGCGGTTCAGAAATAAAGTGCGTGCTGTGTGTTTGGTGAAAAACCTGCACCAGTTTTTCAGGGTTCTTCGTCCGTTCCTGTCTCATGTCTTCATCATGGATGATGAAGCAGTTTATCCAACGCTAACGTGAAACTACAGCTGTTGTGTCTTAATCATGATAAAGTCTGTAAAAAAAGTCTCCCAGGACTCTGAGAAAACTAGTTGTACTCACCTACAGCGTTAGACATGGAAATATGCGGGGAAGGAACAGCACAACCACAACAGCTTCAGCGCTCCTCAGGGTTGATTCTTCACGCCTCAGTTGGTGTTTTGACGACGACGATGGTGGTGGTGGTGGAGGAGAACGTTATCAAACATGTCACTCTAAAGCCTTCCAGAAGTGTTCGGTTCAGCTGGGGTGAGATCTGGTGAACATGAAGGTCATGATGATGATCAGCAGTTGATGATGATTTTACACCATTCCAAAAAAAAACATTCGGTGAGCCCTTGAGATGGGGGCGGAGTCATCCTGAAAAGGCCACGCCCATTATAGGATAACGGCAGATCGATTCGCAGCTCCTCTAAAGCCCTATCGGGACAGGATTTAAAATTATATGGGGTTCTGGGCTCATTTCGTCCTTCACGTTTTACACGTGCTACCCCGTGATTTTTATTTCCGTCGGGATCGCCCACGCCTGCGTTTTCCTCTGTCCTCCTTCGAGAAAATTCCAGGCAGAATTACCTACTATTTTTCACCAAACTCGGCGCTCGTGTGATCTTTTAAGTATGGATGCACACGTCCGTGCTTTTCGATGTGGATGTCGCCTCGCGCTCGAAAAAGAAAGACGTCAGACTGCTTGGCGTATTTAATCTCGTAGCACACGTATCAGTGGCCCTCCCCAGATATTAAACATTTCCCGAATCACGAAATGAAAAACGGATACTGGTTGATACTTAATGATTATGAATTGTGTTTTTAAATTCTTGCATATTTTAAATTTTATTTATTTATTTATTTTTTAAAATAAGGATAAACTAATCCAATCCGAATAGGGCTTAAGTGGAACCAAACCATGCCGGGAAAATAAATCGCATAACAAAGCCTCTAGTGTCTACTTTTCTTTTAATTTGTCACCCAAATGTATATCAGTTTATAGGCTCTGGAGTTCAGTTTACACGCTGCGAGTATTTCCGCGAGCCGAGGAGAACGGGATGTTATACACGTCAGGTTCATATTTCTGTTTAACGAAAGAATCGCGTCGTTTCAGTCATGCTTAAACCAGCAGCCGATGTTCGGTTCACGTCCATGTCTTTTCTTTTTTTTTTTTTTTTTCCTCGTTCTTCATTAAGTGATTGTCATTTAATGTTTAATGTTAAGTGCATGTCCTCACCAGTCATTTTTGATTTTCTCCATTTCTGTTTTCCAGATCTTGAATGAGAAGAGTGGACTGTTAAACAAAAACAGAGCACAGTTATGCAGACGATCAAGTGCGTTGTCGTTGGCGATGGTGCCGTTGGTAAAACTTGCCTATTAATCTCCTACACAACTAACAAATTCCCCTCTGAATATGTACCAACGGTGAGTAGCACTCGTCTCTCTCTCTCTCTCTCTCTCTCTCTCTCTCTCTCTCTCTCTCTCTCTCTCTCGTTTAAATGTTTCTGTACGGAGTGCATAAAGCATCATTGAAATTTTTTTCTGTGAATTTTAGATTTTGTGTGAGAGATTACATAAGATTTATAATATAGCCTTTTTTTTATATCCTTCTAAAGGAAATAGTGTCATTACCTAAAGTCAATTCCTGTTAAATGTGTCCTCCTTGTATTCTAATAAATAAATAAATAAATATATTTGTTGGTGGATGTTTTCAGGTCTTCGATAACTATGCAGTTACGGTTATGATTGGTGGAGAACCCTACACCCTGGGACTGTTTGACACTGCAGGTACAGTACATCCAGAAGATTTAAACTAAATAAAGTCGTTGGCCGAGATGCCGAGTCGTACAGGAATGGGAGGAGCGCCGGCGTCATTGTTATAGGAATAAGAAAACCGTGCGTCTCTGCATTCCACACATTCTCGTGGAAGGTGGTTTGAGCTTTGAAGCGCCACTGTAAACGGACAGACGGCTTCTTGATTTGTCTCAGCCCTGAACGTCCTTTCATACTTCCTTTCTCGGTATGTGGTTGAGTCACACCTGTGAGGCTCCTCGTAAAGTGTGTGTGCTAGTCTCTTGCCGAGTTGTGGATTAAAGCACCAGGATGAAACGCTTGTAATCAGGTTTTTGATTCTGATTAAATTGCAGAATCTGCACGGCTGAGGGGCGGGGCGATTTGACCAAAATATCGTATCACGATTACTGAACGCGTTTCCACGATACACGACATGTCTCACGGTATAAACTACCAGCAATACAGCGGTGTTGCATTTAAAAAAAATAATAATAATAAGTTATAAGTAATAATAAAACTGCTTATTAGTATTAGTAAGCAAATTTATAATACATGTGTTTTGGTTTTTCTTTAATTAACACTGAAAAAAGTTTTTTCGTTGTTGTTTCGAATCGACATGCCTTAAAACGATTTCCCATTTTCCAGTATTTTACTCTTGCTCTGTAAGCTGGTTTTTTTTTTTGGGGGGGGATTAGTGACTAATTGCTGCTACAGATGGACAATATTACGATATATTATATATTGATATCGTGAAATTGTCACAGTAAACGTTTGAGTAGTTGCACATTTCTTATACTTCAAAACCTTGAGCAGTGAATTTGATTAAAATTTTGTACTGAATCCTTTCACTTTTTACAGATGTTATGTTCAGTGTTTTAATTAAAAAGTATCATGAAATTCTTTAGGTTTTTTTTTTTATTTTATTTTTTTTTAACCAACTTGATTTGCTGTGAGTTCGTTAGCAAACCTATGTAGTGTTTTCTCGTGTCATTGTATGATTATTTTTGTCCCATCACCGATTCCTAATCGCTGTGTCTGTCCATCATGTCCGGTCGTTTTTAGTGACGCGATGTGTTCCCAGTTCTTACATAACAAAATCAAGCACATGTATGACGAGCAGTAAAAGCAGCAGTGAAAGTGCTGATTAGCAATGTCCGTGTCACGTGAGGTTCTTGAGTTTATACTCGCATCGTGACAACGGAATTTCTCATCGATATTCATATAGTGACGAAAGTCTTTATCAACTCGCTGAAAATGAGTTATGGTTGGGGAATGAAAGCGTCTGTGCTGCATGTCTTCTGTCTTTCAACGTTGTCCTTGATAGCGTAAACACAACTTCAACAAACGAGAACGAAAGACATCTAAGTGCAGTTTCATTTCTAGTTTTCTGGCGGAAAAAGTTCCAGTAATTTGGTCAGTGGTGAGCAGAGGGCTTCAGAATGATTTCAGGATCAGGTTCTTGTTGTTTGGGTTTCCTGCAGATGAAAGGTCGTGTAAAACGTGAGCACACGTGCATGGTGATCCTGAGGGTTGCCGTGTCCGGAATATTTTGTGTTGCCTACACCATTTTTTTTCCCCTTTTTGTTCGTTTGTACAAATCTCCAGAACTTTTCACATTTCTGCAGCGCTACAGTTCTGTCCTGTGGCTCATGGCTCAGTTTTGCAACCGAAAAAACAAAATGAGCACAAAATGGTATATTTGATTCCTGCAGTTGAGTCAAATCGAATGAATCGAATCTCTTTCTCGCAGCAAGTAGAGTAGAGTAGAGTTCGACTGGAACTGGAGATTTTTAAAAGTCATGTCCTGTCTAATAAACCTAAGTTGATGCCTGAGTTTTTAAGAAATGGACTTCCATCTTGGCAGCAGTTTGTGTTCTTTGTCTTAACCCTATATCACCTTCTTCCAACAGGTCAGGAAGATTATGATAGATTACGACCTCTGAGTTACCCCCAAACAGATGTCTTCTTAGTCTGTTTCTCCGTCGTTTCCCCTTCTTCATTCGAAAACGTCAAAGAAAAGGTTGGTCTCAACACTCATCAGTGATTCTTCTTGATCCTTCTCGTCTGTCTCCTCTCTAATGGAAGAGCATCTGTTTCATTCCCAGTGGGTACCGGAGATCACCCACCACTGTCCAAAGACGCCCTTCCTGCTTGTGGGGACGCAGATCGATCTGAGAGACGACCCGTCCACCATCGAGAAACTCGCGAAGAACAAACAGAAGCCGATCACTCCCGAGACGGCCGAGAAGCTGGCCCGAGACCTGAAGGCCGTCAAGTACGTGGAGTGCTCTGCTCTCACGCAGGTAAGACTCCCGTTACTTCAGAAAGTATGAAATCCAAATCGCTCAGTTACTTGGTTAGTTTTGAGCATTTTTTAAAAATTGTTAGCATTTCTGCAGACCGTACGATTTAATGAAATTCACTGAACGAATCACAAGCACATGTTGGTCGTTTTCCGTTTTTTTTTTTGGTCACGTTTGTGCAGATTGTTGCTTTTTGTTAGATTTGATTTAGGACTTGTTAAGACTTAAATTGTGCAGGTTGTTCATTGACGCCCCTTACGACTTCTGCTTCGAGGTAAGTTTAACCAAAACACTGCCAACGAACAAAGTGGAAGAATTTGTACAGAAGCTCAGAGACACAGTTGGTTCATTTCATCATGGTGTGTTTGTCATGTAGTTACTTCACTTTTAGAGTGTTGAGGTTTCTCTCCGAGCTCGTTTCGGATTGTTGTGCATATTGGCAAAGTATATTTGTTTATTCAGGGGTGGACAAATCAGTAGCCCAGGAAAAAAAATAAAAATAAACAGAGTTTCCATCCAGGATATTAGTTTTTTTTTTGTTTTTTTTTTTTAAACAAAAGATAAATAATAGTGTGCTATATGGTAACTATAGCGCATGCTACTCGTTCTGAGTCGAAATCTGGCTGACTGTAAAACAATTTTTATCTAATAATAATAATATAATAGTGTTCCATTTATCCAGCACCTCCAACACTTGTGTACGCACACATGCAAAAACAAGGAGGAAGAAGAAATGAGTAACGCTCCATTATGTGAAACCACAAACCCGAGCATCAGTATAGCTGCAAGCAGCGATCTGCGGGGTCCAAGCACTCTGAGCAAATAGCACGCCCAGTGGCCACCGATACTTAGGATGTTTTGTGATGATCGCTCAGTGGTAATCATCTGAAACGCCGTTTGGTTGACGGCAGCCATCCAGAATCCACTTACAGATTATTAGCAGTACACCAAGTTTCAGCTCGATCGAACTTGCAGTTCCTGCCAGACAGCGATTTGAGTTCAGCTCTATCGATGACTCCGCCCCAAACTTTCAGAACATTGTAGCTAACAGGATTTCCCTGCAATTTCATGCATCCAGCCTACAGTTACAACTGAGTGATTAACATGTGGCAGCCATGTTGCTTTGAAATGAATGTTCATAATCCGATGAGTGATTTGACACCACGGTTGTGAGGATGGACCAAAAATGTACAGCGCAAAGCCGTCGCACAAATCTCCTGCAATTAGTAACAGTAACCTTGTGGTTAAACATATCGAGGTGAGATAAATAATAATACGCTCACTAGATTCGGATAACGACTTTTATATGCGATGCGAGGACAGAACGCTGCGACTCTAGCCAAAACTTCGGCTATCGACTTGCTGCCTTTTTGTCACAGCGTTCTCCATTAGAAACTTTGTTAGAAGCGGAAAGTGATCATATATGCATTCATTTGCCTGTATTATTAGCTTAATATGTTATTACATTAGCTACAAAGCTGTTTCAGCTTTGTCACTTGTCAGACCTTTTACTTGCCTAGTAGACTACCTTTTAAAATAAAAAAAAAAAAGAAAAGAAAAGAAAGATTTGTCCACTCCTGATGTTTAACATAATTTGAAGCAGCGATTTTTTTTTTTTCAGCGTAGTTCATGAAGTGAGCTGGTCATTAGAGTGTTTCTCATTGCTCCTGATCTGGAAGGATACTAAAGAACTACTTCTTTAAAAAAAAAACAAAAAAAAAAAACTACATCACTGTAAAACATTACGGTCAAATGCATTCACATACTTCTGATAAGCTGCAGTTTTGCACATTTCCAGATCTGGAAATGACCTCGAGCTATATTTAATACGTGTTAAAAATGCAAATTGTTGCAAATTCACAAGCTCCTCTGGCAATGGTGCAAGAGCTTTTGACACAAGTTCCCCCCCCTGCGTCATTTACATTCTGTGCTCCTGCGGTTCTTTGGGTTTCCTTCCTCTTCACAGAGGAGGCTTTCAGCTCCTTACGTCTCACCGCTGCAGTAGTCTAGCACTTTCCTTATATCTGTCTACACTGTTCTTCTGTTCAGTCTTTTTTTTTTTTCTTTTTTTTTTTTTCCTAACGTCTGTGTGCTGTAACTGCTAACCTTGCTGCTTATTCTTTTCCCTTCTTCCTCTGTCTTTGTAGAGAGGTCTGAAGAATGTATTTGACGAAGCTATCCTAGCTGCTCTCGAACCGCCCGAAACGCAGCGAAAACGGAAGTGCTGTATATTCTAAAGTCTCGTTCATTCTCTCTCTCTCTCTCTCTCTCTCTCTCTCTCTCTCTATTACGCCTAACTTCTCCTCCAGATGTTTGCTGCTTCCTAGTTTACCTCTTGCTCCTGATTGCTAACAAAAGAAGCTTGTCTTATGTTTCTTGCTTCATATTACTGAAGTGTGTGGTTTTTTTTTTCCCTCCCTCTCTCTCTCTCTCTCTCTCTCTCTCTCTGTGCAATCATTTGTCTTAAGATTTCTTCCTTTTGCCATTTTCGTCACCTCTTGTATTAAATGGAGGTTGTTTTCTCCTCTCCAGTTGTGGAGAATTATTATTATTATTATTATTATTATTATTACTAACATTATTTTTAGTTTGATGTAAACCTGTAACGCCAATTAGGTCACATGTCAATAGTCGCTTTCTCGTTTCTTCATTTCTGCTGTCTGAGAGAGTGGGCGGAGCCAAAGAGGTACACTGATCAAGCAGCTCAAACGCACTGCGCTCAAGTCTCTATCTTTTTTTCCCTCTTCATTCCTTATTTCAATGTGTTATTTTATACTGCAATCATTGTATCATAGAAATTAAATTCTGAACATAATATTAAGGCTACACCTTGCAATCAGGTGCCATTGATCAGGTGCACCGTCTTGGGGTTTACTTATAATCTTGTGAAATGATTTGTGTCATTAATAAAGGTCAGCTAAAATCGCCATCTTGAGTGTGTCATCAATTCTGATAACATAATGTTTGTTTGTTTGTTTTTTTTTTAACATATGGGAGACAACGCAGGTTTTTGTTTCCATCACGTATCTGCGTGAGCTCGCGCTCTTTCGTATCTGGTGATACAGCAGGCTTTTGTAGCTGTGTGTGTGTGTCATGCTGTGACACTAATCCTTTTCAGAACGTACTTCTGACAGAGATTTCTCTATAAATTTGCACGTCATCTTCATAAAAAGTTGCTGCTCGCATGTTTTACCACTCACAGGGGTGGATCATCAAATCATTAATGTATCACCTAGACCACCGCTCTCATGTGCCACCCAGTCTCAGCCATGTTTCGGTCGCGACGAGGCTAAAAAGCGGTAGCTAGCATAATAAAATAACAAGCCATTTTGCTAGGGAAGTGCGTTAATACAAGATAAAGGAAACTCTGTGTTCAGTGGGGTTGAGGTCAGGGCTCTGTGTAGGACACTCGAGTTCTTCCACTCCAACCTTCACACACCATGTCTTCATGGAGCTCGATTTGTGCACAGGAGCATCGTCATGCTGGAACGAGTTCGTTCCAGTGAAGGGAAACTGTAATGCTGCAGCGTATAAAGACGTGGGGAAGAACCACATATGGGTGTGATGGTCAGGTGTCCACATACTTTTGGCCATGAAGAGTAACTACGTGTTCCTCAGCCTGATAAAGTCTGTCCATGCTAATTAATCCACCTAATAAAAGTTGTTCTGTGGTCGATGTGTGTAGTGCGGCAGGCGGTGGGATAAGGAACGAATAGCGCACGCTACAGTTACATCATCGAGGTGCGATGGCAACTGCAGCAACGTTAAGTTTCAACATGTACATCACATGGAATCTTATAAGGAGTTGAATTTAAGCTACTTGTCCTATGAAAAAAAAAAAAAAAAAAAACGAACGACTAATAGCCCATGAAATCTGCTCATCCTGAATGTCTAGGCTACAGTTTTTTGTTTTTTTTTTAGTTTTTATATGACAGTGTTTGAAAGCTGTTGTTTCCAAAATGGCCCTGATCTACCAGACGAGTGTCTCGCCTTGCTTTTTACCACTCCTCACAGATCATGTGTTTTAATTTAGTGACCATGTAGTTAGTTTATTTTAGCACAGTTCCTTTTTTGTTGTTTTTTTTTCCCCTCTTTGTTTTTTTTTTTTTGCATCCCCCTGACCAGCCCTTATGTGTCTCTGAGCTCTGTTTGTATCACGTCCACTTTTTGTCACAGAATGACCTATTAGCATGTTGAGATCCAACCCAAGCAACTCTGTATATGTAAATTTGGGTGTTAAGGGAGAGATTATGATTATGATTATGCCTGTTTTTGTTTGTTTGGTTTTTTTAATTAAACATTTGCATTACCTCCTTAATGATGATGCGCTCTCCTTCCTTCGAACCCTCAAGCATGTAAAACCTTTTTTGTTTGTTTGTTTGTTTGTTTGTTTTTGCATCAAAATCCAGTGTTTCATTCACATTATTCCCAGTGCTGTCTGGTTTATTCTCTCTCTCTCTTTTTTTTTTTTTTTTTTTGGTCTGCATCAATGTTGACCCACATTGAGTCTCCATTTCTTCCCTGCTTTGTGTCCACAGAAAGGCCTAAAGAATGTATTTGACGAGGCGATTTTGGCAGCCCTGGAACCCCCTGAGCCCAAGAAGAAGCGTAAATGTGTGCTGCTATGAGCGCCCTTTTCTTTCTCTCTCCCCTCCTTTCCTCTGCTAAGGCTGGCCAACAGCTTTGTACTCTTTAAAAAAAAAAGCAATGCCTAAAAAACAAAAAAAGTGAGTTAAAGCATTTTTTTGCTCTGCAATGAATATAATCTAAAGAATACCCTACACACACAAACACACACACACGCACTCACTCACTCACAGGGCTTGGATCAGTTTTTGAGCTCCGTATCATCATACCATAGATTAATCAAGATTTACATTTTAAACGTGTTACTTCACGGTGAACCGCAGAGATGTGGATTTTTGTCATTTAACCAAGTTTTTAACGGCTAATTGCTCACTGAAGCGTGGGGGTGGGAGCAGTTACTAGCAATGAGAGGCTAGTAGCTTTGTGAATCCTCCTGTGTAGTTGGAGTTAAACTTCTAACCTCTACTTGTACACTAGATCGTCACCAGAAGTGCTTGAAAAAAAAAAATAAAAAAAAAATCCTCTTTCTTTGCCAATATCCCCATGTCGTAGGCTGTTTGAAAGAGTAACCATGTAAATAAGAGCAGATTATAAAGGACTCGTCACGAAGAATCGGGTTTTCTCACGCAGGGAACTTTTAACAGTGTTAGCAGAACAAGCGGCGTGTCCTAATGCATTGCCAGGGACCACAGAAGCATTTTTTTTTTTTTTTCTCTCCTCAGAAAACTTGTAACGCAGGTTTCCTTTACATAGGTTAACTACTTCTTTAATTAATAATAATGTAAGCTGACAACATGATGTAGACTCCACTTGTTTTTACCAAAATCCCCCCCCCCCTTTTTTCTCTTTTTCTTTTTTTTTTTTTTTTTTCCTCTTTCCTCTTCCTCTTGCCCTTTAATGGTTGTCACTTTTTTGTGTTCTTCATTTATGGGCCGGATCCCAGCGAAACACTGATCCACCTGTTATTTAAAGGGCAACACACACAAAAAAAAAAAAAAAAAATAGTGATAAAAGATCAAATTCAACCTTCTCTTTTCCCCTCAATGATCTAACGGAACCATGTTTACTAGTGTATGAGTTGCCCAGGTGGATCAAGGTTGATCTGATTTCCTGTCGTTTATCACTCGTTTTGTTTTGTTTTCATTCAGTGTAAGACCAAATGCTATGTATGAAGTCTGTCCTTTGTACTGTATATGCATTCTTTTAAAGATTATTAAACTTATACCTTAATTGCCTTTATATTGTTTACTTCTGTCTGTCTGATGGACACAGTCAGGATCATCACCAGTTTATTTTCCCCCCCTCTCATGGCCAGATTTTACATTCCTGCTTCAGCCACCAGTAGGTCAGGAACATTTAACCGTAAGCTCATATGACACAACGGATGTATGACGAATGAAGGAAATAAATCTATGAAACCATATTTCTGCCAGCAGAGGGCGCTGTGTGATATATTATGATCTCAGGATGTGCATGAATACAATCGGCCATGAAAAAGACCTGATTATATTATGTGCCCCTTGATTATAGCCCTCCGTGTGTGAATTTGTAATATATGTACATTTTGTTAACTGTAAGATGAAATCTTATTGCTGTCTGCCAGACCTGTTTTTTTTATTTTTATTTTGCTTTTTTGTAATTTTTGAAGGTCCAAAAAAAAAAAATTCTGGGTTGAATATATGTTTAAACAGTCACCCCCGCCTTGGAGCTCATCCAAGCGTGCAGTGTGTTTGCGTTAGCACTGGTAGTTTAAAACGCCTAGCAGACATGAGCTATGTAACATGCTGATCCATGTCGGTTGTGTCAAAAGCACAGAGAGCGTCAATACGTACTGTAACGTTGCACTCGACCGTGATGGCTGACGAGGGATACTTTGGAGCACAACCCCGGTTCTAGATCAACACCACGTCCCTGAGGCGTTGATAGATCGCCCGTCATCCAGCGTGTCGTCCTTTTACCTTGTTTTTTCTTCTCGGGTTCGATTGTAACAAATGGGCGAGCTGTGATTTCTGAATAGAGCAGGATGTTGTCGAGCACGGCTGAAATATACAATGATTTCATTTTGAAAACTTTTTATTTTGGCGTGTAATCTGGATCAAGAAAGTAACACCCTTGTCTTAGCTTTACCGTATGATTTCAAAAGCCCAGATACGCACTGGTCTACGCTGGAGTCTTTTTAACCATTTCACGTGTACAATTTTTAAAAAAAAAAAACAGATCCATATTCTTTAGATGGTTTTATAAATATCACTTATAATAAGTAAATGGTTAGTCCATGTGTAGGAGTTTAAAAAAAAAAAAGAAAATATACCTTAAACATTAACATTTGGGTCTAAAATATGTCGATTAGCAAAATGATGGACATTATATAAATTTTTTTAACAATTTTTGTAGCAAAATTTACAGTCTAGGATTGATGCATGATGCAGATGATTTCAGAGGTAAAAGATCTACCTTCCATTGAAAAATGGAAGGAAAAAAAAAATTTAAATTAAGACTTTTGGGATTTTGTGTAGAAAGATAGTGAAACGCTACCACAGATATGCTACACTGAGATTGGCATGATAGTGTTAAACCCATCTCCTTCCACATGAAAAAGCAAAAATGTGATAAAACACCAACATGGGGGGGGAAAAGTCCTAAAATAACAAACACGAGGATTAAAAAAGTGGACTGATGATGAGGTGGAACTTCTGCTTAACGTTTACCAAGGGTTCATCCGGGTCTTATCCAAAATCTTCATTCACTACGTTGTGTAGCACTGGATTGAGGAGCAGTAAAGCCTAGGTTATATTCTCTACATCAGGGTGTAATATAAAACGAAGCGAAGTTAATTGCACGTTATAAAAAAATAAGACACTGTAATGAGCATGCGCAAGTTGACGCTGTGCCAAAAACACACGTTTTTCCCATAAGAATTTTTCCACCTCCGCCAGAGCTTCATGTTCAGTGACTCAAAACTGTTTTCATCTGGACGGGGACTTAATCTCTCCATTCATGCTTAGGGGTATGTGTTCGGAGATTGACAATAGGGGGAAATCCCATATACAGAACGAATGAAAAGCCCCTCGAGACACATACCACGGTTTGAGCCCCACCAGTGGGGGTTGGGATGTATTGAGTCGACTGTACAGGGTCCCTTTACACATTCCTCGAGTGTCTTGGACGATATCTGTCAGCAAGCACTTGCGCTAAATAGTCACAGAAGGCGATTAATTATGCCGCGTGTGGAATGGCTGGTATTCTTTGCAGGGTTTTTTTTTTCTTGCTAGGTGGGGGCGACCACCTGCACGAGTCCTGGTTATCAGCATCGCTATCGCAATACAGGCTGCTCCCAATGACAGCTCTGCCAGGATGGGCACGCATGAAGTCAAGTTTCTATAAACGAGCATGGAGAGTTTTCATGTGACGATAGCACAGCTGGCCGTAGTAGCACAGCTGGCCCGTAGTTCCACAGCCTTGCTATCGTCACATGAAAACTCTCCATGCTCGTTTATGAACATCATAATTCACTGCGTGAAGATTTGGCCTGCAAAGAACATAGATGGACTACAAATGCTTATGTGATGCTTACTTTATGTAGCCTTAAGAGAACTCATTGTGCATTACGGTTTTGACACTGCTTTAAAATTCTCGATTCTGATACTAACGCGTTATCGTTTCTATAGTAACAACTTGCACAGGGACTTGTTTGACAGACATATTTTATTGTTAATATAGTGAACGAGGCATTTATTTTACATTTTTGGAAGGAGTCTCCAGTGTCAGCTTATTTTCGACACGGGGGAGTCTACAGGAGGGGAGGACTTTATGCTTTTTTTTTTTACGGTTGTCGAGTTACTCACTTGTTTTGTGGACATTCCGCAACATTAAAAGTAACTCTAAACAGATAAGAAGTATGACATATTGTTGGTTAAATGGAAAATTGTTGGAAAATGATCAACTTCTGAGTGGTAACAGTAACTCTGCTTCATCACACCACTCTGTCATTGATTATTTTCCTATAACAGCACGTCCCTGAGTGAGAAACTGGTAAACCCATACCAGTCCCCCATCATCGTTCCCCCTACCCATCATTCTCAATCCGTGCAGCTGTTTGCGCACAGCATGCATATCCTCAAAGGTGTGATCGAAGCAGGATTGATGCTGTCCAGGTCTACCGCAATAAGGTTTCATTGCACACACTCCATTAACGTTCCCAAAAGTCTTATTTAAATGGTGCATCAATCAGATAGAACAAGCCATTAGTCATCCAGTGTAGACTAAAGTATTGTCCACGTGGCTGCTCTGGACTTTTTTCTGGCCTTTATTTTAGCCGCAGTAGAGCTGATTCAAATCCAAAACAAACACTTTGACTTCTCTGACGTTTGCTTCTACCGAGAGCAGTGCGATCTCTCCCCCAGGATGGCATTTTTCTTGATCATGGCCGATCACATCTTGTTTTATCCAGCACCTCTGGGATGCCCAATTAGGACAAAAAGGCCAAACCTGGGGCATGAAGCAATTACAGAATGCTAGATAAGCCCATGAATATTGCTAGCGGGTGGAACCCCAGTTTGAGCTTAATGGTGCTGTCAGTAGTGTGTCAGGAGTAAGTCAGCGCAGTGGGAGATGAAGTGTAGATAAGCCCCTCGTGCTTTAGAGAAGGGTTGAGGGAAGCATCTGATACCGTACGCCAGTCAAAGCCAAACATGCTCGGGATTTGTTGAAAAGCGAGCCTGTGGAGTGAGACAGCTATGCTGCGATGAAATATCGCAGAGTCATAAATCAAAAAGCCCACATCTCGCAGCCCCTCCTCTCCTCCCAACCTTTAGCCATCTGTGCCATGGCAACGTGTGAAGCCTGAACTCGGGAAGGTGCATACCTACCGTGGCTGCACTGTAGGAACACGCAAGCTGTCTTTACACTGGATCGGCTAAAGGAATGCGTTGTGTTCTCCTCTTAACTCGGCTTTCGTTTATCTTTCGCTTCTTTGCACATGACATGAAGAGCAATCGGGATATACTTACTTTTATAACATGCATGCTCTTTTTATATAGATTTAGTCATTTGGTGTTTCACTTTGAATGTTTATCTGGACCTATTCTGTGACCCAGATCACCACACCAGCACTTCGTGCAAAGCTAAAACATCTTAAAGACATTAAATTTCTCATTTTGTTAGCCCTCGATGAGATGCACAAGTTTCTTTTGAGCTTTTTGGCATGCTCCACTCTTTCAAACTAATACCGAAATCTGCTAGCGCAAGGTAATTAAATATTAACGCGAGTCTGCTTTTACATCATGTGCATGCATCATAAGACTGTTTAATGTTATCCTCTGATGCACTATTAAAATCAAGAATGGGATTTTCCTTCTAAATCATTTTCGATGGGTGTGATGGTAAGAAAAGCAGACAGAGCCACAGGGCCTGCTCAGTGCATTTCTCACCCTGTCAGCATGTGGCCCTGTGCCAGCTTCAGCATGAGCGCCCTCAGCGCAACAGCGATGTTTAACAGAAGGGAAGCCAACAGTGACGAGCGCCATGTTTCACCGTGGCTTATTATGACAATATTTTTCACTTACGGTTTTGGGATACATGCGTTTCCTCCACGGGCCGTCTCCTCTGGTGCAGGATTCGAATCCCAACAGATGTTCAAGGTGTCCGTGTTGACCCAGATGGTCGAGCATCCATAACGTGAACACGGGGCAACCAAGTCCAAACTAGTGACGCCAGCTAGCATGGACTCATGGTACAGGTGGCTGGAGAAATCCTGGGTGAAGGATTTGTGCTATACATATTTTCTTTATTATGTCCTTCCCTTGGATAACAATTTTGTAATATCCTCCACACCTGTGTTCTCAATCGCCGGGCGTGATATTGGATTGGGTACAGGTCGCATTCCCAACCAATCCCAACAGATTTACAGGGGCACCTAAAAGAACTGTGGGTCCCCTGACAGCTCACAGCATGGAGAATTTTGATCTGTAGAACCCTGTTGGGCTTCTGGTCTACTCAGGGCTCTAAGAACCCCCTCCCCCACTTCCTACTACCATCCTCTTTCAGGGCATGATATTGGGTTATACAGGTAGCATTCCACATTCATTGATTTACAGCAGCACTGATAGGAACTTGAATGGGTTTCAGGGGATCCAGTCATGGACAATCTTGGACACCCTTTGGCTTCTTGTTTACTCAAGGTCCAAAGAATCCATCTTACCTCTCACCACTATTCTGTATTATGCCTTTCTTTGGATCAAACCTGGGCAAGATATTGGGTTTTACAAGTCGCATACATTTTTTACAGATTTACCGGGGCACTGATAGGAGCTTGGATGGGTTATAGAGGCTCTAATCAAGGACAGTTTTGGACTCTGCTTCCTGTCTACTACAGGCACTCACCACCTACCACTATGCTATATTCTGCCCTGTTTTTGGATTTAAAAAATTCACAATGTTCTCCACACCTGTGTTCTCATCAGAGCTTGATCCTGGGTTGTGTAGGTTGCATCACACATTTACAGATTTACAGGGTTGTTTTTATAACTTTGAGTCCCCTAACACATCCTCACCATGGACAGTTTTGTCCTGTAGGACACCCTTGGCCTCCTGTCTACTCAGGGCCCAGGGTAACCTCCTCACCTCACACGATAATTCTGTATTGCGCTCTTCTCTTGGGTAAAAAAAATTACTACTATTTTTCATAACTGCGTTCTCAGTCACAGGACGTATTGGTTTATACAGGGTGCATGCCACCTTTACAGATTTACAGGGGCACCCATAGGAAGTTTGGATTCCCAGACAAAACACTTTTGTTCTGTAGAACCTTGTTGGGCTTCCTGTGTACTCAGGGCCCTATGACTCATCACCTCCTACCAGCATTCTCTTCATTACCCTTCTCTTGGACAGTAGTTTTGTAAGATTATCCACACCTGTGTTCTCAAGCATAGGGCATGATCTTGGGTTGTACAGGTCACATCCCACCTTTACAGCAGTACAGGGACACCTATAAAGTCCCCTGACACCCCCACCAATTTTGTTCTGTAGAACCCTTGTTGGTCTTCCTGTGTACTCAGGGCCCTAAGACTCCGTCTCACCTCCTACCACCCCCTCCTTTTCCGGCACTCTTCCAGATTTGACAGTTGCGTCACTGTTCAGATATGCGGATTTAAATTTAGCTTCCAAAGCATAAGCACATGGATTGGAAAAGGCTTCATATATCAATTCTTGATGGTTGAGCCATTGTGGAAGCATTCTTGTGGTTCGTGCTGAAACAATACTACACATTGAGGGGCTGCCGTAGCAAAATCCGGGGGCTCGCCTCGACTTGTAATTCCACGATTGTTTGAGACGCCCACGATGGCATGTTTTTCAAAAAGAATGGGAATAGGGAAGCGTGAAATTCAGGCTCGCTCTCCCTTATTCACCCTACCACTTTCTGCCATGTTCTTGAGAGGCTGCGCACCAAGGTCTTTTAGGTTTGCATTCTTTACCTCAGAAACAGAAACTCCACACCGGCACTTGCCTGGGAATAAAGCCAACAGGATGGGGTTGTCAAGAACCGGAGGATTAAAAGTATTGTTTGCTATGTACATGCACAGGCTTCTCTAGTCACTTTCATAATACGATATGGATGCTGTGTCTCTGGGGGACTTTAATAACTTTGTCCTGGAATTTTAAAAATGCCGCGGTTTGCTTGTGTCGCTTTAGTAAGCGTTTGACTCACCTGGGAAAGGTGGTGAGATTTCGGAGAGGAAATGCAGCTTGCCATCCAAAAACTTGACCTTTACGATGAATCAATGGTCATTGCTTGTCGAGGTCCTTGGTATTGGGTCGCATATTGTAAGGACCTTGCTTGTGTATTGCACAACCTGCTGCTTTTTGCGATGGGGGAAAAAAAATGGATGGAGGAGGGTGGTGGTGGGGGGGGGGGGGGAGTAATGCAACTGTCATCACAAACAAGAAACATCTGTCTCATTTGTGTAACTTGTTTTCTTTTAATATGAGAAGTATGTTGGTGGAGATCTGTGAGTTTTGAGGCGAGCCTTGAAGGAGAGACCAAAGCACTTTGAGTCTCCTTATCCTTTTTTTTTTCCCTTTTGCGATTCAGGCAAGGTTTTGGAGTGGCCGTAACCCATAATTTATCAAATGAAATGCCAAACTCAAAGTGGAACTCAAGTTGAAACATAAGATAATTGCATTATGGTCTTGTATTGATTTTGTTTTCCAAATGCACGGAATTGTCAGGAGTCTTAGAATAGCTAAGTCGTATAGCCTTGTCTAATTACAGAAAGCTTTCATTTCCGAAAACAAAGTCATATAAAAAGTAGCTGAAAGGCTAAAGCCTCTGATCTCAAAAACCCTTTATTGAATTGTACCTTGATAATCATGTTATGTCTCAGGAAAAGCCTCTACAAATATTAAATTACTGTGTGGTATTTCTGTCAGAGGCTGTAACAGGACCATTCTGGATTGTATGACAGGAATGTATTTCACCAAGCAAAGTCCCCCCAGGTCTATACACACATACACACTCTCTCTTTTCATTCGTTTATAGGTGATACCAAATAGTGACTTTAATAATTTCTTTAATTTATTCATCAACCTTGAGGAAATGTAGTAGTCCATACCATCTTTCAGTAACAATGCACTGGCTGTATCTCTCCAACTGCATCTAGCTTTGCTGAACAAAAAGTGGCCCCAGTATCGGTACTTCCAAAAAAGGGGAAAAAAAAGAATCCACAGGATGTGCTGGTATTATGAGGATTTTGTGGCCACAGTGATGCCCCCTGTTTTAATTTTGCCTACCAAAATAACAGACAACTGCCTCCACTTTTCAAACCGCCCCATCCTCCTACCATAATCCCGAGCTTATTAGAGCCAGACCTTTGAGAAAGCCTGCTGTAGGGCTATAAAAGACGTTCTGGAAACCATGTGCTCTTCGGATGGTGATCATTTGAGCTGGAAAGAGTCCATAAGATGTAATTGTGGATGAGTTTTTATTTTATTTTTCTTTCTAGAAGCGAAGCATCGATGCAATGAAATTTATGTTCAGCTCGGGGCTACTTAATAAATTAAACTGAAAGTGTCACCTCGGTTGGATGGAATCTACTTCCACTTTTACTGCAGCGCAATTCAAGAGTTACATCAGACATGCTTAAGTAGAAAGGTGATATCTAAGTACTTGGCAGTGTCCTCCTGTCTCCTCTTAACGTTTTAAGTTTCTGTCCAGTCACTGCACACGTTAACAATAAAATACCTTCTATTTCTGTCATCGCCGTGCACGCTGTCCTCAAGTGATCTATGTTATAAGCTTGGCGATGTAGATCTTTGTCTTTTCTACCCACCATTTTATCTACTGACTCATGTCCGCCACGGCAGTGAGCTCATTTAAAAACTCAGTGCTTATAAAAAGCTTCATTGGGGCAACAGCTGAGCCAGTGGTGATGTTGAGGTGAGGGCAGAACCATCTTTAGTATTTTAGAGCACCAAACCACACGTACGTGATGGCCAACATCCCTCATTCCTGTCACATAGTTTCCATAAATATTTATTGTTCTTGGTATGATGGGTGCAGTCCAGGCCGTGTCACCAGGCAGCTGGGTGTGCAAGCTGGACATGTCATGCACTGACCTCTGCCTTTTATCTCTTATTCTGGCTCCAAAAAGTCTGAGTCTACTACCAACGTCATCATTTTAAAAATACAGAATATGTCTGTATCGATGAGCATTGTTTCAACTGTTATAAAGCCACATATTGTGTTCAAATGCGAACACTATTTATCCATCATTAGTAACATTATAGCTTGTAAAGCCAAACGGAACTAAAAATTCTTGTACCTTATTATTTTTGTTTTTCTTTTGCAGAAGAAGAGAAAATAAATAAATGAGAGAGTTGTGTGTGTTTATCTATGCGATATGGACGAGAATCATCAGCACAATGGCAAGCTTTCACGGGGAAGAAATACAGTAGGTCTCGTTCCCTCGTCTTTCAAAAGGCATGTATTTCATTTAAACGTACATTCATATGCAGTATAGTCCTCTTCAGTGTATAAAGTCTTACAGAGCTATGGTTCATTAGAAGCGTGCTGTATAGCAAGGTTGTACTATAGAACAATGTGGAATTAAGGTTTTTTTTTTTTTTTTTCTTTCTTTTTGTCCATGGTCATAAATAGTTCAGTCACTCTGCTTCACGTTTAGTGGAAGAGGGAATGCTCTGAGATTTTTTTTTTTTCTGTGCGTCTGGAGATGAAAAGTGCTGGAGTCACCGTGCACAGCATCCATGGTCCGACCAAACAACTTGTTTATCATAGTTTTGGAAACGTGGTCGCAGATCCGTGCCAGTAACCTGTTTTCATCGCTAAACTAACGACTGGGTTTAATACACAACTTGTGCATATTTTTTTAATCCTGCCTTCTGAGTTTGCCTAGTAACACCCCATGGAAAATTACGATGCTTTTCCCTTTTTTTTCCCTACAAAAGAGGAGAAACTCCTTAATACTCATATATATATATATTTATATAAATTTATATAAAAGACCAACGCTGTACATTACGTGTGAGTGATTTTTTTTTTTTCAAAGCAGCATAAAAATGGCCACCTCTATCTAAAATGCTGTTTTTTTTTTTGACATGAAATGAAAAAATAATATAGATGTACACCTGGACTGCATCTCAGTCTGTTAGAAATTCCCTTGATGTCCGTCACTCCAGATAAGATCCTAAAGCAGCATCGATAGTGGGAGGGGGAAGTCTCTTTGTCTCCTTCAACCACCGCAAAGTTCACTTGTCCATCCAACCCTCCTCCACCCTTACACCACTCCCACTGGAGCTAGTCACATTACAAAAAAAAAAAAAAAAAATCACTCCTATTCCAATAAGTTAGAAAACATTACAAAAATAAGAAAGTAACCACAAAAAAAATGGAGAGAAAAATACTCTCAAATGGGACTTGAAATAAAAAAGAACTCTATTTGCCCCTAAAATTGTGTCCCATGTATGACATGTTCTTTTATAACTGGATGAATCTGTGAATATCTCTATCTTCCCTTTTTTTCTTTTCTTTTATTCTATTTGGAGTCAAAGAAGGAAAGAGGGAGTTTTTCCATTAAGTTCAGTGGAGAGAAAGCAAGGGGAGGGGTTTGGAGGAGAGCATCACCGACACGTGTGCATCTCCACCATCTTGCGGCACTGTTTGCACTTGACGTAGCAGCACCAGTGGAATTTGCAGCTGCACCTGTCTACCACCTCCACCTCTTGCGTGTGGAAGCCGCGCCCGCAGCACATGAGCTCGCAGCCGTCGATGGCTTTCGAGGTCTTGTTGCAGTAGCGGCCCACCGTTCCCAGCATGCCTGGTGTCCTCGGGTCATGCTCGCAGAAGTCGGGGCTTGGGTCCAAGTAGACCAGGTCCTCGTCTGTGTGCGGCTTGAACTGCGAGTTGCGCGGCACCAGAGCTCGGGTGGTGCCCACCTTGCGCTGCTCCACCTCGGTGGCGCCATCGAACTTCTCCTTGATGATGTTGCCGACCTTGCGGAAGGGGGGCATGGCTTTCCAGCAGGTCTTCACCTCACACGAGCCGGAAACACCGTGGCACTTGCAGTCCACTCGCATGTGGTTCAGAATCGCCTGAGGAAGAGGAGAGGAATGTTTTTTTTTAAGCTTTCTTAGCTTCTACTCAGATCTTTTGCTCTCTTATTCACCTTCGGGGATGACCGTACACAAATAGCTCTTGACAGCGAATGGTGCTGGTCACAAATCATTTTTGTACAAATATCGCAAATATGATATCTCCTTCAGATTGAGGGAGAATGCATGGGGATGTCCGACTGGTATATGACGATAAAAATGACAAAACTCTGGGTCAAGCTGTCATCCCACTTTTCCATCATTTTTGGATCAATGTCGTTATGTCATGTTAGTCATAATGTCTATTATCAATAAACACCTACTGACAAGCCTTAAAAACAAATTCTCCAATGTTACCGAGGTAAAGATGTCCAGAGTTTATGATTTAGGAGATTGTGCTAATGTTTAATTACACGCAACATTAATACATTCGCAGGTTTGGTAGCTAGTTAACTAACTCTTTCATGCTTTTTTTTTTCTGCATAACAATCTGATGAATAAACTTGTTCGGAATCCTAATTGTGACAAAAAAAAAAAAATTTCCCACATACAGATCAGGGGTTTATCTCGACCTTGAGGTCTTGCGTTATATCTTGTTATGCTAGATAACTGCAGAACAGCCAGATTACTACTCAGTTCAGCTTATCGGCATGATTCACACACTAGTAATTCATGGGTATGTGCTTTCAGAATTACTAATAATCTTGGAATGGCGTCCAATTAAGCCTCCGTGGGCCTCACCTTCCTCCCCGCCTCATTATTATGGAGATTCATTAGGGCTCGGTTGGACGACTGCCCTTTGCTTCTTTCTCTGACATCCACGAAGGACTGGGAGAAGGCGACTCCATAGGCGATGTTGTCAGAGCACCCTGACCACTGGAACCCTGGAGAGAGTGAAAAAGAAAGAGAGCGATTTTTAAAAATGTAAAACCTTCCCTCCACGTTCTCTCACGATCGTTCATTAATCTTCATGACAAGTGCTTTTATGCTTAATGACCAGCCTTTTGTATCTGGAATGAACTTTTGTCCTTTTGATTAATCGCCAGATGTAAAAGGCGTTCCCTTTCATCGTACCCTGAGGGCTCACGCCGTGCACGTTGCGGTCGCAGCCGCACTTCTCCAGCTCCCCGCTGCTGCACGCCCTGGTCACCGCGTACGCAACGCTTGCAGCAGAGATGGCGTACACAAACGCCGCCTCCCTCGTGCCTGTCAAAAATGTACAAAGCGATGTAAATATGGTGCTGCGGGATATCATGGATAAGGTCGTCTCCTGATGTTGATGAGGGTACCTTGCGTGACCACCTTGCCGAAGACAGGCATGGAGTCCAACGTGGAGCAGTTCCACCGCCGGTTACGGAACTGGAACTGGCATTCGTCGATTGCGAGCTGAGCGCCCCGGCGTACAGCGTCCATCACCTCCACGTTGCGCTTGCAGATCTGCACCTGCCTCTGGATGAGACCTCGCAGCTTCTCGCAGGTCTCCTCATCAGAGATGCTCCCCACGGATGACAGCTTAGCCAGATACCTTTAGCAAAAGGAATGGAAGGGAGTCAAGCAAACTCAGAAAACCAAACGGACAACAGTATGTTTAAAATAGAGACGGCACTGATCAGATGCTCAGGTTCAGTATCGGCATAATACTAGCCAAAAATGAGTAGTTTCTAAAGTAAACAATATTAGATGGGCATCAATATCAGGAGATACTCAAAGTTTCAGTGTCTGTACCGGTATCTGAAAAAAGAGAAAGCGAAATCGTGCTATCTTTACGCTCAATCTAGTTCTTAGTAACCTGTTTTCATTTAGTCCTTAAGAGACTATTAACGTGTTAGAAGAATATATACAATATGTTACTATCTGAGTGAAGTATAGTGTGATGAATCAAATATTTCAGGATAACAGGATATTCAGACATATGTCAGTTTCATATCAAGGTTGCTCAATCATCAAAAAGAAAAGGACTCCAAATGTTTCTTAAAAACTGAGTAAAACTACACACTAGAATTAAAAAAAAAATTCATTCAGCTACTATTGCATGGAGCATGGAAGCTGAGAAAAGTATTTAAATATATGAATTTAATATATTTCAGTTATATAAACATCACATGATTTTTATATGATTTTAAATGATTTTTTTTGTGGTGAAATTTTTTTCTGTGGTGTATTTAATACATGTATGTTTACATTCATGTTTTTTTTTCTTTGTTTTAAACTTGCTAGGTGTACAATTTGCCTTTAAGAACATGTTACAGTTTTGAGATTTAAAAAAAAAAAAAGTGTGTGTGTGTATATATATAAAAAACACAGAATAGGCCAAAGGTGAAAAGTAGACACATTCAGAATGGCCGAACAAATAAAAAAAAGTCTTTATGTCCTACTCAAATAGCAAGTTTTCTACAGTGATTAGTAATTAGTTAAACACTAATTACTAATTAGGTAACATTCTAGCTAGTTGGTTTATGCTAAAGTTAGCTTGCTGGTAAAAGTTAACTGGTTAACAGGAATTTAGCTGTTTCAGTAAAACATAAAAATTATAGATACAGTTACATCATTACGGTTCATCTTCCATTTGGGTATCTACTTTTTCTGTGGGAATCATGGAGGCTCCATCTTTGGTCAAAATTACATAAAATCTGTATTTTTGAGATCTGATTTTTTTTCTCCTGAATTTAAACAAAAAATCTTAAAACCATAACCTGTCATTTTGAATGTTTTTGAAGCCAAATCTTGCCTCTAGCAAGTTAAAAAAAAAAAAGTGAATTTTTTTTTTTTTTAATTATTTAATGTGATGTAATATAATTCACATATACAAAATTCATATTCAAATACTTTTGTCAGCTTCCAAGCTCCATATTGTTGCATCATGTCTGCAGAATTCTGCCCCAACATTCAGATGTTTTCCACAGTGTTCCAGCAAAACCGATATCCAAATACAGAACAAACCCCTCGAAAAGAGCGAAGATGCTGTGCGAAAATCATCCAAAACTGACCAGACAGAGCATCTCAGCATCATTCCACAGGTTCAGCGACCCGTCGTAGCTCTCTGTTTGTTTTAAGCATCTGGTAAGCACAAACAGAATAAACATAAACAGAGTGGGACTGCTGAGAAGTTCTTGGAGAGCATATTGGAGAGTTGTGCAGACGGGTTGGAGGGGGGCGCGCTGAGGGGGCAGCTAACTACGACGTTATCTTTCACTCTCACCGCAGGGGCAGACGGGTCAGGGACACGGTGACATGTGCGGGGAAAGGAAAGAGACGTTCGTGGCATTGCTCAGACTCACACTGGGTTCCAGGTCTCTCTTAAGAGCACCTTATAAAAATAGGTCGTTTTATGAGCTAGTCAAAAACACACTTAGAACTTCCCATCCAAACAAGTGTCTACTCTGGGAACGTTAATGGCAGCAAGCGGAGATGTCTGGGTAAAAACAAATCATTCAAGACGGGGGTCCGTAAACAGATAAAAGCTGTTTAATGGCTGGATTGAGCAGTAATGCAGCGTGCTCTTAAAAAGCTTGCCAGTTCCCTTCATAAATTTGATTGAAAATACCGCTGGGGATAGTTTATTCATTGACGTTTATACCATTCGATTGTAATTTCTGTACGTTCATACATATAATTTTTTGTTGTTGTTGTTGATACTCGAGCATTAATGTGAGTTTCCTCCTCATTTTGTCCACCAGTGATCCACATGGTTGGTCACGCCAAATCTGAGCTGCTGACAAGGGCTAATTTTGTAGGCCAGGGATGGGACAGACACCTTCTTGTTCCTGACGGACTCATATCACCGCTCAGCTCGTCTGATAACCTCCTTTTCACCATGCTCATCCTCTATCTCATCCACATTCAGGCAAGTGGGGTGACATCACTGACCAGACTAGACCAGCCGTCCTTTCTGATCTTACTGGTCTTATCGACACTCGGACATCACTGCTGGTTAAACCATTTAACGGGGAATATCCGTGTATCGAGCTCTTGAAACGATTTTACTCTGCATCTAATGTTTCCCACAACAAAACTTGATTTTGGTTTGCGTTCCCCCCCGTCTGCGTGCGATTATAATTACAATATGGTCTGAAAAATCAAAGCTGAGAATATCGGTACCAGCTGCTCGTACCTGATGCTAGCCTTCGTAACAAAAATCTTTCAGAAACAAAACACCTGATAAACGACACGCAAGAGTTTTTTTTTTTTTTTTTTCATGTGGGAACGCTTGGCCAGACCTGGGGGGGGGGGATGGGATCTTTGTTTGTGGTGCTTTGTGTTTTATCTTTCGTTCCCTCTTCCTCCCTTGACTTTCACCCTGTGTTTTCCGAAAGTGTACCTTCCACTTGCTAGGGTTAACAAAACACAGAGATAAAGACTGTGGGATTTGGAGTGGGAACTGGACAGTTTTTTCCCTCCCAAGAGAGTTACGTTTGTGTTCAATCACCTTGCTTTGGCCCCTAAGCACGGCTTAGCCTAGTGCGACTTAACACTCAACCTCTCACTACAAGATATAAGGCTAGATGAAGGCTAATCATAAAGACGCCTCTACTTACTCTACGTATTCACCAGATGGTTCTGAACAACTCACCAAACTAGCAAGGTTTACATTTCCTCCCTTGGGGAAAAAAAATCAGTGTGAGTAACCAGATCTAAACAGATCACTTGCCAGATAAAGATGCTTGCAACAAATAGAGACGAAAGCAAGGCCCCCACGTTGCCTGTGTTTACACCAATATTTGCTATTTACATATTTCTCGGCTCTGCATCACTGGGTGCTCGTGACAGAGTGTTGAAAGGCATGTTTATCCAGAGTAATTTCACAATCCTTTGGGAAATTTCTCTTCACCACTTCAACTTTCTTGCACCATTCATTACAGAGCAGCTATTAAAGGTAAATCTGTCAAAACAGCCCCAGTTCAGGTACAAACCATCATTTGCTGAAGGTTGAGAAGAGAACAACGGCTCTACATGGTCGCAACTCAGCGCTAGTGTAATAACATAATTACCAGTCATTATGCTGTAAAAGTATACATATACACACAGGTATTTCTTGATTATTAACATGGAACAGGTCTGATGTCTGTTACGTCTCAGACGCTTCCGACGTTCCTACTACAACTGGTCAAATCTGAGAAAGTCACTGCTGTCTGTCAAAATGGATAATGCAAAAAGTTTTTGTGTCATGTGACTTATTATGCAAGCATGCAAATATCATCCAGCGCTATCACTGAAATCACATAAACCACTCGGCCATTAGCGTTTCGTTGATGTCCGTCATGGACGTTGGCATGACAAAAAAAAAACCCCCAAAAAAAACAGACAACCCAGAACCAGAATCACTTCTCTACAGATCTCTACAGATCTCTACAAATCTCGTTTTAACTCTAGAGGGCAGTCTTTTCTCAGTTTCTCCCTCGAGCATTGGCTGGACACCATTGGTCGTCTTCCTAAAGCGTTTCTAAACCGTACAAATCAGATGTCTCGGCACAACGAGCATCCAGTTCATCATACGATACCATTTAAGGCATTTCAGGGGAAAAAAAAGAACGGAAAACACAAATTAATAATTCAGTATGTGACATCTTTAAATCAAAGGATTCACTGTTTTTTTTTCTATAAAAGCCATGTGATATGATGATCTTTGACAGCATTTCCTGGAATAAAATGGATATGGAGTGAGATAGACAAGCACAGCATTACAGTGGAGCCAAAATATGTCCTCTTGACACAAACAGAGCAAAGATGTGCTCAGAAATACTCATCTGTCTACACAGGAAACACTCGGGTACATGCATGGCCTCGAACTCTGTTATACGCACCATATATTAAATGCTAATTTGCTTTGTGGTTTTTTTTTTTTTGGTTTTTTTTTTGGTGTGTTTTGGCAGGTGGAGGTGCCAATATTCATCTTCTCTGCTTATACTGGCACCATAAGCAGACGATATTGATAGATGCAAATCTACAAAATCACTGCAGAATTCTGAAAAAAGTGTTAGAAAAGATCTTTTTCTTGGGGACAGAGTCTCATTCCTGAAGCTCAGCTGGCCTTCTCCTACGTTCAGCATGATAAAACACAGATCCTGACCAGCGACGATGGATTGAAGAGAAGCTCGAGAACAAACAGCAAACGTGGAGGGAAACTAGCACGATTTTGAGGGTTATGTCCAACCTGACCGTTTCATTTCTGGCTGGAAATTAAGTCGAGTAAATCCAGGTGTGTAGAAATCATGGAAAGATAAAAGAAATAGCAAAGTGGGGGTGTTTTACTTCTCACAAGGTATTGTCTATAGGACTATTCTGTACTCTCTTAACCGCTTCCATTTGCTCGAAATAAAAGAAGGGACCAATTAAAATGAGACGTTTGTATTAGGCCTCGACAGGATCACCTGCTGAAAGACCTGGGCGTGTGTGAGAACACAGCTTTCACAACTTCATTGACCTGTTGTCACTGGTGTTATTTGTGTTAGCAGCGTTAGGCGCCAGGATATATTTTGCATTAGTGCTTTCTTCTCGTGTTGCTCATCAGCTGTGGACTATTTATTGACTGTCGCACGGTTAAACCTTTGTTCTTTCCATCGCAGGTGGTGTGACATAGAGCCATTCACTCGAGCGTGACCCGGCGCTCACAGCGGTGATCAGAACCAAACAATAAACCAAAGGCCAGATGGACGAAGCACCACGTTTCCGTCTCACCGCCGTTCTTAGAAAATATGTTTACACTGTAATTAATTATGTACTTTTAGAATAGAAGGAGCAGATCCGTTTAGCAATGAGATCTTAATGCTTCTAAAAAATGGAAAAATCATGGAGAAATCAGACGTCCTTTAAGTTTATTTATTTTTTAATCTGAATAAGCAAAATTTGCGTTTCCGAGCTTTTTATACCTGTGCTTTAGTGTTACGGACATGGATACAAAATTTTAAAAAAAAATTACAAAAAATAGTTTTGGAGATTTTTATTTTGTAGTTAATCACTTCCGGGAAAATGCTTAAAAGTTTTTGATAACGTATCTAGGCACAACTTTGTGACCGTCCAATCACTCTCTAGAATGCATATGCCCCGCCCCTGGGGGCATGTCTTGCTCTACAGGAGCAGCTTGTTAGCAGTAAACACAGTTCCCGTTTCCCACCAGCACTTGTTTAAGAAAAAATTGGTTGGATAAAATGGTTTATTCATTTGGAAGACGGAGAAGTTTATACGAGGTCACAGTTAAGTAACGCACTTCACAGAGGTGTTTTACCCACTTGTGGTTGTTCCTACTGAAATCTGTAGCTTCCTCAGACTGAATGAGAACGCCATCTGGGCTCCTCCATCAGTCAGACTCAGTAAAAGGCTCTTTTGCTGTTCTCTCTATTTAGTTCTCTCAGTTTGGTGTATCTTGAATGCTATTGGCTGTTGTATAAATCACTGAAGCAGTTCAATACGCCATCACTCTGACTTCCTGTTTCAGAAGGAAATACTGTACATCGACATACGGAATCGAATCATGTCTAAGAAGCTGTTTCATGGGACTTGAATATCCGGGGCAGGTTTAGACAACTTTCAAACCATCGAATAGTACACACTCAGAAAAAAAAAGGGTACCAATGTGTACCTTTTACTTTTGTACCTTTAATACCCAGAAAGGTGTCTAGTGTCATTACAGTCCAATTATGTAAGTTACTTTTTTTTTTAAAGCTACATTATGTCTTTCCAGATGAAACATACATATTAAGTTAGGTCTGGGCAATATAATGATAGCATGATAAATTGTGTCACAGTACATTTTTCTGAGATATCGGGCGTATCGTGATCTTTTATATCCTTTAATTTTAAAGTTTTGTTTTTTTTTATAATAATTACAAATTTTTAGGAACCTGAAAGCAGCTGATTTGATCATTTTTTACTGAGTCTTTATTTTTTTTCTCCTTTTCTATTTTTATTTTTGTGTTTTGGTGTTTTAGCAAACCGACAGTTTATCATGACGCACATCGTGTATCAGAGAAATGTCGTCAATACCGTGATATGATATTTTTGTCATATCGCTCAGCCCTGTATTAAAGGTACAGAAGATAAGGGCACCACCCTAGCGACAAGGAAATGTACACTTTAGTACCCTTTTTTCCTCAGAGTGTGCCTTACGTCCTTCATAAGCTCCAGATTACTGTAAATATACCTTCTTAAACCGAAGCCACAGCGTACCCTTTAATTTCGTAAACCTCTTTAATCCATCATTCACCATTGTGTGTATGCAGCCAACCTGCAATGCAGTGTATTTATATTAATTAATGTTTAAGCCCATTAACCTGGCATCTCTCTGTTAATGATTGAGCTCATTAAACTGATGCTGCTTTATTAATGATTAATCCCATTAAATAAAGCCCTGCACAGGTGCACCAAACGGCACTGAGGATGGACAAAAGCTTTTGGCTCATTTAAGAAGCGTGCTTAATAAATCTAACATGGTGGCGTATTACTTTGTTCAAAACGTTTGTTTTGTGTTTTTTTTTGTTTGTTTTGTATTACTTTGTTCTCGTTTTCACGGCAAAACAGTATGTCCTTTTGGCAGCTTTTAAAAAGTAGAGGTGTAACGATCGCTTGATTTGGATCGATGCACCCAAATGGGTCCTTATCGATTTTCATATGTATTCAATAATTCATATTTCTAAATGTGTAACTCTGATACTTTCGTAGTAACTCTGTACTACTTTGGTAATAGTCCTTTTGTATGTTGTCATCATTCGCAAGTTAACGGTAGACACGGATTCTGAACAAAGATGGTCACACGGCGAGAAGAAGGATACAAAATTCAATTGTATCACATCGTATCGAATCATAGTATATTCAGTGGTGTCGTCAAATATCGAATTGTTGCCTTAAGAATCAATGTAGTGTATCGTATCATATCACAGCAGATTCATCAGTATCGTCAAATATCGAATCACTGCCTTATGAACTGAAATCGTATCGTATGGTATCATAGCAGATTCAGTGGTATTGTCAAATATCAATCTTTCTTCTTCTTCTTAAATCCATAAGCAAACCAAAGTGCAATTTAATGCACCAAATGCAGCTGTAAAACCACTCCTGTTGAATGAGTAAACCTATTATTATTATTATTATTATTATTATTATTATTATTATTATTATTTAAACTGGGTGAGCTGCATTTCCTGATACAGAAAAGGCTAGACGTCTAGAAATATATAACAAACCAGGCTTTCTGAGCTGAAAGACAGACTATTCTGAATTAAATCGCTTCATGAGTTTGCTGTAAAGTCTCCTAAATAATCCTTCAGAGGAATATAATCTGGATTCTTTGATACTGCCGCTACATATACATAAAGTCTGTTTGAAGCTATCTAAAAATCTGTTGCATGACTTGATATTGTGTTTTGTTCCTCTGAATGGGCCGCTTTATCAATCTTCTTTATCAATGGATCAGGAAAAAAAAAAGAAAAAAGATTTGTATACATTTGTGTATAGACGTGAATAATAATCTTCCCACAGCTAACTCTCAGTTTTCAACAATCCTGAATATTCAAAGTACGTCAGTTAAGTAAATTAACCATGCGCAAGTAAATAAACTTCATTTTTCTGTTCAGAATCAGAGTTTAGAGCTTGACTGTTTATATACTTGTTTCATATTCTTTGAAACTCGAAGCTGCCATTATAAATGACAGATCTGTAAATAGCTTTTATCCCTTTCATTCAAGATCCAGCCACAGTTTAAGCCACAGCTTAAGGCAAACTTGCATTCACAGCTCACGCGCGCCGCATTGCGTGCACACACACACACACACACACACAGAGGCACACATGCCTTTTTTCTTCTTTTTTTTTCTTCTTTAATTTTTGTCAGCTTTGCCAAGCGTGATGTGAAGCTGCCTGCTCCTACCTGCTCCTCGGGGCTCCCGTTCAAATCGTTCTGTCAAAATAATCATATTTTTCCAGACAGGTAGAGAGTTTTTTTTTTTTTTTTTTTTTTTTTTTTGCCTTATCCTCTCGTGGTCTGCATGCCTGTGCATGTCTGAGAGCTTCTCCTGTCACCACGCCTAGAGCTCAGGTCCAAAAACACGGCCAAAAAAACCGACTGAAGGGCACGAAGGAGGCTTCGGGGGAAAATTTGCGCAGATAAATATCAATCAGTTGCTTCTGAAAACCTGTTCTGCATCGTCTCAGCTGCAAATGGCTTCACTCCTAAAACAAAAGGTTCCGGGATCTTGTACACGTTCACGTCACAGTCTCACTATCAGAAACTTTCACTGTGTCTACAGGAACTTTAATGGTTTCTTAAAAGAACCCTAATTTCAGTAAGAACCTCTACATGTTTTGCTGCCTACCAAATTAAATAGTGCATAAAAATACACCACCAGGTTTGGGGTACTGATTAGGTGGGTTCCAACTCAAAAAAATATGATGGTTCCACCAGAACACCTACTGAACTTAGAGTTTATTTAGGAACCGTTTATTCAAAATTAAGGTTCATAGAGGCACTGTGAAGGTTTCTGAGAGTGAGACTGTACAAGATCTTCCAGGAACCTTTTGTTTTAAGCCTGTAGCTAAATTGCATGTGGTAGTCGATGTTTTGGAAAACCTTCTGAAGGTTCTTTGGATTGTTTCAGCTGAGAAATGTTTGAGTTGCAAAAGTTCATGAAGAACAATAAGGAGCCCCAAAGTTTTCTACTGGAACCTTTGTTTTGTGAGCTGGAACTCATATACTAAATCATTAGCATGCCAAACGCGGTGGAGCGCTATTTACTGTAGCCATTTACATTTAGGGGTTCTTATTGAAATTAAGGACTTGGTGAACTTTTACAACTGAAGATGATCCAGAGAACCCATAAACAATCAGGAAATAACAGAAAAGATCATGTGGAGTAAGCTACTAGAATACAAGTTTGAGGTACCCTCTTAAACCAGAAGGTTCCTGGAAGATCTTTTATAGGTTCTTTGAAATGGCTCGCTATCGGAAACCTTCACAGTGCGTATATGAGCCTTAATGGTGCGTAAATGGTTCCTGAAAGAACCCTAATGTCAGTAAGTTTGCTACTGTGAGCTGGAACTCACATATAATCTTGTGAAACATGGTGGAGCGGTATTTACTGTGTACTGTTTACATTTAGGGGTTCTTATTGAAATGATAGAGTCCCTTAAGGAACCATTAGTACGTTCTAAAATATCTTCTATAGGATGTGATTTAGACAAACTCTAAAAACTAAAAGTTCTTGGAAGACCTTGTACAAGTTCTCTGAACAGTCTCACTATCAGAAACACTGTGCCTATAGAAACCTCTATAGTGCATGAATGGTTCCTAAAAGAACCCTAATTACAATAAGAACCCCCAAAATATACAGGTGTCTTCAATAATAAACAGTACAACAAAACACACCACCCTGTTCGTCATTTGAATTACGTGGGTTCCAGGTCACAAAATGAAAGATTCCGCTGGAAAACTTTGGGGTTCCTTATTGAAACTAGGATTCTTTTAGGAACGATTTTTTTTTCAAGAACCTTGCCTTGTTCATTTGGCCAGCTGAAAAAAACGCTATCTTCCAGGGAACTAAATTTCATACAAGAGAAGATATTTTAGAAGAACGTTTATGGATCATTTGGATTGTCACAGTGGAGAAGTCTTTTTAAAAAGTTCATGAATTACAAATGGTTGCTTAAAGAACCCTGATTTCAATAAGAGCCCTTAAGTGTAAATAGTGCACAATAAATACTCCAGCATGTTTGACATTATTATATGAGAGTTGCAGCTCACTAAACGAAGGTTCCACCAGAAAACGTTGGGGTTCCTTATTGAAAATCCGAGTCTTTTAGGGAATCATTTATACTTTGTGAACTGACTGCGTTTTCAAATTCTCCACTAAGACCCCTTAAAATATCATCTTCTTCTACGTACGTCTTAAAGCAAAACATTTCTGGAAACATCTTCGTATAGTCTCGACAGCAGCAGCTTACAAAAAGTGTGTTTGAGACAAATGATCCCTGAAAGAACTCTAATTTCAATAAGAACTCCAAGCTCTTAGACAACAAAGGCTCCTCGAGGGTTCTTCGGGTGCAAAGTGGTTCCACTTGGAGCCGTGAGAGTTTCTTCTAAGGACGTAGCCTATTTAGTGTAGTTCAGGACGCAGCCCGGACCCCAACAGTTCCGTGTTTATATAAATTATTGGTCATGTGACCAGGAACTCGGTGCTGTATCTCGTAAATGAATAAATAGGAAAACTTTTCCAGCACTACGATTATCAGTACCAATGAACACTTAGTGTGTTGCTGTAAGTTATAAAGACAGAATTGGATTTTCTGGCATGCTTATAAACTCACAGGAAAACTTTGGGGCGTGTGACGCATGTACAGGTGTGTATCTGAAACAGGAGGGCTGTAAAGATACAGACTCAGATATCTGTCTATCAGTCAATCTATGCATTTTAAACACTAAACTCAAATAAACACAAGCAAAAATTCTGAGCGAACGGCTCAGAAATAAAGGTACTCAGGTGTACTTTGCAGTGGGACATCTTTTATAGCGCCTGTATCCATCTTTCACCTTTAATCAGAGCTTTAAAGGATCCACATGGACCTGCCCAGGTAACAGACACACACCACTGCAGAGACCAGTTCAGTACAGTGTGCTACCTTTGTGAGAGTGGATGCGTCCTGGGCGCGTGGCGCAACACACTCTCCTGATCTGCTCTATCAGCTGTCACTAAGATCCATGCACAGAAAGCTGGAGAAGGAAAGACGTGAGAAGCACGTGTGTGTGGTTCACTTACAGCCAGTTGCTCGCGTTGGCGGAGAGAAGCGCCAGGAAGAGCATCAGCAGAGACCTGAGCAAGCAGCCCGAGCTCATCTTGAAACTTATATAAAATCAAAATAATAATAATAATAATAGCAACAGCAACAACAGCACAATCCACAGGCGCGAGGGAGGCGAGCGCACTTATAATAATAATAATAGTAATAATAATGTTTTTGAGGCAAATCCCACTTTAAGCGATTAATCCGTACACGGGTATCCAGTCGGAGGAGCGCGCGCGTCTCGGTGCCTCCTCATACACTGTTCAAATCAACTTGACAGTTCAGTCTTTAAGGGAGGTGTGGATAGTCTGAGTCCTCGTATGCGTTCTTTCTGTTTTTTGCAATATGTCACGCGCGGTGTCTCGTCTCCTTTGGTCCCGGTTTCGTCTTGTCTGTCCGCGCGCGCCGCCCGTTAACGCGCAGCCCCGCGAGACTCCGGTGAAGTTGAGCGCGCGGTGTGTGTGAATCAGACGCAGTGACGCGCCGCCGCTCTGAGCGCCGAATTTAGTCGCTCCTGGAGGATTCGGAGGGGCGGTGCGACATGTGGGGGGCAGGTTTGTGTGTGTGTGTGTGTGTGTGTGTGTCTGTGTGTGTGTGTGTGTGTGTGTGTGTGTGTGTGTGGAGATAGAGGCGGGTTTAGAAGCGCGTTATGTATGATTTCTGCAGCAGTTCACTCTAGTCTAGGTCTAACTTCTCTCTGCTCTCTTTTCCCTGCATGTCAGTCGTGCACTTTAAATGAAGTCAAGCTGATATGTATGGTGAAGGTGAGTTCAGTAATAATAATAATAATAATAATAATAATAACAACAATAATAATCTGGCTATTATTATTATTAGTAGTAGTAGCAGTAGTAGAGAGAATAAATATTTATATTTTACACAATATTAGATCATACAAAAATGTCAGGCTTTTTTATAATAATAATAATAATAATAATAATAATGATAATAATAATAATAATTACAACCAAGATTATTATTATTATTATTATTATTATTATTATTATTATTAAATATATTTATTTAGTATTAAAAACAAATTAAACAGTATATTGATTTTTTTATTATTAATACTATATTAATAACAATAATTCCTACTTTGCATATTATATTATATTATATTATATTATATTATATTATATTATATTATATTATATTATATTATATTATATTATATTATATTAAACACTGTGTTGGTCTGTTTGACTCATGACACAAACGTTCATTTCCTCTCTTTTCTGTTGATGTGTACTTCTCAGTTTCCTGAAAGCTGTGTAATGCTGAGACTCTTCATCCTGACGTTACAACGACCTTCATGATGCACGGCTTTTGGGAACTTCTGACCAAAGGACTTTAGTCTGTTGTATTATACACTAAACTCTACTCTACTTTTCACAAAGAAATAAAGCATGTCGCGAACATGCTGATGATGATGATGATGATGATGATGATGATGATGATAGTGTGTGTGTGTGTGTTGGGGGGGTCACTTGAGTCTAGAAATGACCAACAGAGGGAGAGAGTGAGTAAAGCTGAAAGATGCTCTCGGTATGCGTCATCTGAATTAGAATTATGATAGCCATGATCTTTATCTGACCACTTCCTTGTCTGATTATATGCATCATCATCATCATCATGTACTGGTCATGAGGTACATCATTTTTGCTAGGGAAATCCTGATATTAACCTTGTGATGAATTACAGTACTACAGTTCTGGGTTCACAGGTGAACTGATTGGTCAGAAGGTGTTGCAGCTCTGACAGTAGTGCAGCTACGAATCACAGGTTTATATTAATATGCTCATTCTGACATGTCATCGTTGCTATAGTAACAACTTGTACGGCACAAATGAACGGATGTAAAAATGTGCGTAATCGTTGATATGGCGCAGTTTTCTGTAAGGAGACGACGGAAGGAGTCTCCAGTGTCAGCACGGTTACAGTCAGAGGTTTCTTCAGGACAGAGGAGTTTACGCTTCCTAACGTGAGAAGTGCTGGTGACGTAAGTAAAACTTCACAGATATTTCACAACTTTAAACATAATTGTAAACGGATAAAAAGTATGACACATCATTGCGTAATAAGGAAGTAATTAAAATGTTTGGCTGGGGTGTAAGAGGAATAAAACCTTTCAGAGGGGTAACACTTAACTCTGCTTGATTACATTCATATCACAGCACAACACTGAATGTTTCATTCCTTATGTAATGAATAAACTACTCCCTACACCTTCCTAATCGCATTTTAACCCCTGCTCCTGTCAAAATGTCATCGTCAGGGAGTTAATTCCTCTGGTCAGACTCTGATAGCTCCTTCAGCACCCACTGGTGTGAATTTACTGAGCTTTGGCTGCTGCACAATCCCACACTTACAAAAGAGGTGCGATCTGTTATCCCCACAGACGCCGCCGATGATGCCGGCAACAAGACTCTCCGGAGCCAAGGAGATGGGGTTTGGCTTCCGGACAGCACACTTTTCTCTCTCTCTCTCTCTCTCTCTCTCTCTCTCTCTCTCTTTTTTTTTTTTAACACTCTCCACATTTTCCATTAAAGTGGCGCATCAGTCTTGAAACCGCAAACAACACAGGCAGCTTCGCTTGTACAGGCTAGTGGGAATGGCAGGCCTGCTTTAGTGACTGGCTGAATGTGAAGGTCTCCCAGTGGCTGTGGCTGGCGCTTTCCATTTGGATCGACAGTTTCAGAATATTTGAGTGTCGCTCAGAACTTCCTGCCCTGTGTTTCTGAGATGAACTCACTCTCATTTCTTTAGCATGGAAACAGCGCAATGATGCTGAATCAGTCCAGGGAAAATGATTAACCGGATATCAAGGAGATTTACTTTTTGGCAGTGTAACAGACTCTACAGTTTGGTACTGCATTGCTTCAGGAAGTTTGTGTTTATGTGAACAAGCTCTCATGAATGACGTAAAGCAAACTATAGGTTTCCTCATTTGTTTTATTGATTGATTTTTTTTTTTTTTTTTTTTTTTTTACAAACTAATATTATGAATATCGCTCTAACTATGAGCATGGATTTTTGAAACTGGGAGTTACTGGTAGTCACTTTCAAACGAGCCACATTTCAATGAAGAGCCTCAGTGCCATTTTAGTCGTTTTCACTATTCTGACATGTGGCACTACTGTAATAGGAGTTCAGCAATAAAAATGGACATTTTTTTATTTATTGAACATGGATTTACAAACATATCAGTAAATAACAAGGAGAATCCCAAACAGTGCAAAAACAGAATATAAAGATATGCTGTTCCGCTTTGTGAGATTTGTAGATATGTTACTTACATGTTACTGTAATATATGAGAAAATGTTTACATGTTACATTCTTTCCTTGGCTATATTCAGTATCTGGAATAAAAACATGTAAGGGGCCAAAGCTCGGGGTCGCAGAAAATTCATAATGTTCATTTTGGGGTTCAAAAAGTCTGGGAACTCATGAAAGGAAGGGTTCGGTGAAAAATCTCATTCATGTTCTATTTTTCCTCAAGACATGTTTGCTTCTTTGATTTTGCATTAAGACCAGAACAGCTAACAAGTAATAGAAGCCTATCTCACCCGAAATCTTTCCTATGAAAATATGGACTCATGTGTGTATCAGTCTTGCAAAACTCGTAGGATGTCTCTGGAGCAGAATTCGGAAAATTTTGGACACAATTCGGGTTTCTGTCTCTAACAAACTGACACCTCAAATTTAAGAATCCATCTACAGTTTTGTCCAAAAGCCTGAGACCAGATTGAAAATCTGGGATTTTTTTTTTTTATTTAAAATTTTTAAAATTCTAATTTTTTGCAGTTCTAATTTTAGAATTTTGAAACATTCAAAACAAAGACAGTAAATGTTCAATATCTTAAATATTTAATATTCTGCACTATTTCTAAGTTCCTGTTTAAATGCAAATGTGTGATATTGACCATGTTAAATGTTTTGTACAAAAGGTCAGATTTTTCTCTTGCGTAATCTCCTCTGTTGAAGCGTGTGATCAGACAAGACGCCGATGGATTTGATCTAAAATGGATCATAAGGCTTTGCACAAACTTGTGGAGTCCGTGCCAGCTCGAGTGCACACTGTCATTAAAGCAAACCAAATGCTAAGAAACTCTGAAATTCATGTAAATATTTCAGAGATTCTCCTTTTCACTCAAGCTGTTGTCAATAATATAATTTGTAATGAAAACTGTTGTACTGAATTAGAAAAGAATGCAAAATAGAAGCATTTTCACTAGTGCTTTGAGACTTTTATACACTATATATATATACAGTATATATATATATATATATATAGATAGATAGATAGATAGATAGATAGATAGATAGATAGATAGATAGATAGATAGATAGATAGTCAGATATGTGTTTTTTTTTTTTTTTTTTTTAAGAAAAACAGTGTTTCCTAACCTTTTGTAAATTAAGCAGAAATGTTTTGTTTGGTTTGGCTTATGCAAATATTTACACAAAGCTTCATTACAAGAAAGGCAATTCAGGCCCATTGTTCATAATTTTATGCAATAATTTCTGCCCATTCTCTTGATGGGAGCCAATAATTTATCCAAATATTCTCCAACACATGGCCTGATGCTTGTCTCTCAATTATGCTTATATACCACTTCCACATATTGCTTATTAAATACTACTATACAGACTTGCATATAGACCCCACTACAAATACACACACTTCCATTCTCAATGACACACTTGCTAACGTCACACTTTTTCCTCCATCATCAGAAATATTAATCTTCCTCTACTGGATATATTTCATGGTAAATGAAGTAAAAACAATTGTAAACAAAAAAAAAATGTAAACATTGTGTAATTTGTTTTGATACTCATGGGCTGCATATATAATAATATACAGTATTTAAATCATGACCAGCATACAGTTGTGAACCTAGTCAGCTTCTAGACATGCAGAGTCTAGAACAAATTCTCCATTTCATAACTTACTCCAAATGCTCTGTTATAATTTTTAATACTTTATGTTTTAATGTTTTTAAACAAAAATCAGGAAGAATAAAAACTCATGTAGTCAATTAATCAATTATTGGCACAATTGTGAAAATGAATGAAGTAATGTCATTAGAAATATTAGATGAAACCTTCCCTGAAGAGAATAATACCACAGGACCTATAATGTTTAACAAAATTTGTAGTTTTCACATGATGGCCATTGTACAACATTAACTTTCAAGTCAAATAGGCTTTAATGCTGTTCCTGTCCTCACAGACAGATGAAATGTGAACAAAATATAGTTCCCTCCTCGCGGTGCTATGTTTAACATGAAACAGTAATAAAACAAAAGGATTAATAATACAATATGAAAATGTGGTAAATACAATAAACCATACAACAATACACTAAACACTACACAATAACCATTTTTCAGTAAACACTATACAAGAAACTAGAGGTATAGCACAAGGTCATGCCTAGGCTAATGCACCTCACATTTGTATCTAAATTATAAATAAATAAACAAATAAATAAATAATCCTTTAAAATCTCAAAATGAGATAACATATGACAGCTTTACCAATCATGACAATTCCAAACTAGCTTATTTGGTTCTTAAAATGTAGGACTTGATTACAATAGCTAATCAAAACTTGTGTCTTTGGATTGTGCTTACTGAGATAACTAGACACAGATCTATTGACTCTCATAACCATGATTTGCAAGTCAATGATTGGCTCTCAGACTCTTTGCGCACACTGTAGTAAGACAGGCACGGTTTAGTTTAATGGTACTATCTGATACTTCACTGGACTCATTAAATCACATTGCTTGCACAAGTAATTTGTGATCCATTTGCTATTCTGGTTTCTCAAATTAATAAAACTATCTATCTATCTATCCATCCATCCATCCATCCATCCATCCATCCATCCATCCATCCATCCATCCATCCATCCAAAGTTTACCATCCCCAAACCAATGAGTTAATGGAGTGTTTGTAAACAAAAATACTGTAGCTGGAATTGGGTTAAGTGGTTGGGAACTCTATTTTATTCAGCCTGGGAGATGCCTCAGGCCTTGACAGGCTTTTTCCTCTTTGATTCATTATATAGGCAGAAGCCCTAGGGATTGTTGAATGTAATTAAAGAGAACTAAGTGATTCAGCACCCAGTAAAAAATTCAGTACATACTGTTCCTGGAAGCAAAACTCCTCACACTGTGTCACTTACGGCAAGAGAATTTTCTCCATAACCAGGTAAAAAAAAAAAAACAAAAAAAAAACAATGGCTCTAAAAATAGGCACTCCTAACTGAGCCAATTTGCACTGGGAGATAAAGTCCTCATTATTACTCAACATCTCTAATTCAAAATGATTTGCCATGTGGCAAGGGTGCTTCCAAGTCACATGGCAGGTTGGGGAAGTTGACTTTGAGATGTTCTGAATGACAGGGGAAACGCTTCACAGATTTACCAACTCAATCTCCTCAATTAGTGGAGAGAGTTGCTCTGGTGGTGGGGTGGCAAAGAGAGACGAGTTGGTTATCTAAATAAATCCCACTTTGACCTAATTTGGAGGCCATCTCTCACCATCACAGAGAATAGAACTTGGCAAGCTACAAGCCACATTTTTGGGCATGATTTCTTGCCTGCTCTGGTGGACTGATCTCATAGTACACCAGATTGAAACTCCCTCCAAAGCAGCCAGCCATTTCACTTGTCTAAAAACAAAAAAAAAAAGTTGTACAAGACAAATTGGGGAAAATAGGAGTAATAGAAGAGTGAGTGGGGCAGCCTCATTGTGCTTATGCCCAACAACTAATGCCTACAGTCCCACTGTGCTGCAAATGCCACTGCTTAATATGATAACATAATAACTATTGTAATGATTGGCAACAGCATATGCAACATGTAAATTCTATTTAAATTATTTGTGTTTAAATCACACAAAATAACAACACAACAACATGTGTCAATAGTTAAATGTCCTTGCTTATATATTCATGTTTGTAGTGCATTTTATCCAGCAAGTTGGAGGTGATATTACATTATAGCTATGTCTGTGTGTATAAAATCCAATAAAATCAGGTTTTGTACAAAAAAGTATTTGTTTAGGTATGGATTAATGGAATGTTTCACTGTTAAACAAAAATGCTGCCATGTCCCATTACCGTCACACTTCCACTTGCATCTTGGGTATGTGCTGCGATTATAGCTTGCCTGTGACTCAAAACCAGAAAGGATTTGAGACATATCCTGGGGCCTTCATCATTGGAACCTAAGCAATCCACTGTCTGATTGCATTAAAAAGCTGAATTTGTCCCATTTGTTCCCCTTGCTTCACTGCCCTGACTTCAATCTACCTTTTGTGCTGCAGACTAATCCACTGGACAATGTGTTCTGTCCCAGGTGGTGAAGGGGCAGTACCATCCATTCTCTCTGTCTTTATCAGTGAGCTGAGGAAAGAAGAAGCTGAGCAGAAGACTGTTTGTTGACCAATACATTTTACATTACTGTCGTTTCAATAAATAAATAAATGCATACATACATACATAAAAATCCAATAAATAAAAAGAGTTCAGTAAAGAAGCTCACACACATTCTTATCGTGGGTCAGCAGTGTTCTCTGGATGGCATTGTTCAAATAACCTAAAAGTTATTTGATATAGAGTCCTAAAACAAGGGAAACTTTTAAACTAAGAAAAAGTTTACTAAAGGCAAACTCCATCCTAGAAACCCTTCCATCTTTAACACAGCTATAAATGTGGAGGGGAAATACATAAATCAGTAAATAGGTGTTCCACTGTCTTGCAACCAAAAGCATATGAGAAGTGTTTGGTGTTTATTTTTCCATTTATTCTCAGTGATGTTAATTAACACACATTAATCTGCGTGCACAGATGGGGTGATATGACAGAAAACAAAGCAACTTATCAAGCATGCTGTGCTAATTAACTCTCTAAATAACAGAAAATTGAATTTCCTTTGTTGTGACATTCCAAAGCTGATGTTAACACTCTTTGCCAGTTTCTGTTTATTTACATCAAGGTAAGAAAGCTCCTAGATAATAATAATAGTAATAGTAATAATAATAATAATAATAATAATAATAATAATAATAATAAATGTTCCTTTAATAATAATAATAATTAATGTTCATTAATGCTTTTAAATGAAAAATGGGAAGAATAAAGTCTCATGTAGTCAATCAATCATAGGCACAATTGTAAAAAAAAAAATAATAATAATAATAATAATTTTTACTCCATCTCTTTCCCATCTCAAAAAAGAAATCCTACTGTATGAATAAATAAGTACCCAAGTTTTCTTATGCAGTGGAAGAGGGAAGCATATAAATATAGTGTCTGTAGAATCTCTACTCTGTAACACCATGCAGATGGGCCAATATAAATATTTTCCAGCCTGATTTTTAATAATATTCCCTCTGTGAAGAATAAGTGTGAGGAATTTAAGCATTTTTGTTTGGTTTTATCACACTTAAACAATAACTGCTGGAAGGCGTTGACACTAAATGATGACCTCATTTGGTGTGTAAAGTGGGGAGAAATTAAATATACATTGGGGAGAAATTAAACTAGATTAATGAATCTTGTACCACTTCCATAAATAAATAAATAAATAAATAAATGGCTGCTACTATAGCAGAACAGGATAAGAGCTCAGAGCCAGCAGATCTGAGTGCTGTTTACATAATCTAGTAATTGGAATTAAATAATGTCTTTAACCCTTGAAAATTGCAGACTATATGAGGTCTCCTGGGCATGTCTTAATATTTTTGACTGTAACTTAATTATATGACACTATCATGGGGTAATACTGTAAGTACTATAATTTTGCATTAAAACTTTTTTTTCCCCCCAGTCCTGATAGTTATTGAACACAAGTGCTTATATAACCACAAAAATGGAAATAATTTATTTATTTATTTTTTATTTGTTGTTGCTGTTACATTTTCACTGCAAAATAATCAGGGCATTGAGACCATCGGACACTTTGAATGAATAACATTCATAAGAAAATTCTTTACAAATTAAAGAATTAAGAAAAGTCAGTCTTTTTTTTTTTAAGGTGTATTTTGTTCCTGTGACTGACTAACACTCTTATAGTACATTGTACACCCTTTTAAACCACTGTAGAATAAGATCATACCTAATAATCTGTCCCTGTCGAGCTGAATCTATTGTAATCTATTATAGTGGCTCCCAAATCTGCTTGATTCATCCTGATGCTCTACTGGTGCATCTGTAATTGTGACTCACCTTCTGCTGCTGTGGATGGTTTCACATCCAAAAGACTGCACTTTCCAGAAACAATCAATTAAGGCATTGATATTGTATCCCACTGGTTTCATAAATCTGAATGACTATCATCTCTTTGAATTTACCATCATCTCTTTGAGTTGTTTCAGCTTTATTTTGTCACGACATGTATTATACCATATTTCTGTTGACTGAGTTATTTCAGAATTGGGTGCACTTAATTCCTAACAACTCCAAATAACTTCATCACCGTTCTTTGTCATCCTTCATCTGTATCAAGAACATTCCTAAAGGATAAGCCGGTTTAATTGTTTTGTAAATCTTTACTCAAGTTATTGTCAATTTATATATATAGTACTTCTCCATTAAATAAAGACAAAAATGGAAGATGAAAGGAAGAGAATCCCAGACAAATTGGAAAATTGTCTTCTGTCTTTCTTACTCTGTTTTTCTCTTTCTGTATGGCAGATACTGACCTTTCAGGATGACACTAGCTGAATCATTCCTATTACCAACAGCCAATCATCTGTGGAATTTATTCACTGCAAACAGAGATAGAGACAGTTTCCATCATCCTCTTTTAGCGTCTTCTTTTTATCCATATGCCACTTTTTAGTCATTTCTCCCTAGTCACCTCCATGTGGTTCTCCTTATGCACAAATTCAGTGTTTCAGTATGGACAAATGGATGAAAAAACACACTACACTCACAAAAAAAGGTTTCTCCTTCTCTTTTATTATTGATATTAATTTCAGTTTTCCGTACATCTGCACACCTGCTCTATATTACCTGGGGAAAACAATTTTCAATTCTCTTTAATGAGTGTTATAAAGGAAATGGCTGACCTAAGACTCACATTAAATCAGGAGGGTTTATTAATGAGATGGACTTGTGTGACAATTCAAGCTCTAATTGGCTTTTATCCTCAGTTATTAATGTGTAAATTATAACTAGACATCAATTATTTGGGAAAATCACATCACAAGGCTGTCATGCCACCGGGGTATCTCTACTGACTGAAATTCTAAAAATCTCATTTTTTAAACTAAAGTAAACAGATGTTCTGAATATTTTAGGAGCTCAACTGTCTGACACTCCAGCTCAGGGATGACTGGAATATATGGGGTAAAAGGAATTAAAGTAAAAGTGTGATTAAATGTGCAAACTGTGCAAACAATTCTGCAATGCTGTTCATAGATTTCAGTTCAGCATTCAACACAATCATCCCCCAACAGCTCATTCAAAAATTGGTCCAGCTGGGACTCAACACCTCGCTGTGCAACTGGCTGTTGGACTTCCTGACTGG